>BROE01000023.1:5814083-5870040 GCA_036571765.1 Plecoglossus altivelis | reverse complement strand
GAGGGAGAGAGAGAGAGAGAGAGGGAGGGAGGGAGAGAGAGAGAGAGAGAGAGAGGGAGAGAGAGAGGGAGGGAGGGAGAGAGCCCCTATGGGGACAGAGGAGCATTGTGCCACAGCAGGTGGTGGCATCTGATGACAGGTGATCCTTCAGCTAAAGGCCTTTGTACTCTGGGGGGTGAAACACACTATCTCTCTCCTGCCCATGAATCACCCAAGAAACAAATAAATATCTGTCTGCCGCCCTCTCTCTCCTCTCCCTGCCTTTGCAAGAACATCAATACATAGGGAGGACCAAAAAAAATGATGAATTGGAAAATGGTCAAACGCATTCTCATTCTCCTTTTTGTTTTGCGGAGGTGCTGAAGAGACCTTTATCGTAAGACCGTCATGTGTCCAAAAGGTTTCTTTTTTTTCTTTCTTCGAAACAGTCTTGCCACTGTGATTACTCTGGGTGACAGAGTGACCAGTCGAGGGATATGTTTACGATAAACGGTCTCTTTCAGCTCCTGCCGTCTCCTAACAGAGACGCTTCCCTTTCGTGCCACGCCATCGACCTCGGCGCGAAGGGGACTTGAAAACACCTCTGCCGCCACATTTATTTCAAGAGGGTTTTGGGGGTAGCAGGGGAGAGGAAGTGGCGGCAAATTAATATTCATTGCTTATGCTGATGAACGACCTATTTCCCGTCGATACGCAGAGGTGTAGACCTCAGGTGTTGCGACATACAAGTCATCTCCGCGTGGAGCACGGTGGTTTCAATGACAGGAGCCCGCCATCTATTCCATCTTACCTCAGGGGTTGGAGAGACAAGAGGGGGAAAAAAACCCAGAGAGAGCTTTAACAATAAATAGTTTTCTGTCTTTTTTATTCCTCTTTTTTCCCCCCCGCAGCCAAAATAGCCGACCGTGTAATCGCATTAACTTGCATTCTAAGCTTCTCAGAATACCTTATTTGTGTCAAAGTATAATATAGTAAGAAATGGATTGTTTGTCCGTTGCGTTGCACTGTCGACTGGCTTTCCAAGCTATGAATTAGGCTCGGTGTGCGCGTGCGCGGAGAGATGAGTGGTGTGCGTTCAGAGACGCATCCTATTCAGGTTGTTCAAGGGGAACAAAAGAACAGGAAAAATAACACCCATGATCCCAGGACAAACCTTTTGCATGTTAGGATGTTAGAGGAGGGGATACAAACTATATCGGGTGGAAAGAACCCCCCAGCCTAATATAACTTGTATCCCCTGTGTAACTTTTGCTACTAAAGGGTAGACATCTTTATATTCTCTCAGATCGTATGTCTGTCTCAGCGGGAGGTGCTAGTAGCGCTGCTAGCGCTGCTAGCGCTGCTAGCAGGCCGTCATTAAAGGAGACTGTTCCTAGACACGGACAAGACATCGGCCAGCTAATTTTCTCCGAAAACCAGAACATGGAAGACTTCTGGGAGTTTTGGCTATGGGCTAGCTGTATGGTCGACGTGTTCTCTAGTTAGGCATGCAGTGACCAAGAAAATGAGTTTGACGTGTGGAAAACCATTATTGGTCTGTCAAACTGCTTTTGGCTGAACCCTTATTACTGACAAAGTCTTGGAAAAGTTATCTTAGTTCATTTTCCCTGTTTTAAAAAATCGAAATGGTGTTCCTTGAGCGAAAATTGATTGATAGGATGTTATTAAAAATGGTGCTTCAATCTTTTGGGCTCTATGGGGGGGCTGTTGACTCCATCTCTGCCATAGCATGGGGGGTAATCACAAACCCTGTCTTACCTCCCACCTCTCCACTCCTCTCTTCTGCCTCTCAGAAAAGCCTTGTTTAATTTTAGCCGCTCTGACACACACTTGACGTAGATTAATTATAGAGGCTCTTCGTGTCATTTAACCGCGCGCGCACACACACACACACACGCTTACACACGCACACAGCTATCTCTGCCGGAAGGTAGCAATGATTCAGAACACTGCTTTTCTCTCTCACACACGCACCTTCCCTCCTCTTCCTCCTCCTTCCCCTTCTCCATCTCCAGCCTAACCTCTTCCCCTCTCCTCCTTCAGCCTCTCATCCTTCTGTGCTCTCAGCTTCAGACACTCTGGGGCTCACAAGTGATTGGTGGCTCCGAGGCCCATCCACTTACACCTTCTCTTCCTCTCTCCACAATCGTCAGAGCTGGCAGAGAAGGAGGGATATCACACTGGAGACTACATCCTTTGCCTCCGCTATCCCATGGCCTAGTTTCGCCGCTTGTACAGATATAGAAAATAGTTGAGCCTGTGGTAAAAAAGCGTCACTATACCTTTTCATCAAAGTTCAATTCTTGAAGTCGTTTTTTTTTTTTTTTTTCCTGCCAGCGAGTTTAATTTGTGTGCTTGTTGTTTTACTTTGGGTTCCCAACTTGCCACTAACAGACCCCGGCTATTATATTGGCATAAACACACAGCAGCCCTTTTGGAGATAAGATTAGGGCACTGTTGGTGAATTTATTATGGGCTTTACTGATCTCACACAAGCCTGAAAGGTTCTGTCGTCTAATTCCCTGTATTTTTCCACTGAGGAGGATAGTTAGTGCATGTGTGTGCCTATTTTGGTGTAAAAGCATGAGACAATTAACGCAACTTTTCCTCCATCCGGCCCCTTTGTAAAGAAGCTTAAAAACAGAGCACCGGTCTCTCTCTCTCCCTCACAGGAATCACTCAGACACGTCTCTTTAATCTATGAAATGGGGCCTATTTGAAATTTGTCATCATCCACTCTCTCGCTAAAATACCTTTCAGAGATGGGCAGACAATGTCCTCAAAGAGAGGCGAGTGAGAAAGGGAGGTGGGGTATGAGAGGGGAAGGGAAATAGAGAGAGACTGATAACAGAGATAGAGGAAGGCAATAGATGGGGAGACAGAGACTGTAAGGAAGATGGAAAGATAGAGAGACTGAGCGAGAGTGTGTGTGTGTGTGAGGGAGAGAGAGAGAGAGAGAGAGAGAGAGAGAGGGAGAGGGAGAGGGAGAGAGGGGGAGGGATATCAATGCCCAGATCTTGCTCCCTCATCATCTGCTGTCGTGTATGAAGTGGGCTTTGATCCATGTAATAGGCAGCTCTGCTGCCTTCAGTGTGCTATGTGAGCTGTGCTCCACTGATGCAAACTGGACACCCCTGGTCGAATCCCTCCTCATGCATGGACACCAGTCATCCCTCCCTCCCTCCCTCCCTCCCTCCTCTCTTCTCCCATGTTTTCTCTTTCATCCGTGGCTCCTCCTCTCCTCTCATCTAGTCCCCCCCCCCCTCACAGTGCCTCATTTCTCCCTTCCTCCCATCTCTGCTCCGTTCTGCTAATCAGCTCTTAGTTCCTCAGTGAGCTTCCTGGAAGGAGAGAGACGCATAGTCTTTTTGTCACCCCAGCCCACCTCTCTTCTTTTTCTTCTTCTCTTTTCCCTGACTCATCTTTGCTACTTGCTCGCTACCCCCCTTGCGAATAGACCGGCTCCAGAATCTACAGTTCCCTTTTTCTGTCCAACCCTCTCGGTCCCCCCCCCCCCCCCTCCCCCCTCTCTCTCTCCCCCTACTTCTGACCTCTCATCTCACCCTCTCAGCCCTCTCCTCTCTCACTCGATATCTTTCCTACTTAATCTTTCTCTCCCTTTCCCCGCTCTCTCCTCTCACCAATCTATTCCCTTCTCACCTTTCCCTGCCCCCCCCCCATCCCTCTTCTCACTTGCTCCATCTTTTTCGTATCCTCGCACCTTCTTCGTTCCTTTCTCTCCTTTCTCTTTGTCCCTTCTTCCTGTCTTCACGATGGAGTTACAGATCCTGTGCTCTTTTGAAATGTCGAGTGACTTATCGGCTCCGGAGACTAATGCTGCGTGCGAGAGCGTGCTCTGGCTGTGTGTCATTCGCAGATTGCATTAATGGGGTTGGAATGCTGAGTGGCGTTGTTCTAGCAGATAATGTTCCAGGAATGTTCTCGAAATGAACAGCGAGAGAGAGAGAGAGAGAGAGAAGTCCCATTGTTTTTTCAGTCACGGGTCCTTCAAGGGCTGAGACGACGTTTCAGGGCAGACGTTTGGCACGTCCGCCTACGAGCGAATCCTTTTTGCGTCTCTCCGTATCCCTTTCCCGTCGCGGCGGAAGCAGCTTCCTGTCTGGAGTTTTTCTGAATGACTGTCATCAATGCTTCAAGCTCCCCTCTGCATTCGCCCCCCTCTCTGATTACTTCCACGGTTTTCCAACGCGTCTTTACCTCAACCTTTCACTGCCTCGCCTGAAGTTTATTCGCCTCTGAGTGGAGTTCCTCTGACTTGAGTGCCTCCACTTTGACACGAGTCAACGTTCACCGCCGTTTGGTCCCATTGGAAGGAGAAGGGGGGGGGGGGCACTTTACATGAAAGCTCCTTTGCACTTCTTGCACCTTCAGAACAGTTGGTCCTGTCAGTCAATGCGGCCTCCCTGCTTGCAGACACACGCGCGCACACACACACACACACAGACACACACACACACACACACACACAGTCAGGGAACCATTTACTCTCTGAACAGAGCGGTTTAAATGGAACTGTTGCTCTCATCAATGGGGGGGGAAAATGAGCTGTTTTTAAGATGTTCTGTGACATTGTCAGATGCAGAGTGAAGTGGTCCTGTGTTCGTGCTCTTGAAATCAGGGGACGACCGAACCTGTTTATGCTGTTCCAGCTGGGTGATTCCTAAGCTGTCAGGGGCTGAAAAGGCTCACTTGGAGACTCACTTTTTGAGTGACGTTTTGGTGGCTTTATGAAGTAGGGATTTTGTCAAAGCTGTCTGTGCTACATGAAATGTTGAAAGTGAGATTTTTGGTACTTGAAAACTAATTTAAAAGTTTTCTGAATAGCCTACAATTTTGAACCCGCGAAAAAAAAAAAAAATCTTTTTCAACCTAACATTACTTTTGGGTATGAAGATGGGATCCTTTAAATCTGCTGTGAAAAACAAGTTGATATAAAGGTCCAACCCCCCTCCAGAGATGATTCAGTCCTCTTCACACACACACCATCTGAACTGTGATCCACTCTATAACCTCTCTCTCTCTCTCTCTCGCTCTCTCTCTCTCTCTCTCTCTCTCTCTCTCTCTCTCTCGCTCTCTCTTTCTGTCTTTATCCAGGGAGTGCACCCAGAGAGAGGAGAGATAGTCCTGACATCCAGTGACCTGGAGCTGGTGCTACAAGTGGAACGGAACCAGTAGGTGTCCTTTATATTGTCAAGATCAGACCTCTCTCTTCCTCTCTTCTCTCTCTCTCCCTTGTTTTCCTCTGGGACATCCTATTCTCTTTCTCTGTCTCTCTCTCTCTCTCTCTCCCTCCTCTCTTTCTGTCCCTCCTCTCTCCCTTGTTGTCCTCTGGGACCTTGCATCCTCTCTCTCTCTCTCGCTCTCTCGCTCTCCTTCTCCTTGCTCCCTCATTGTCCTCTGGGACCTCCCATCCTCTCTCTCTCTCTTTCTCTCTCTCTTTCTCCTCGCTCCCTCATTGTCCTCTGGGGCCTCCCTTCCTCTCTCTCTACCGTCCACATGTATTTCTCTCCATCGCCGTTCTGACAACCTTTCCTTCCTCGGACCCAGAAGCACCAAGTGTCGGGGGCAGAGGGAGAGATGTTACTCAAGAGATGTGTGCGGGGAAGAGCGAGGCATTATCACACACTGACGTGCATCACTGGGTGGGGTGGGGTGGGGGGAGTGGCAGGGGGGAGGTTGGGAGAGGGGGGAAGCAGCAAAGCGAGGGAGGAATGATCCGGCAGAGGAATGCTGAAGGAAGATTGAGCGTGAGACTGAGCGACAGGTCGGCTGGAGAGAAGAGTTGTATCACGTTTAGCAAAAGAGTGATGGAGGGAGGATGAGAGAGAGACACCGAGTGAGAGTGAGTGAGAGAGAGATAAGAACCGTTGGCTAAATAGCGAGGAGAAAACCCTCCGGAACCGTTTCCTATACCTCTCGCTTTCAGTCACCGTCTTTCTCAGGGGCCTGATATCCTCGGTGCGAATCGGCCCTGCCTGTCTGAGACAGTCTGAGGTCCCCGTCCATCCTACTGTACTGCCTGTCAAGGTTTCCCCCACGTCTAGCACTGCACTGTGGACATCTTAGCATTGCTTATTAAAGATTGAAAAGATAGCCTGGGGTGCGATACAGTAAGTCCAATATACCACCAAAGGCGGTCAACGTGGATTTGATGGTTACCGACAGCAAGTGATTACAAGGAGAAGGCTGTTTTTCTCTTCAGTCTGGAAAAGGATGGGTAACTCGGTCGTCGGTTGAAAAATATAACATTTCTGTAGAAATCCCTCTGCAGTGTGACCACCTTTCGCCTTTTCTCTTCTTTGTGTCTTTCATTGTCTTGCAAAATCGGGCCTGCTGACCTGCGACAGAACAATAACCAGGAGGTCGCCTTATTCCGGAGTGAGAAAGGTCGGATTTATCAGGTCTTGGACAAAGCGAAAGCAGAAAGGACGTTTGGGTGAAAAGGAGTGCGTGTTCATTAGCATTGAGTTCTGGTTGTATTAGCCTGTTATCAGTTGGAAAAGTCTGTCGCGAATGCTAGCTGCACAATGCCGAATGGAAATTGTAGCGCACGCTCTGTAGATTTGGTTATTTACTCATCAGGATTTGCATCCGGCACAGCAGGGATGGGTGGGAAGCACTCCAAGGTTGGGGAGGTTATGCCCTTCTGATAGCATCAAGACTAGCTGAGCTCTCTCTCTCTTTCCCTCGATCTCCCTCTCATTCCCACATTAATCTGGAGACGTGCCACGACTCACAAGGTGACGGAACTTAACATGCTCGTACTCCTGCGAGAGAGACAGAGGGGGAGAGACAGAGGGGGAGAGACAGAGGGGGAGAGACAGAGCGGGAGAGACAGAGGGGGAGAGACAGAGGGGGAGAACCAGAGAACACGTTATCAAATCGTGATGGCTGAGAGCAGAGGGGAGAGACAGAGCGGGAGAGACAGAGGGGAGAGACGAGCGGGAGAGACAGCGCGAGAGAGTAAATGGTCAGCAGACTCTCTCTCTATCCTCTTCTCTCTCTCTCATCCCTTCTTCTCCTCTCTCTCCCTCTCTCCCTCTCTCCCTCTCTCTCTGCCTCCATAACTGAAACCACATGAGTACTCCTTTTGGAATTGAAATGAGCATGAATCATGTATCAGCGGCAGTAATGGGTTGATGAGAAGATGTGAGATGTGAAGACGCAGCCTTGCGAGGTGACGGCCCCTGATGACTCAGAGCAGAAGGAGGAGGGGGGGGGGACGATGGGGCAGAAGCTGAACGACCGTGCGAGGCCGCAAACAGAGACGGCGAGACGTTCAAGATGCTAGGAGGAACGCCTCGTGTCGGCGCCGCGCAAAAAACATTGAAAGTGAACTTCCAAGGTCAGGCCCAGCCTGTAGGACAGCACATGGCAACAGAGAGCAGCGCTGCCGGTGAACAGACACACCACACAACACAGTTAGGTGGTGGTGGTGATGATGTACAGGAGTTAAAGGACAAAGAAGGTGTGGGATGAAGAGTAGGAACAGATGGATTAAAGAGAGACAAAAGACAGTGTGAGATTGGACACATTGGGGAACTGTGTTAGACCTGTCTGTGTTAGAACTGACTGTGTTAGAACTGACTGTGTTAGACCTGTCTGTGTTAGACCTGACTATGTTAGAACTGACTATGTTAGAACTGACTATGTTAGAACTGACTATGTTAGAACTGACTATGTTAGAACTGACTATGTTAGAACTGACTATGTTAGAACTGACTATGTTAGAACTGACTATGTTAGAACTGACTATGTTAGAACTGACTATGTTAGAACTGACTATGTTAGAACTGACTATGTTAGAACTGACTGTTTTTTGTGGCCCCCATCGGTCACAAAAGACTTGGTTCGGCATGCCCTATGTTTATTTTAACCCTGTGCGGGCCCTGAACGCAACGACTTCCAAAGTTTAGGTCTGGCTAAGAATGTAGGTCAGAATGGAGAGAGACAGACGGAGAGGAGAGAGAGAGAGAGAGAAACGAGAGAGATGAGAAGAGAGAGGAGAGAGAGAGAGAGAGAGAGGAGAGAGGGAGAGGGGGACAGAGAGAGATGGAGAAGAGGAGGAGAAGGGAGAGATGGAGGACAGAGAGAGATAGAGAGGAGAGACAGAAGGGGTGGAATTCCAGAGAACTGTGTGGGAAGGGGACCTGGGGGACCTGGACAGCCATCGCAGGGAAACTGGGAACCATTCCGTATTAATGGGCCCTCTCTTCTCTCTCCGCCGGCTGTGGATCTGAACAGATGAGAGGGCGTGGGGAGGGGGGGAAGGAGGGGGTGGCGGGTGGGGGAGGCGTGGTTCCAACAGAGATCCTTAGAATAGATTCAGTATGTGACTGTGTCGGGGGTTGAGGGTGGGGGTGGGGAGGTGGTGGGGGGCATCATGGGAGTAACTGCAGCTGACGTAAGACAGGCAGTCTAAACCCGTCATGGCCAGACTCATTGCACAATACTACGCTCTATACCAACACGACACATCACACACACACACACACACACACACACATAACACACACACAACACAGGAAGCAAACAAGCAGCCTGGCTAACGAAATCTGCTGTCCAACTGCCTGACTAACTGTCTGACTAACTGTTTGACTGCCTGCTTGCATTGTGCGGCTGACTGTCTGACTTGTCTCTGACTGATATGTCTGTCTGATTGCTTGATTATGTGACTGTCTGACTGTCTCTCTGTCTGGTAGATTGACTGTGTGATAGACTTTCAGTGCCTGGCTGACTGCCAGCTGAGTTGTATCAAGTCAGGAGAGAGCAGCACCTTGTGTTAAGAGACTCCCAAGGCTCTTGGACCAGTATCAGGGTCAGCAGTGCTTGACTCCCCACCTTGGACCCCACCTCTTACAAGGTCAACAGGTTGCCTGGGGTTGCCAGTGTGTCTGGTGTTGGATAGAGTGTCTCTGTCTGTTTCTGTCTGTCTGTCTGTCTCTCCCTCTCTCTCTCTCTCTCTCTCTCTCTCTCTCTCTCTCTCTCTCTCTCTCTCTCTCTCATCGCTTCTGCTCTCTCATTCTCTCATGGTTTGCATTTGCGAGAGGTCTTTTTTCAGTGCCGAGGGGGGAGTGGAATGAAAATGCAATCCATTATTGAAGCAGTACCAACAGGGTAACCATCAAATATTAATGTTAGCATCATCAAAACAATTGGCCATATCATTCAATTAATTTGGTCTTGCTTCTCCCGCTTACGTCTCCATCTCTGCGTCTGTTCATCTCAGGGGGGTTCAGAAGGCACGCACGCGCACACACACACACACGCATGCACACACAGGGACACACAGGCAAATACACACATCAACCATGTTCGAGTTACCCAAGAGTGCAGCACAATTTAAAGACGGCGTTTAATTTTAATTTCAAATTTGAGTCGCGGGTTAGATTAAACGTACGCTCTGTCTATGATAATGAAGTGCTTTTTGCCTTAATTATGTTCTGAAGCCTTCTGGGATCATACATATAGCTGTATGTAAATGGGAAAATATACATGAACATCGTTGACACATAATGATGAGCTACTGGCCAGCATGCCTGCTTTGAGATAACTGCCTCTCAGCTCCGGGTGTGTCCGGCCCTGGCAAAGGGGCCCAGGCAAAGTCTTAATAAGGGCTTGTTGAAGACCTCTGAGAGTTCGACTTCAGGGAGGTAGATTTTTTTTTCCGAACTCCCTCTCAGCTTTGCGTTATTTCATTATCGCGGAGGCCGATCGATATCCTGGATATTGAGTTTGTTTGAGTTGGGCCAGGGGAGGGGATGGGGCCGTGTGAGGGAAGGACGGGGGGTGTTCTCCCTCCGTGACAGGGTTTAATTGGGGATCCGGATCGATGGATGGCTTTGTTCTGGAAATCTGCCGTAATCTGCGGTAATCTGGCCTGATCCAGGGAGGTTGTCTGTGCGGAGGAAGATGAGAGCGTTTCTCTGCTCCATTCGAAGTCTGTCTCCCCAGATGACAGAAAATGAGGAAGGAGAGAGGGAATAAACGGTCTGTGGAGGTGAAGGAGAGGCTAAAGATGGGAAAGCTGTTCCTAAACATATCTCTGAGAAGGGGGAAGAGAGGACAGAGGATGGTTCAGGAGGAGAGGGAGAGAGGGAGAGGGAGAGAGGGAGAGGGAGAAGTAAGAGAGGGAGGGAGAGAGAGAGAGATAGAGAGAGAGGGAGAGAGGGAGAGGGAGAGGGAGAAGTAAGAGAGGGAGGGAGAGAGAAAGAAAAGTAAAAGAGGGTGAGAGAGAGGGAAAGGGAAAGGGGGAGAGAGAAAGAGAGAGAAAGACAGACAGAGAGAGACAGAGAGACAGAGAGAGTGAGAGGGAGGGAGAGAGGGAGAAAGAGGGAGAGAAAGAGAGAGAGGGAGAGAGAGAGAGAGAGAGAGAGAGAGAGGGGGAGAGGGAGAGGTAGAAGGCGGCTTAGAGAAACAGGTGTGAGGATGAGGTTGACACGAGTCAGCCCTGAGCCCCCTGCAGAGCTCATCCTGTCTGACGCAGGGACAGGAAGTCATGCTGGAGGCCGGCCGCACCAGCTGGGTTTCCTTCAGGCATCACACATAGTCTTGTTTCTGCAAACACACACACACACACACACACACACACACACACACACACACACACACACACACACACGCTAAAGGTTCCCCTTGCTGTCCTTGGCACGCTTCTCCTCCCTAAAGACTTCCTCCAAACGCCATGTAACTTGTCCTCAGTGCCAGCCTGCTAGACTCAGTGTCAGTGACCCAGGCCTGAGACGGATCAGCCAGACGTCACCAGAGTCTCTTCTCTGTGGGGTCCCAAACTTGGGACCACACACGTCAACTTTATTCACTTTCAGGTACGACGTCCAATGTGTTGGAAGGCTCATTCTCCCCCCCCCCTCCCCCCCTAAGTAGGGTAAGAAGGCCTCGTATTCATTCAAACTGAGGGAGGACCAAGACTAGACCACAGAGAGGGTGGTAGTTGGATGAAGGGTGACGGGTCGAGACAGGCTGAGAACGTGGCCTGTGGCCAATTAGTGTGTGTGCGGTTAATGCTGCAGTGTTTGGATAGAGTATGTGTCTGTGTGTGTGTGCGCGTGTGCGTCTTTGCCGGACTGGGAATGTGACCGCAACGTGCTGACAGGCGGGTCGATGCTGAGCGCGAGGTGGCTTGTCAGGTCAGCCCTCTGATTGGCCGTCTGTGGGGGAGAGGGGGGGGGGGATATGACGGTGGCTGTCAGGTGAATCTGGAACTCTGACAAGCTTGTTGGGAATGCTGATTTGTTCTCCCTGCGCAGCTCTTCTGCCAGCCAACCTTCCTGCTCCTCTTCCTCAGGGCTCCGCACCATCACATGGCCCCATAGGAGCCGCCTGTGTGTCTGGCTCAAATCACGTTGCCTGTGTAGAATAATGGTCTTCTGTTTCCTTCATTAAGTCCAGTGGGCTGTTCCGACGCGTTCCCTCCCTCCCTTCCCTTCCCTTCCCTCTCTTCCCTCCCCCCCCCCCCCCTGCGCCTCTCCCAGACTCCTGCTCTGTTGTCACAGATGTCCTGCAGAGGATGGAGGGACACACAGATAATTGCGTTAGCCGAAGCTAGCTTTGCTGCTGATGTTTTTCACTGCCTGTTTATACCGCTTGACTCCCCCCCACATACACATATACATACACATATACACACACACACACATATACACACACACATACACATATACACACACTCACACACATATACACACACACATACACACACACACACATACACACACACACACATATACACACACTCACACACATATATACACACACACACACACACACAAATGTGCGTCCACACATGCACTCACACAGACATGCGCTCGCGCACACACACACACACACACACACACACACACTCCGTAAACATTGTAATCTCTGTTCTCGCGTCGGTCTAGGAGGGAGGGAGGGGAGGGAGGGGAGGAGGGGGTGGGGGAGGGAGGGGGAGGGAGGAGGGCTCCAGTTGGGTAAAATAGCTTTGGGAGAACCTGTGTTCAAGCCACCTTCTGTTATCTGTCGTCGTCTTATCACCTCTCTCCCGCTGAGGGATGCAGTCTGACCTTGCTGTTCGCCAAAGTGATGAATGTCTCCTTTCAGAGCTCCTCACGCCAGTGGACATCTATGTCTAGGACAGACAATACGCATGATTCGCACACGCCGTCCAGATGATTCACACTGACACTTTCAATAGGCCCGAGATCCGGGTCTTTCTTTGTTTCCGTTGCCAGCGGGCTTCGCTCGCTTGGCTGATGATGTCACTGCTCGTTGTTTGTATCGGCGACGGCGCTTTTTGAAACCCCGGCGCTGATTTGGATACGTCTTCAGAATGGTATTGAAGTTGGCACACGGAGGATGTTTTGCGCGTCCTGACACTCTTCATATGTGAGGAACTAGTGATGTTGTGGGTGTAGCAGTTTGGCTGTCTTCTGTAGTCCAACCAGGAATAAGAGTCAACTGAAAGCTAAATGTTTACCTCTCCCAGATGTCCCACGCGGTTATCAGACCAATCCAAAGGCTGCAGGTGTTGGGAAGGCTTCCTGGTGTGTGTGTGTGTGTGTGTGTGCCAGTCTGCGAGGGGTGGGTGTCAAAGAGGAGCAGAGGAACTGCAGTCGTGAGGAAGCAAGACGGAGCCTGAGTTTTTGCGTTACCAAAAGAGTATTTTTATACTCGTAACTTCCTGGCATGTCTGGACCTCTGTAAACAGAGAAGGGGGAGTGTGTGTGTGTGTGTGTGTGTGTGTGTGTGTGTGTGTGTGTGTGTGTGTGTGTGTGCGCGCGCGTGTGCGTAAGTACGTGCGAGAGAGAAAGAGGGAGAGAAAGAGAGAGAGAGAGACAGAAAGACAGAAAGAGTCTGTCCGAGTCAGTTGTATGAGGTAATGGCCCACATAAGGAAATACTTAAATTGTATGTGGAGGAGGGGGAGGGGGAAGGGCAGCTTTTGGATGTTTTGTGTAAGTGTACTTGTACACGTACAAGTGCGTGTGTGTGTGTGTCTTTCCTGTCAGTAGGGCAGTGGGTCACCCTGCCTCTATGTACCAGCTATGTGCTGGGCTTTTGGCTCTATTTCATCCATGACAAACCAAGCAGCTGGCCACGCTGACTCACTTCTCTGGGGTCAAGACAGGCGCTGGATGTTTTTGAAATGAGTTCTTCCTCTCATTTGTTGCTTGGTGCGTGCGAGAGAATTTGTGCATGCGTGTGCACGCGTGTGCACGCGTGTGCACGTGTGTCTGCGGCTGTAATATATCACACAGTTGACCTAGTTACAACTTCTACCCCTAAAACTCCTCACCGACTCGGCAGAAAGCTGTGATAAACAGCCCTACTTTCCACAACTCGAAATAACTCAGTCCCCCCCCCCNCCCCCCCCCTCGCAAAAAAAAAGCCACTCCTTAAACTCCTGTCAACCAGTATTATGACTCACTAGTGTATTTGGAAGCCAGACACTCCGGCGAGGACAGAGTGAACATGTTGAGATGAAGGACACATGGAGGAATGAGGACGCCGTGACCACGTTCTCCAAGGGGCCCCTGTGTCCGCCGTTCCCTTCCTCGTCCCTCCCTCCCTCCATCCCTTCCGGAAAGTGCCGCGTCGTCGCTACGGCGGAGCAACATGTTGCCGCTTCAGCTTGCGTTCGTGGTGGAGAAGATGAGATTCTCCTACAAGGTCAATGAGTCATTCTCTATCGAGAATAAGAGGCAAAGTTTTGAAAGTGTTTAAAAAAAAGAGGGGAAAAAAAGGCCCTTTAAATGTATCAAATAGTTTTTGTACGTCACCTTGCTTGAATAGATCAACCCTGAGTGGGCCTGGAGATATTTCCAAAATTGCTGTCTGTGAAGTATGTTTTGAAGGTTTTTTCCTTTTGCTGTCTGTAATGGTCAAGATTAATTAATTTATCCCATCAGTCTCACACTTTATTATGTTAACCTTGTGAAAGACGTGAATGATTGAGTGAAGCACAATGACTCCTGTGGCCTACTTCTGTGAAATGAAGACGGGGTCCCAGAAATGATTTCAACCCTTTTTGCAAGGCTTGCCAACCCAAAAAGAGAGAGAAAAAAACCTCCACACGCCCCGAAACTAATTAGATAGAGATTTATATTCAACACCTGGCCTAGATGTCTTTCAGTAAACATGAAAGGTGTTAACCGTGTCCGGTCCACAAACACCCTTAGTAACCAAGAGAAACGCAATTGCCAAACGCATAATGGGTCGATGTCGGTTTCAAAAACCGGAAGCTTTAACCGCCCTTCGGTTCTCGCTTCTTCTTCACGCCCTGTTATAGTCGATCTTGGAGGGTTTTTCGGTTTGCTCTCTGCACCACGGCGGTTTCCTGTAGTCGGATGCAGATGTGTGGCTCGGGTACCCGAGGACGTGTGGGGTGCAAAGTTATTTGGCGTGAGCAGTTCGCAAGGAATCCGTGCCGACGCCAGAAAAGACTGCGGAACTGCGCAAAGCGACGGAGCCGTGGATCTTTCCGGAAGTGCGAGCGTTGGCGCCTCCGCCGAGTTGCGTTGTTAATAGTCGTCATGTGACAGCGGGGGGGGGGGGGCAGTTGAGCTGGAGCTGTTGAAGACACATTGTTATGTGATTAACTCAATGGAGGCAGACGCTTTGAAATGCCATGGCTGTTTGCCCCGAGAAACCTCCTAGATATCTTTCATTAGCTTCGGACCAACACCCTTATTAAGACAACAGCATAGACTGTTCAGACATAGTAACCTTTGCGTAAGTTAATGTCATGGTTGACCACGAAACCTGTTTATCAGGGGTGTGCCGATCCCCAATTTTTGTCTGGTTCTTCTTTCCTTCACTTCAACCGCACGAAGACAACACCTAGAGGCAGAGTTCTTCGTGTGTATTTGACTCAGTTGACAGTTGGATTCATGTGTTTGTCTTCAGGGTTTGGTTGTCACACACCCTTCCTGTATAAAAATGTATCGCTACCAATGAAATGCTGTGAACATGTTACCAACGACTGAAAATAGAATGTTCCATGTTGTGATTGTACTTGGGGAGTGTTTGTGCTGTCACACCCGCAGCTGTGCTTCTCTCCTCGCTGAGCTGATACAGCATGGCATGGCAGCAGCAAGGGGGTCCACTGGTTTGTTCTCTCTTTCTCTGTCTCTCACTCTCTGTCTCTCACTCTGTCTGTCTCTCACTCTCTCTCTCTCTCTCTCTGTCTCTCACTCTGTCTGTCTCTCTGTCACTCTCTCTCTCACTCACTGTCTCTCTCTGTATTTCTCTCCCTCTCTCTCTCTCTCTGCGTCTCTCGCTACGTCTCTCCCTCTCCCTCTCTATCTTTGTCTGCTTGTATCCCTCTGGATGTCACTGCTGGCCTGTCCATCAGACAGGGAGAGGAGATCACAGGCAAACACTCCCACCCAGCTCTGTATCCAGCATCTCTCACTAGGCCCTCATTAGCACAAATGATGATCAGCCAGATTCAAGCCTGCCATGCCCCCCCCCCCCCCCCCCCGTCTTTGTACGAACCGTTCGTTCTCCACTTTTCAGTTCACCAAATTCGACTGGCCACTCTACTCCAGCTCCAAGTATTCTTGGCTACTGAAACTACCACAGAGGGAGAAAAAAGCCCGAGTGTAGCTGTGTGATTGGTATTAGCATTCAGCACAGTGGTGTTAGGGGAGACATGCTAGCCGCTAGTGTTTTTAATGAGCATTATTCATTGACGTTAGCTGCTGCTAGCGGGTGTGGGTGGGAATCATTGTGCCACCCCACCGTACTTGAAAATCATAATGTTAGCTCACACAGTTTGGAGCCTGTGGAACACAGGGATAAGTGCTTAAACTAATGGGTTGCTGTACTCGAACCTCCTCAAAAACACACCAAAAAAAAGAATTGTGTTTTTTTTTTTAACTTAGAAACAGGTGATCGTTTCTCAGCTCGCTCCCAAACACTATCATTTCTTTTTGGTTTAATCCCCCCCACACACACACACACTTTCCTTAGGCTTTAATTGAGACAGAAGAGCAGTGCGTAACAGATTGCGTTGTCCACTGCCCTATCTCTGCGAGCCCTTCCTCGATTGGAAAACAGCACTACCGGGTGATCAACGGAAGTTATTTGTCCTCGGCGCTTCTTGCTCTGGGTAGACAAGGATTAGTCTTGTGCACCGGGTTCACTGAAAGGTCCCCTATCAAGGCAGAGAGCCAGAGGGATGGAGATGTACAGTGCAGAGCGGGAGGAGAACATTGTTGTGGGAGGACACCGTTTACCAGTCGCATCAAGGTGGTGGGGGTTTTTTTTTTGGCCACGAGTCCAGGAAACAATTCGACCCACTTTTTTTTTCAATTACTCTTTGAGAGGCTGGTATAATACATAACTGTCCTATTTCTGAGGAGTCAGTTTTCCCAGGGAGAAGAAGCCTTTCGCCATCCTTTCATCGTTTTTTCTATTTGTTTCTTCTTTCTTTCTTTCTTTCTTTCTCTCTTTCTTTCACAGTGTAAAAAAGCGACTTGATTGTCAAACGGTCTGGATCGACCCTAGAGTACAGGTGTCTATATCCCCCTAAACCCTTACTGCTTGGCCCAGAAACTTGAAAAACTCATCAAGTTACATCTGGTGGTCTTCTTAAGGATTGCTTCAACAGAAGGTCTTGGACCTCGGTTGTTTCTAGACGTGGTTTTGCTTCGCGCAGCCGATCCACTGAAAGGTTCGCTTCAAACAAGGTCGTTTGATATACTCTCCTGTTTTCCCTCCGATCTTCTGTTCGCTCACATTTGTGTCCGAGGCAAAATAGCGTTGATGTCTATCAGCTCTTACGTCACCCGTGACGATAATAGTCTGACATTAATTATACATTCCTCCCTTCTCCCTCCGTCTTTCTACTTTCTTGAAAGCTTTAATGGACTATCGCGTGAAAGAAAGTAATCAACATATCCGTTTATCTGAGAAGAAAATAGCTTCAATAGCCCAGCAGACAGCGAGCTGGAGGAAAATTCCCGGGAATTATATTAGAAGCACGAGCTCTGTTATGAAGAAAATCGCCCTCTATATTGTGAATAATGCAAACTTACTAGAGCCAAGTTCAGATCGCGTGCATCTGTTTACCCTTGCATCTAGCGTGTGTACCTGGGTGGGTGTGTGGAAGGGAGGAGATCCGTGGTATCGGCCCAAGGTCCAAGGCCCGTGAACGATTGTCAACGGTCTGGAGCCTGAAGGCCACATGGAGCATGTCAGGTCCACACAGCGGTATTGACAAACAGTAGCGATGACATCCAAGTGACACGGCTGGGACCTCCTGACATCTGGGTCCTTTGTCATCAACCATGGCAAATGTCACCTATTTCTCCGGTGGCCCTAAATGGACCCATGAATCTTTGTTGTTCGGTGACCTTTCCCAGACGAAGATGGATGTGCTCTTTGCCCGCAGACACCCCGCCCCCCTGAAAGAAGAATCGGACCCTCTATCACTGTGGAATGAATGCAACACTACTAGATTCCACAGTTCAGATTCAGCGTATGCATGACTGCTTATTACCCTTCATAGGCATCTACGCAGTTGTATACTGGGGAAATGGGTTGTGGTGAAGGGAGGAGGAGTCCGCGTGGTCGAGCCCAACGGTCCCGGCCCGTGAACGACTTGTCCAAGATCTGGACCGAAGGCCACATGCGAGCATGATGTCACGGTCACACGGGGACAAACAGTAGCGAGTGACATCCAAAGTGACACGGCTGGGACCTCCTGACATCTGGTCCTATCTGTCATCAAAACCATGGGCCAAATGTACCTATTTCTCCGGGATGGCCCTAAATGGCTACCCATGACTCTTTGTTGTCCGGTACCTTTCCAGACGAGAGATGGATCGTTGCTCTTCTGCCCGTCAACACACACCTCCGGCCCCCGCCCGCCCCCCCCCCACAGAGACACACACACAGCTCTCCCTATTCTTTTCTCTTACCAGTTTCTCTTGGCGATTCAATGAGACAGCGAGGGAGATAAAAGATTCGCAGGGAACGCCAACGCCTGATTAAAATGCATTATGGGGCGCGCTTTGGAAGCCCGTGCTGCTCAGTACAGGGGCTTATCCAAGTGAACGAGGACGATTACGGCGGAGGGATCAGATTCTGGTATTCTGTCTCCTCGCCCGTCCTGTTCCTCTCTCCCCTCGTCGTCCCTGTCTTCACGCTTATCAATGTGGGTGTCTAGCAAGGAGTGAACGGCCCGTTCACAAGCCCACCAATCCCGTGTTTAATGTGCATGATTGGTCCGCAATAACCCCCCGCCCTCTTCCTCCTCCCTTCCCCCACCGCGCGGCAACCCCCTCCCACCAGCGCCAAAATGAGCGAGATCCCGTTCACGAGAGATGATAGAATCCTCTCTCTTCTTCAAAAGGGGAGAAATGGCCCCAGAATGAGGTTGTGATTAGCCGTGGAGCTTTGTGTCGTGTCTGCACTTTGAAGCGAAAACATTTGAAAACCTGAAGATAGTTTTTTTTTAAACTCTAAAGTTCCCCGTCGCTGGCAAAAGATAGTAAAGGAACTCTGATAAGGTTACGAGGTATAGTCCATGTTTTTGTACTGATGGAGAGATTTGAAGTGAGTTACTGACTGAAGTGTGGTCTTCCACACATGGAAGAAGTTACTGAGGTGGTCTTCATTGTTGGTCTCTCAATCCATTTTCGGTCTCGTTTTTCCCCTTCTCTGTTCCTCTCGCTATTTCTGTCTGTCTCTCAGGAACCTTCTGGGCGCTGACTTCACAGAGACTCACTACACTGAAGATGGGCAGCCAGTGACTGTGGCCACCAATTACACTGTAAGTCTCACTTAATCTCTCCCAAACTCCCCCCCCCCCCCCCCTCCCATCTTCTCCTCCTCCGTCTCCCTCATTCCATCTCTCTCTGATGTCCTCGCTCCTTCCTTCACCCCTCCAAGTTCGCCCCCGCCCCCCTGTTTCCCCTCCCCCTCGCTGGCCTTGCGCCTCTCGATCTGTCCCTCTCTCCTCCTCTCTTCTTCTGTCCTCTGTTCTTCTTCTCTGATGTCGTCCCGCTCTCACTTGACCCCACCGACTCCCTCTCTCCCTCCTAGCCTTGAGGCTCTCGGTCTCAAACGCCGCGTCATCGGATTATGTGGAGACACTCTCACGAGGCCCACATGACACACTGTCGGAGCTGGCATGCGTATACAGCATGCTGTACGCGTACTGTACGCGTATCGTACACACGTCGGCAAGAACACACTCTGTGCGCACTCACATGCACATTTAACCATTTAAGGACACGCGACCCGCTTGTGTGTTTCTGTGGACAATATATAGACCTCTCCAGATTAACGTAAACATTTGTCCCCTCCCAAAATGTAATTCTATTTATCAAATCTTTTAATTTTGTCCTATTTTTGTCATCATCGCTGATTAGCACTACATTTGGGCTCGCTATGAATAATTGCACAGTACAATGGCTAGAAATGAAGGTAATGACTGTGTGAAATATTCCCTTCCTGAATTGAAGTGATTGGCAGGGAAATTCAGCCTTACTGAAAGCCGCGCAAGGTCGTGTGCAATCAGTATGTCATTTCCCTTGTTAACAATGGAACTTATCACGGACTTGAAAAGAGGTGGGAACCTATTTCATGGATCAACTCCAGTTTCAGCTGAGTCTGCATTGGTTTGGCGAGCGCCACGTCTGTCAGAGTTAGACGTCTCGCAAATTGAGAAGTGCACGGAACAGACAGGGGGGGAAAAAAAACAAACAACGAAAAAACCCCGAAAGCGAAACGGAATCAGCGAGAGGGGCGGGAAGAAAAGAGCGCTGGAACGCGGGTTTGCTTTGCGTCTGTATAATTCATGAGCGAATTTGTCATTTACAAAAAACGTTGTCGCAGCAAAAGGCAACATTCCCAGCGAGGGGAGCGATGCATATAGGAGGAGCGTTCGTAGTACTGCTGTTAGCGGCCACGCTGTACGTGCCCAGGGTCTGCGGGCCTGAGCTTGCTGTTGTAGCTGGAGATGTCAGCCTGTTTGGGGGTGGGGATATGAAAGGCTACACTGACACTCAAGGCCTGGGGGTCCGCTCTTAGAAGCCCCAGTCACCAACGGAGAGCGCTTCAGGTGGGGAACAGACATCCCTTTCAAGTTCTGACTGAGAAAAATCAAACACGCACACAGACACACAAACGTGTAAAAAAAAACACACACAAAAAAAAAGCACTGGAGCACATACACACAGTACCCCCACACACAGTATACATACTGTCCACGCTCACAGTGCATTCACTTGTCCATAGGCACGTCGACACACACATCGTGGCTCACGCTGTATCTGTTTGCACACACTGGATCTATAGAAACATGCACACAGCCACGCTGGCTTCACAAGCACACACACTAAAGATACACACACACACTTGTGTAGAGGCTCCCATTCAAGCCGTGTTGCGGTCACGGATAATGGGGACCACAGGCCTGTCATTGATTGGCTTGGTAGGTCTCTCACATGGTCAGACATTAGCCGTCAGCTATGGATGGTGGTGGGGTGATGACAAGTCCAAGCTTAAGGATCGACGCCATCATGGCGCTTCTATGGAGGTGAGAGACGTGAGACTTGCAGTGAGAGACGAAGGAGAGAGAAGTGGCTAAAGGGGAGAAGAGAGATGGACGAAAAGCGCAAAAAGAGACGCGGGAGACAGAGAGAGAGGGGAGAGAGAAGGGAGAGAGAGGGGAGAGAGTATAGGGGAGCTGGCCTTTTGACTTGGACTATCAAGTCTAAAAATGAAACATTGGGCTCATTAACATATAATTGCTTGTGAGAGAGAGGGAAGTGAGCGGAGCAGAGAATCCAGACGGCAAGTGAGAGCGAACAATATTGATTTGAAATGAGCGAGAGACAAAAAAAAAGAAAGAAAAGAAAAGCAGGAAATGGAGAAAATGAATCAAGAACCACTGGCTCTCAGCCGCAAAGTGTGTGTCCCCTGAGGTCCCTGGACTACACCAGGGACAGGCTGACCGGTGGCTGCGGTCAGGGTTAATCCCAAACCCAATATAACCACCAGGGGACCGCTGTACCAAAGATAATACATTCTAAATGGCTTCTGGGTTTAGGGGTTAATACATGTGAATTGCAGGGGTCTCACCACACTAAATAGAAATCTATTCAAGACCCAGGTTGAGCTATTTATGAGTGGAGTGGATCAACAATAGGGAAAAGGGAAAAGGAAATGATAAACAATGTATATCCTATGTTTTCCCATGCATCATGCTTGATAGTAACTCTGTAGTATACAGTATATGTTCTGCCCTAGATTATAGATTAGACTGTGAGTCTTGAAAGAAAGAGACTTTGATTGGATAATAGGATAGAGACTTCTCGAGTCTTGAAACGAATGGACAATTTGATTGGATAATAGGGTTGAGCATTTTTACAACACTTTAGACATAAAATTGCCTAAATTGTTAGTGTCCTCCTCCTTAACATAACATTAGTTCCAAACAATTGGCCGATATTCAAATTGAGCAACAGCGGCTCCCGACGTAATTTGACAGCCGATTTGGTGGATATGCAAATGAGCGGCGCGGAAAGTCACACGCGGTGTTTTCTTTTCTCCGCGCGTCAACGCAGTGGAGACATTCGGTACGATAAATTCTGTAAAAAAAAAAAGACGTCAAAGCGTATAAACAATTATTATTATGTATTTTTTTCAGCTGACAAGTATGACAAGGTTGTGCTTTTTTTTTTCGAGAGAAAAAAGCAATTCCCTTCTGTTCTGAGTCGCCTGCTGCGTCTGTCACTGTCGTCTTCTGGATTCTGAGACATGGACCGCTGGCCTTTCCCTGTGGTCATGAGAAAACGTAGCATAAACCTTGCAGACCACGGCTCTGCAGACCTCTCCGCCCGCAAACGGGACACCAAATAGTAATGGAAGTTTTCTTCCCCCCACGGAGCGCAGAAATTGCAACCCAATTTCACCGGAGAAAAACAATCCGCCTCGTCCTTCTCTTTCAAGTGAACACAACTGGCGCTCTGAAAGGACTAACAAGGCCTCGGTGTGTTGGACAGGAAGTCTCAGTGGTTTAGTGGCATCTGTTGCCTGCGTGTATATATACCTTCGCAGATGGCAATTCTTTTCTCTCTCCCACCTGCAACACGGGTACTGTATTGTGGGTGAGGGTATGCGTGCACTTGTGAATGAGAATATTACAGGGGCTGCAGATTGGCAGAGAACGTTTTCACCGACAATTGATTTGTATGTTCGCCATGCATGAGTGTACCCCATCGCCTCTGCTGTTCAAATAAATGAGCTCATTTCACGGTCTGATGGGCTGACAGAGTCTTTTAAATAGTTGAGAATTGTCATTTATGCACAATTTAAGACTGCTCAGAAAAATGAATTGGAGCATTAATTCCCCCACGCTTAGATCTCTATGTTGGGGGGGGGGGGGATGCCGAAAAACATCACAACTCAAATAAGGGGCCATGACATTGTTCCCTGACCATTGTGACATCACGTCCTGGCCCCAACGTCATGGTTTCCTGTTTGGCCTACACCTGGAGAATGTGGAGTTGAAGAAGGGGAAAGAGTTCAACAAAAAGTGACATGTTCAATAAACATGCGTATAAGCATACCGCTACAAAAAAAATGGACGCTTTGGAAATATTAGCTCCGTTATGGATTGAATTATTGAGTGGACTTACAGTACAGTACAGCTCAGTCGGGGAATGTGTTTAAACGGGTAAGAATGTTGACGATTCGCTTAACAGAACTTCTGTTCGAGGTTCAGTGCCCTTATGATCCGGAATGTTTGCAGCAGGAAACAGAAACCTTAAGGAACGTACAAGCTGCATAGCGACCTTGCTCGGCAGAAAAACATTGAGATCTCTATGGTAACAGGCAGAATGGGACTTTAATCTACTTTATTGCTCAGAAATATAGGGTGGCTCTCGCTGAACACTACTTAAACCCTTGTAACATACATCGTGATCAGCTGGTTCTTTCAAACTCCCCCACCCTCCGCCCTCCGCCCTCCACCTTCCACCCTCCGTCACTCTGCGCTAAAGCCAATCGTCAGAGTCAGAACGTTCCAGAAAATGCTGGGGCTTAGGCGGTGGATCTCCAGCCGCCACTGAAACACAATCACACTCAAGGGGGACATTATGTGTTATTATTGATCGCCCCGGGCCAATTTGTTGAAGATTGGACAACGGGCGGCTTGGGAACCTGCTGTGCGGCGATGAAACATTGTTTTTACATGGCTGGTGTGCAGGGCCCCTTCTTGCATCTCCGTCATATCGATTGCCTGGAGCCATTCATTAATGAGATGCACTATAGGAACCAGGGTACATAAACATCGTCAAGTGTTTGTATGGAGAGGGTGGAATGAGATTTTTATTTATTTATTATATATTGATCGCTCGCTCTCTTTCTCTCTTGTCTCTCTCCCGCCTCTTCTCTCTCTTTCTTGTCCGTCTCTCTCTGTTTGATCCCACATCCCTGCCTCTGTGGGCCTCCGTCTCTCTTTCTCTCTCTTTCTCTCTCTCTCTCTCTCTCTCTCTCTCTCTCTCTCTCTCTCTCTCCCCCTTCCTCTCCCAGGATCACTGCTTCTACCATGGGCATGTGAGAGGACACACAGACTCCTGGGTCGCCATCAGTACCTGCTCAGGAGTGAGGTACGTGACAAGAGGATCTGGCAACGACCAATAGGATGTCTGGATCCCGGTTTTAGCCAGCGCAGTTATGTAAATATTAATGAGAGTCGTGACCCCATCGAAATGAAGATACAGTCAGTCTTCAGTCCATTTTTAACACCGCACGTTAAGAACGGCGAACAGTCTTCCATTAATACATCATTGAAGTTCCACCTGGAATCAGCACAGCTCTCTGGTCATTTGCGATACTTAGAGGAGTTTTGGTTGAGCCACTAGGCAAGTTACTCATTAATTCGATTCTTCCAATCTTTTCTGAGACAGTCGGTGGCAGTTTAAAAGTCTTTAAAATTTCACAGCCTCGGAACCAAATTTAATGCCGAGCCTCACATATCAAATGCTTTGAAATGGGAGCACTTTCATGGCAGGAACACCACGGCCACAAAGAGAGAGAGAGGTGCACCCGAAGGAAAAAATATTCATGAATTTGATCCAGTTGGAGACCCGAAGTCTCCTCTTTTTTTTTCTTCATTTAAAAATTAATTCCTAAATCCTGCTCAGCGAATCTCCGCCAATACGGGTGTTTAAGTTTCTCCCGTAAGAAGTATTAATTGAACTTCCGTAGTTGTCCCTGATATCCTGTGTTTCTGACTCACTGTCCTCCGCATCCGCCGAAGCAGATGATCTTGAAGGTCTTGTTTTGCATGTGATCGCCATGGGGGGGGGACGGGGGGGGGAGACAGGACATGAGGACACATCAGAGACTGAGATTCAACCAAATGAAAATGTTCCTCGAGATCAGCGGACCGTTCCAGCCGAGCTTTAATCCCGTCGAAAATCTAATTCCTCGTGTCGCCAGCGTCCCGGAATAAGCTGGCGTGCGCACATTCATAATAACGTCAGCTATTTCTCTAGGTAGTGTGCTGCGGAGACTGTTAAGATGAACGCCGCGGTCGTCGCAGTGTCAGTCCTCGGGAAGGGAAGAAAACAAAAAAAAGCTTGGTCTTCTGGAGAGTAACACCAGTGCGTTTCTGGGTCAGAGAGTTCTGTTTTGGTTCGGAATGTTTCCGCCGCTGACCTACACTCCGCGGTTCCTCAGCTGGGCCCGCTCGCTGCTGCGTGTTTACGGTTCCCCAGCGCGCTCCTCCCTGATCACGTTTCACTCCGGTGCCTGTGCTAACAAGCAAACCGTGTTATTCCAGCACCGATGGAAGGAAATTCAGTCACAGCTCAGTGCCAGAACCTTCCACCGCGACGGCAAAAACGCAAACCTGCGTTTCCAGACGCCTTTCCAATAAAAGCAAGGATGCTAGGTCGCTTCTACGGGCTAATGCTGTCTCTGGCTGTGCATGCATCTTGTTTCAGAGCACATGTAGTGGTGGTCACTTGCATGATTTCCTAGCTCAGGTAGAATCAACACCAGCGCAGACACAGGACTGTAAAGACCAGACACATTAGATGGACCCTAATGGACCTCTAATCCCCAGTGCCCCCGTGTTGAACAGAACACACACGCACAGCAGGACTCGGCTTAATGGCTCAATAAAAGCCCGATTTTTCATGGGGTTTTATTATAGTCATTTTAAACATTGATAATATAACGTAAAAAAATTTAAATAAATTTTAAAAGCAAGTTCCCCATGGGCTGATTCGGCAAGTTTTCATAGTGCCCATAATGAACCGAGTTGGTCGTGTTTAACAACTCTCAATATAACCGTTTGACCCTTGGTTTATAGGAAGCGGTCTTTAAAGGTAGCGCTGTATGACTCTCTGTTTTAACGTTTCCTTCCTACTGAGTCTGATTACTGAGTGCATTCCCACAATTACGGACGGGCTAAGTGGAGCTCCAACCACTCACGACCAATTACCAGACTGCTGAGGTCAGAAACAGAGTCAGGAGTCGTTAGCATTCTGCCTCCCCGAAAGCGCGCCCGTCTGTTTGTGTGTACGAGACGTAGCGTACACTTGAACGCGTGAGGTGAGTGTTAAGCAGGGTGCCCAGACGTCCACACAGTCCACACGCTGACAGCTAGGATAGCCTCCGTGACAGAGCCTGATGGAGACGGAGTCCTTTTTTGTCACCAAATTGCCTTTTACAGCCTCATGTCCTCTGGGGTCGGCTATCCTCCGGCTCCACCGTACACGGAGGGGGGGAGGCTGTTTAATAGAGGTAGTTAGAAGCACTCCTCCCGGGTCCTGTGGGCCCCATATCGCCCCCTGCTGGTCCACCCCAGCTGCATACGAAGGGTTGTGAGATTGTGGACTGACTTTTCACCAGGGGGGGATTTTTCTCGTGTTCCTTGTACGTCTCTGTATATTAACGTCACTTACTTTTTAATAGAACGCGTGAAATGTTCGATGGCTGAGCCGCGCGCTGGTGTTTGTTCGAGAATCCGTTTCCGTGCTCGCGTCTGAGGCGGAACGAATGAGCTCCACAAGGGGATTTATCATGGCCTCTTCTCCTCTTCGACACCGTGCCTGTCAAATCATCTCCTCCTTGTCATCTCTCCTTATCCAAATAAACAGGGGCCTGATATCCTTGAACTCGAATGACACGTACTACCTTGAGCCAATGGGAGGGCTGGATTCGTTTCACCACTTGCTGTCCAGGGCAGAGCAGCTTCCTGGCATGGGCGGGACCTGCGGGCACGGTCACCAGACCGGACGCCCCCGTGACCTCATCTCCAGCCTTCTCAAGCCTTTGCATCAAAGGGTGAGCTCCCGGAACCATCTGGAACACATCACCCCTCCGCAGTTACAACACACAGTCAAAGTCTTAGAACTGCATGAAAGGATTTGTGGCGATGGCATTTTTTTAATGCACATTTTATATATATATATATATATATATAAACATAATTAGTACATAAAATGTAGTTAGAAGATTGTGTTTAGGAGAAACAACACAGATGTTTTCTTTTCTTCTGAAAGACAATGTGTGGGTGCAGACGTTGGTGTTTTCTTTCAGTCTGACAGCTGGTAGACTTCATAATGGCAGTGCTGACACATCATAGATCTTCCCAATCTGAGATACACAAAGACTTTTTTGGGGGGGTGGGGGGTTGGATGTATTTACAGAGAGAGGAAGCGGATATCACACATTTCAACAGGATTATCCGCGCGCGCGCGTGCGCACGCAACAACCAGGTGCTTGGCTCACACTCGCAGTACAGTGGCAACCTGAGCCGCTCTCAAATGGATTGATTTAAGTTTCAGGATGTATCTTTACAGCTGCGATGAAGTGTCAGCGGATCGCAAAGAAGCCTTATGTGGCATTTAAAGAACACAATGACCCAACGAGTCTCTTTCCTGTTAGACTGGCTGTGTCTCTGGTATCATATCCTCAAAGAGACGGGTGTTCTTTTGTGCGACTCATTTATTTCTCCGTGGTGATGGACAGAGTAATAATTCGTTTTTTTGCCGTAGATGATTACATAGCTATTGACTAAACCCCTACGCTCTCTCGCGCTCCCAACACAAAACACACGCGCACGACAAGCATTTTGTTCTCAGATCCACGTGCACGCAGCACATACACAGCAACACACACTGGACGAGTGCATTCTTTCCTGGAGAGGAAATGAACATCTTTTTGTCATATGGGTACAAACGCAATATTGGATTTCTCTTAGTGCCATTTTAGAGCACACAATCGCCTCTGTGCTGACTGGAAGCTGGAGGAATCATGGGGCTGGCTTGGTCACCATGGTTCTTGTCTCTCCGTCCCTCACGGTGCTGTGTTAGTGTGTCTCAGTAGAGGGGGAAGAAAGGACTAAACAGACGACCAATTTGCTCCACTGTTGCCATGAATGCTGAATATGTCCCCTTACTGGGTCATTCTGGCCTCTGCTGTCTAGACGTGAACCCCCAAGAGAGACGAGTCACTCTCCACTCTCTCTCTCTCTCTCTCTCTCTCTCTCTCTCTCTCTCTCTCTCTCTCTCTCTCTTCCCGTGACTCTCCCTCTCTGTCTCTCTCACTCACCTCATCACTCTGATTCCAGACGGTTTTCCCCGAACCTCCATTGACTCTTTCCCAGTTCGTTGTCTTTTCCCAGCCTCTCTCATTCGTTTCCTAGTCCCTGAGCTGCCAGCCATGGGTCCCGGGCTGTTATGCTGAAATACCAGTGATAGACACACACCGCCCTCCGACCACTCTGGGCTACCCAAATAAACAGTCGAATCCTAGTGTGTGTGTGTGTGTGTGTCTGTGTGTGTCTGTGTGTGTGTGTGTGTGTGTCTGTGTGTCTGTGTGTGTGTGTGTGTGTGTGTGTCTGTGTGTCTGTGTGTGTCTGTGTGTCTGTGTGTGTGTGTGTGTGCGTGCGTGTGTGTGCGTGTGGCAGTAAGGAGCCCTGCCTCCTGCTGCTCCACAATATTGGCCTTCAGTCTAGACCCGTTCTGGCTGCAATGCCTCAACACATAAATCAATGGTTTTTAATTACCACAAAGCCTCCACCCAATAGCTGAAATCAAGTATTAGCAAAGCGGAAAATTAATGATGGAAAGATACGGATGACTGTTTAAGAGTTGCACGAAAACAACCTCTCAGGGTTGCAGGGAAACATGGCTGTTTGAATTGGTGGCAGAATTGCGCAATTTTCACTCGCCCAAACTGTCCTGTTGCCATGGTTTATAGCCATGATTTTTTTTTATATAACAGCCTGGTCACAGAGCAACAGGAACTGTAAAGTTGTTAACATCCAATCATGTGTCCATTACTCCCGATCGACCAGTAACCCCTTGGCCTTTCTGTGTCCTCCACCCTCCTTGTGTCTAACTTCTCCAGGTTAGAAGGAACGTCTGGGGAACCACAAAGTACATGGAGCTCTATATAGTTGCAGACAGCACGCTGGTAAGCTAACAATCGCGGCTAATTGCTCTGTGTGCGCGCGCGCGGGTCCGCGTGCGTCTGCGCGTGGCGCGCGCTCGTCTCGTTTTCAGGTGTGCGTTCGTGCCTCGCATTCCTCCAGTGACGTCAGGCAGCCATGGAAGCATCAGTCAAAATTGAATAGAAAACAATGCAAACAATTATCTTAGGCGGTCTAATTGGCTTCCCCTGCACTTAAACTCAGGACAGAATGGAAGAGACGAGAGCAGTCTGCTAACAGCCAGGCAGGAAGGCAGACAAGGACCAGGGGGAAGGATTTGTCATTCTAATGAGAAGAAGTTTCTCGTTGGGTTTTAATGGCAGAAGAGCTCATTAGCTCCTTTTAAATAGACACTGGGCTTTGGCAATGAGAAGTTTTATCTTCGTGACCCCGCTCTAGTTAGCTTTCGTTGGCTGCGAAGACGCCATGGTAACAGTGCACGGTGACCAATCGGACCGCGGCATCCTACCCATGTATTGTTGTTGATTTATTTTATTGGGGGGGGGGGTAGGTGGGGGGTAATTGGAGTATATTCTGAAGGTTGATTAGGGGGTATTTGGGGGGGGGAAGGGGGGCCGCAATTTAGATTTGAATGTCGAAATGTTTCCATTATATTTACTGACATCCCCAGTAGTGAGCATTAGTATGTGCTACTCACACTTTTCTCCTTTTGATATAGTATAAACGACAGAATAAGGACTATCAGAAGACCAAACAGAGGATAATGGAAATTGCCAATTATGTGGATAAGGTAAGCCAGCTGTACTTTGCAAGTCTTGGATGCTGTTTCCGAAGGCATAAGCAGACCTGTGCTTGACAGTGTCAGCATAATAGATTCTGTCAGACCGGGGAAGAGTCTGCCTCAACAATATTACCAGTGTACCAGTAAGTCTCTGCTATTTAGAATGAGCTACTTTCCACTTTCTAATCTATTTTGTCCCTTCAAGTTCTCTCGCCCTGGCCCCGCTCCCATGAAAGTGATTGAAAATGACATTTATTTAACAATCCGCTTCAAAACTATTTGTCTGGTCATATGCAGAGACCTGATTTGATAAAAGCATCGCTTCCAACTAGGAAGGACACAGCTAATACAGAAAGGTTAAAGCGGGCTTTGACATTGTCTTGTGTGACTGCGCTCCTTAATGAGCAGGGACCAGAGCCGATTCAAATGAGATCAAAGGAGCGAGTCATCGTGCGCTTGTGCTATCCCGTTAGCATATAACCTAGCATACAGGAGGGTTTGCAGAGGAGGAACGTGCGTGTGGAGCGCTTGTGCTATCCCGTTAGCCCAGCATACAGGAGGGTTTACAGAGGAGGAACGTGCGTACGGACCAGATCAACCATCCCATGGCTGTGAGCTAAGCAGCGTTTGAGTGTTCTTGCTGTTTGTGTGTGCGTTAGTTCTACAGGGCTCTGAATATCCGGGTTCCTTTGATCGGTCTGGAGGTATGGACTGAACGGGACCAGTGCATCGTTAGCGAGGAGCCCAACGCCACTCTCTGGTCCTTCCTCCAGTGGAGACAAAAACTCAAGTCTCGCAAGAAGCACGACAACGCCCAGCTTCTGACGTGAGTGATGGCGCGCACGCAGATGCATGCTCACGCCCAGCTTCTGACGTGAGTGATGAACCCCTCGCACGCTAACGGGGGCACAGATGGACGCCAGCGCGAGTGCGTGCGTGCGTGCGCAAGTGCGTGCGCGCGGATGTAAACAAACAACAAGCGCACGCATCTCTTAACGTCCTCGATAATAATTTCAGACTTCGTTAGGGAACAGATTGATAAAACGATTAGCTAAACAGCGGTTTTATTAACTTAAAGATCTCGTCTCGGTGAGGTGTAATTGGAAGGACACGCCTGGCTGCGTTGGGGAGGCACACACGCAGCTTGCCTGCCAACACATTCTCATCCGTAAAGCCCAAATTGGGGGCCCCCTCTGTGGGCGTAATTCGTTCTGAGGTTCCGAAGGGCCCATGTTGTTGTTGTTGTTTGTGGTGGTGGTGGTGGTTTTCGGACTGCGTTTGATTAGGTTTGGAAAGCTAAGTGACAACTGTTACCAAGAGACACGAGCAGCAGGCAGCCAGAGGGATGTCTTGTAGCCCAGGCCCTAGCCTGGCTGTCTTACAGCACGCTCCCATCTGCAATCAATGTGAATCCACCACAAAGCTAGCTGGTGCACATCAATATGGTAGAGATTAAGGTTAAGTGATTTTCTTTTTTTCTGTGTGTGTGTGGGTGTTGGTACGTGCCTACTTGTGTGTGTGTGTGTGTGTGTGTCTGTTACAGGGGTGTGATATTCAAAGGGACCACCATCGGGATGGCGCCATTGGAAGGCATGTGTAGCCTGGAAAACTCTGGAGGCATCAATGTGGTATGTGAGGACCGGAGATGAATGTGCTGCTGATTGTCTGTGTTTGTGTTGGCCAACGCGTGCGCGGGCGCGTGATGTTTGTTGAGGCGCTTTGATGTGTTCGCGCGCGTCGTGTTGCATTGGGGCGCGTGGGATTGATTGTATCGTTCTCGGTGGGTTTTGTGGACTATCTGCGCATCTGCGCGCGTGTCAATGTGTCCCCTTGTTGTGGTGAGGCGGATGCGGACCCTGGCTAAGCAGATCGATAGCTGCACCATGCCTGATTAGCTTCTAATAGGCTTCTATTAGATGAGTTCTCCTAGGTCTTAAGGCCGGGTTGAGAATCCTAATGTGGCCAACAGCACCAGTGAATGTATACACACACACACACACGCACATGCACATACACATACACACATACACACACATGCACTCGCACACACAGGGGTAAAAACCAGCAAGTAGACTGAGCAGCGCTCACTGCAGGTAGATGGACACGGGCAGGCGGGCAGGAGAGAGAGACCCGGAGATCAAGAGAACGGCTGACGTCTTGGAAGGAATAACAGCATGAGGGGATGAGGGCCTTTGATGTACAAGTGCACGGATAAGAACCTCATTAGACCCCCTAAAAAAAAAAGCTCTATTTGGAGATCTGACTCCTGACGCGGTTGCCAAGTTGGCTGGTTGGTCTGCATTTCCGTTTTGAAACGCTTTCCGTTTCGTGCGTTATGAAGAGACGGAATCTTCCGGTGCTTCCGTAGGACCATTCGGATTTGCCAATCGGCGCAGCTGCTACGATGGCCCATGAGATAGGCCACAACTTTGGCATGAGCCACGACCACGAGGGCTGCTGCGTGGAGGCCTCAGCTGACCAGGGCGGCTGCGTCATGGCCGCCGCCACGGGGTGAGGAAGACACAAAATGGCTGCTGAGCCGACGAAATGGACGCCATCGTCGGTTTGATCGTGACGACTCTTTTTATTCGTTTTCTACAACAGGCATCCGTTTCCGCGGGTGTTCAGCCGCTGTAGCAAGAGAGACCTTGACAGCTACTTCCAGAAGGGAGGGGGAATGTGCCTGTTCAACATGCCCAACATGAAGGACCTGGTGGGGGGCAAGCGCTGCGGCAACGGTTTCGTGGAAGACGGAGAGGAGTGCGACTGCGGCGAGGTGGAGGTAAGAGGGAGGCTCGCGTCCCGTTCCTATCGGGTCACTGGCGGCGGACTGGTGCGTTTGATTCCTTTCAGTTTGTAGGGATTTGTTTGCGTACAGATCGAGGAGTGTTCTGCAAGACGGGTCTTGTGAGGGACAATGGAGGTGTTCACGCCTGGTGGACATGCGGTTAGGTAAATTACATTTGGTTCAATTGCCAGTGAAGGCAGATTGAAAAACAAGAGAAGCTAATTGCTAGCTGACAGAATCCCCAGCTATGTAAAGGATGTTTTGACTCCCACTCAAACCACAACTGACAGGTACACAGCGAGGATAGAACCGCCATCTAACAAGCCACCTGTTTAAGTATTATGGCCACGGCAAGCTTTTGTTTCATTTTGTTTGTTTCCTCCTCACCAAGCTAGTCCGGGCCTGTGGGAGAACCGACAGCTTCTTGCAAACAGGAGTATGGCCGTTCCATTTCCTGCTCCGTAACCTTTCCAGCCCACTGTGTCAGTCAAACTCACGCCGGTTCAGAACGGTCTCGGAACCATCTCGAAAGCGTCGCTCGCAGGACTCCAAACTTCCAGCCATATTGTTTACGGAGAAGACGCTTGATGATGGAATGCCCCTCCAAACTCCATAGTATGGGAAGCCTCCAGTCTCAGTCGACATAGGGCCCCCCCCCCTCCTGGCCTGTTCCCCTGTCTCCCTGCTGGATAATTGCCGCTTCTCGCTCCCCCAAGCCTCCATGTCAGTTCAGAGTACCTGGGCTCCAGCCCGACCGGGGCTCCATGGCAACGGGAGATGTCATTTTCATCTCCCTACGATGGGATGCTTTTTTTGTCCCCCCCCCCCCCCCCCCTGTCACCACCCCCACCACCACCTCGTCGAAACTTTGACGTGTCAATCAACACCGTCACCCCGACTCCTACCTGTGTACTAAGACCCTCCGTTAAGACGAGAAGCGGAGAGAGTCGGGGAGCGGGGATCTGAGCCGAGAGTGTGTCTGTGTTTGTCTGCGTGTCTGTGAGGGAGAGACATCGCTGAACGTGTGAGGAAGAGATGCTAGCGTGTGTGGGCACGAGGTCGTGCTGCATTGATAATGTGCGCAGTGAGATTACTAAGAGGGTGCTGCGTGTGTGCGTGTGCGTGCGCGCGTGTGTGTGTGTTTGTGTGTCTGCGTGCGCAGGAGTGTACCAACAACTGCTGCAATGCCAACAATTGCACCCTGAAGGAAGAGGCAGAGTGCGCTCATGGTGTCTGCTGCAAGGACTGTAAAGTAAGACACACACACACAAACACATACACATGTAGGCCAAAGAGGACTCATTTCCATTTAGTGTTTCAATTCAGTCTGTAGCAGCATAAATAAGGCAACGTTAAAGTACGTTTGCCACATTGTTATAGCTCATTTGGCAATTACAAAACCGTTTCCGCACCTACGCTGCCATTCACTTCATTTACTGCAATACTAATTGTACATTTTTAGATTGCCCAGTAACACACCCACTTCCTCACTTCCTCACCCCATCTTTCTGGAATGGTTGCATCCACCTCCTGTCCAGTTGAAGCAGGCAGGTACCATGTGTCGCGGGCCGGCGGGGGCGTGCGACCTGCCGGAGTACTGTACGGGGGGCTCTCCCTACTGCCCCGCTAACGTTTATCTGTTGGACGGCTCGTCTTGCCAGTATGGGCTGGCTTACTGCTACAACGGCATGTGTCTCACTCACGAACAGCAGTGTCTACAGCTATGGGGCTATGGTAAGCATCTCAATACCGTATAATAATAACGTATTGATTTTGTTATTGGATCTTATGCTGGTAGACGCTGTCTCACATACACCATGAAACCTCTATCCTCCTCCCTGCGTACGGTGGGCTTTTTGATCAACCCGGGCAAACGCTTTAATCAAGTACCTCGCTTAGTAAGAGATGCACATCTCCACCTTCTGACTTGGGTAGCATGAGAAACTACTGGCATTTGACTAATATCTACGCCACAGAACAGTATTAGCATAATTAACGATAAGGATCTCAAACCTTTGCCCTGCATTTACATGATAGTGTAGGAAGCGTCAAGTATCCTGCCGCTGCTCATTTACATAGATAATGCATAACATGATAAGCATTGACACCATCAAACTGGATTAGTATAACCCAGTTCATGGCTGCCTCCAAGCCAATCGAGATGATCTTTGGGAAAAGCAACCAAACTATCCCCAGTGGCAGACCATCCACCTGGTTGGAGTTGACTCCAATAGTGTTTATTAGATCGTGTGTGTATAAGCCAGTGAACGCTGGCATATTCCGTGGTGTTACCGTCCGGTACTGCCATTTAGAAGACCCTTCATAGGAACTTACTTTGTTTATTAAACGGTCCTCTACAAAACAGCCTTTCCCCTTTCCAACGATAGTATGGCTTAAAAACTGAAATCTGGCCGGGGGTTTTTTTGCTCTAAATTTAACTCTGATACGACCTGGAATTACCCGCGGCATGAATGTTTGATGAGAATTGATTATCGCGGCAACGCCAGCCGATTTACATAATGGAGCGTTTCCCTAGGTGCCAGTCCTGCCCACGATGCTTGCTTCCAGGACGTCAATGCAGCCGGGAATGCGTTTGGAAACTGTGGCAAGGACTCGCAAGGCAACTACATGAAGTGTGAGAAAAGGTGAGCCGCTAACTCTAAACGGCGGACGCAAACAAAGTCAGCTGAATTGTTCGGGAAACTCTCTGCATCCTCCATATTGCCAGTCTTGTAACACTTTACGCTAAGACTAAATACTGTTGACTTAGTCTCTCCAAAGCAGCTTTCCTCACAAACACACTCTGCCTCATCTCAACATTTCATCCTCGTTAAGTCGTCTACCAAACCCGCGTGGTATCTCTGTCTCGCACACGCAGACACACGCACTCTGCAGGCTTTAATTCCTCTTTTAGAGATGGTTTTCATGGTGGGGTGCCATGGCCAATTAATAATGCCAAATTAGCATCTTAGCTATGCAAATGAGGCAGCAAGATTAAGGTAGGTGACGTCTATCCTGTACGAGTGTGAGACGCCGTCAGCCAGCTCTATTATAGAGGACTCTAGGGGCGGACCTGCCTGATCACAAGATGGAGGGGATAGATCAGCTCTCACATATACACAAGTCTTGCTCTCGTATCCAAGAGCCTGTTGAAATAATCTACTGTATTCAATTCAAGGATTTGAATTCAGACATTTCCTAATCCCTCCTCTCCTCGTGCTCTGTGTAGTTCCCTTGTTCAGCTTAACATGGAGTGCGTTCGCAAAGCGCTCCCCCCCCCCCCCCCGCTAACGGGTTTGTCGCGTGCGCTCTGGTGCCCCGCAGCGACGCCAAGTGCGGAAAGATCCAGTGCCAGAGCGCCGCCAAGAAGCCCAAGGGCACCAACGCCGTGTCCATAGACACCACCATCCGGACGGACGGCATGGAGGTGAAGTGCAGGGGAACGTACGTCTACACCACCCAGGACGGCCAGGGGGACCTGCCTGATCCAGGCCTGGTCATGACGGGCACCAAGTGCGACGAGGGCAAGGCAAGAAGCTGGACCCTCACACCCGGTCCTTCCCCCGCGCACACGAGCTTGGTCCAGCGCACGCGGCGGCGCATGGGGAGGGACGCACGCAACTTCTGTCGTGTTTTGCGTTTGGTTTCCCCTTGTATTAAATCTGTCTGTCTGTCTGTCTGTCTGTCTGTGTGTGTGTGTGTGTGTGTGTGTGTCTAACCACACCTCTAGGTGTGCCGAGATCGTCGCTGCCAAAATGCCTCCTTCACTCAACTGGAAGCCTGCATTGCACGCTGTCACGGGCACGGGGTAAGCGCACGCACGCACGTACGCACGTACGCACGCACTCGGACAGTCAGCCGCAACTCACTCTCCTCCCTCCCGCTCCTGTCGGATTGTCAGTTTCTGTCCTTGGGCGAAGGTAGAGCATTCAGCATTGTCACCCTATCTCTTGTAGAATAAAGGGAATAGATGACTCAAGCCCAGCCCCTGGAGTGATGGGTTCTTTATCGCCAAGGTAAAACACGGACCCGAGCCGACCGAAAGGATCATATCTGCGTTTATGAAGGCCATAAACAAGCTGGGGCGTTCCTGTGCGCTTAAGCAACTGTTTAGATAACACGTGATAGAGAGAGGGGATAAAAAAAGAGACTGGAAGGGGGGATGAATTGTAGATGGACGTCCTAGCTCTGTCCCCCTCAGCTGCGTTAGGGAGGACGATGGAAGCGATGCGGATCGTTACAGATGAGCACATATATATCCCTTAAATATACTGGCTGTGAGGCCATGGCGGGCAGTGATTCGTTCTGCCCGATCTGCACCAACCCTAACCACCCCCTATCCTCTAACAAGCTGTCCACCTGTTCTGTTTGGAATGACTCACGACCAGCAAGGTTAAGAGCGCGTATTATGGATGCAAATCTTTTGTTTTGCTCCGTGTTTCTCCCCTGCTCTCAATCCTTTGGTTTCGTCGTCGTCGGTAAAAAAACAAAAAAACACAAAAAAAAATCGAAACTATTTACCCTTGTTAAGGAGGGAGAGAAGAGGGGGGGGGGGTAGGTTTGTTCCATTAGCTTGGCACTATCATTCGATTAAGACTGCAAATCTCCTTTGCCAACCCTTCTTAGCCCACAGACAAACCACATACACACACACACACACATATACATACACACACACGCACACACAGACACATACACACACAGACACATACACACACAGATACACACATACACACACACACACCCCTCCTTTTAATCCCCTCTCCCTCCACCCTGTTTAAAAGTCACTGTTTGTCCCTCTTTGTTTGCTCCGAAAGGCCAGCAAATGGAAATGGCTTTGAGGAAGGATTATTTGAAGCAAAGTTCTGCTTCTCCTCCCTTCCCTTCCCCTCCCTCCCTCCCTCCCTCCTTTCTCTCTCTCTCTCTCTCTCTCTCTTTCGGACTTTTTATTTGCATTATCATTTGATTCATATTGATCCCGTGGCTTGGGGGAGCGGCTGTTGGATGTCAACAGATTTCAAAAAAACAGGCGGTGGAGACCCGTTTGGTACCATGTCAGCCCCTAAAGCAGCCGCGCTGTGCAGCTGCTGTCTGTGCTGGCGTTGGGGGCAGCTCTGTTTTCAGAGAGGGGGGGAAGAAGCACGAAAGATAGTCACAAAGCACGGCGTTAGGCAAAGGTGAGCAGATTGACAAGAAAAAGGGGGTTAAATGATGGCAAAGAGCCACGATGCAGCTATCAGGTCCTCAGGTACGGTCTGCTTCCCTAATGACATGTTCATAAGGTGTAAATATCCATTCTATTCGGTGATACGATCGTTAGATCTCGGCGTCGTTGAGGCACGCACGCGTTTCTCTTATAATCGAAGGGGAAAACAACAAACCGAGGCACGGCGCCTGGAGATGCTAATCAGGTGGAAAATGCTAATCACTCGCAGAAGGGTTTGATGAGGATTCAAACAAGTTTCAGCGCTTAGATCTTTGATTCGCCAAATTTGGCAACACTTTCATGCAATTTGGGGTTAAAGAAAGCCAGTTTGTTTGAGAGAAATCTCTCACTTCGGGATGTCAGCGTCGGCCCGTGGAGTACAGAAATACCGGATTTTACGCACCTTGGTTCCGGTTGTAAACAAGCACTTAGCAACTTTAATTGGTTTGGCATTTAGCCAGACATCTCCGGTTAACTTGGGACTTGGGAGGAAATCAGGTACTGATACAACGTTTGTGTGTGTGCGTGTGTTTTCCTCCACAGGTATGTAACAGCAATGGGAACTGTCACTGTAGCCGTGGGTGGGCCCCACCCTTCTGTGAAAAGCCAGGGTTAGGGGGCAGTGTGGACAGTGGGCCTGTCCAGTATGACAGTGAGTCGACCTTAACGCACGCACGCACGCGTGTACGCACATACGCACACGTGCGTACACGCGCAGGTTTACAGGTGCACCTGTTACAGGTGTCTTCCCTCAACTCAGTCTGAGCCACTCACCAACTCACCTTCCATACAAGCCCAGTTCAAATTTCATCATTATCTTCTTGTGTAATAGAGATATAGCATAAATTATGCTACAATATTAGTCATGTGCCTAGGTGTTATATGAAATCAAAGATGAAACAATACTGCCCTGTAACAGCTGGAGAAGACTGTTAAATTAATGACCCCAGCGCCCCCACCGCACAGCCCCTGCTTTCCTCACGGCTGCTCGTGCCCCTTTCTCACCCTTACGCACCGAGAGAACCGACCACCCCATCACTGACACGATACTGTCCCACCCCAAATCACTCTCTCTGTGAAATCCCTTTCTCTCTCTCTGGATCCCTCAGTGAGTCCAGGTTGGGCTTGCTGGTTTGGCTCTTGCTACCTGGAAACCAAATCTTGCTGTTTGCCCTTCCTGGTCCCTGACTTCTCCCCCGGTAGTTTCTGCTGACCCCTCTATCTAACTGGCCCTACAAAATCAAGTTCCAAACCTTCGGTAACCACAAGTGTTGGCCTCTTCCAGACTGTGAGTAAGAAACAAGTGCTTAACAGGTAGACTTGTGCCTAACCTGCCCCTGCGTACACGACTAAGTGAGCATCTCCTCCCCTCACACCCTCGAGACTTGTGCCTCTACTCCGCGCCCCTTCCCTACCCCCGCCGTCCCTCCTCCGACCCCAAAACTGACAACGCGTACCCTCCTCCCAGTCGCCTACCAAACCGCCCCTCCCCCCCCCATCTTTGCCTGAAGGAATACTTAATGTTAAAAGGAACAAAGAAAGCAAGGGAGACAGTAGATGGGTACATTGAAAGGGAGGGAAGGAGGTCAGGTCTGCCGTTGGCACACCTTCAGCGGTGTAAACAGCGTGCCCTTGTAAGGGCTGGTGCTCTTCTCTAACACCAGCGATGTGTACTTTACACAGACAGGTATGGGTGGTGTAACCCCAAATAAGTTAGAGCTTGGGAAATGGCCTTGTCAGCAGAGCATGCTTTACTGTGAATACACCCAAGCCAAACTGGTTGTTTTACTAGGTGTAGACCAGAGCTAAACACTGGATCTTATCTAAAATGGCGGTTTGCAAGTTCATTTCCTGGTGCCCTTGACAGAATAGCCACTTGACCCTCTAAATGAAAACAGAAGGGGAGCTGAAAATAGACGGCGGATCAAGGAAAGACAGGACTGAAGACATTTGGGGGAATATTATGAATACAAAAGGAAAAAAACAAACTCGTTAAGGGTTTGGTTGATTAAAAAGCGTCTGAGCTGTACCAGCTGGACCGGATTTCGTTCTTCTTCTGGGGAGGTTGATCATTTGAGTTCAGTTGCAGTTCAGTGCTGCGATGGTGTGTGGAGCATTTAGGATTTTACACTGAGTACGTATGCATACACACACACACACACACACAGGCTGTGGCTAACACGCCTGGTGTGGGACCGACGCTCTGCAAACGCCAAGTTGAACCTTCCAGAAACATCTCCCGCACTCCCCCAATCTTCTACCTCCTAACGACTCCAACTTGACAAGCCCGGCTGCATTTGTTCCTTCGGCAGCCCCTGACACAGCTTTCATCAACTGACCACCCCCTCGACTCTCATCTCCTCGATCGCACACACACTCTGTGTCTGAAACTCTCGAGACCACAGCCCTTCAACAAACGGACCGCGCGACGCGCAGTCTATCGTCTAGCGTCTGACGTTTCATTGTTTGACGCATCTCGGCACGGAGGGCGTGACCTCTTTCCATACCCATCCTATTCATCCCCCTTCTCAGTGCTGCTCGCCTGCACATCGAGTAAGCGAGCCCTCAAGAACGGGACCATCCTTAACACACCCTGCTTCCATTCCAGGTGGTCGGCCCGCCCAGCGAACACAACCTTCCACCCAGTCACAATGCGGGGTCATCCCCCCCCCCGTCCCCCCGTACAAAGCCTGCTCGTTCGTTTCGTTCATCCCTTCCCTTCTTTCTTCAGCTCCCTCACACCAGTAAAGAGGTCCTCCCTCTCCGCCCCGGCCCCATCCCCAACGGCTCCCAGCCGGTCAACATCGTGCGTCCCCTCAGACCCGCCCCGTCGCCGCACGGCACGCCGCGGGACTTCAAGGTGCCCCGCCCGCCGCTGCCCATCAGCAGGCCGCCCTCGGCCCCGCCCAAATCCCCGGCCACGCCGCAGAAACTGACTCCGCCCAAGAAGCCGCTTCCTCTCAACCCCACACGCTCGCCACTGGTGAGTCCCTGGCTGGTCAGCCTTCACATCCTTTCAAACAGCGTCTCCATGATATGACTGTGTGTTTTAACACAAGGAACCGGGATGGAAGAACCAGCAGTATCAGCTATATAATGTTTTATTTGGGTAGTTTGTTTTCTTGGGGACTGTGATGTTGCACGCTGGGGTTTGTGGGTGAAAATGAGTTTCTCCCCTGATACAAATGTATAGAGCTCTGCAGTGGTGTGACAGCGCAGTTGGACCTAGCCTGTCAGCCCTGAGATTAGTAGCATCTTGAGTGGTAGTGTGGGAGAGGGTGAAGTGGTTCCACTGCCAGGGTCCACTTGTGCTATTGTGTTGTTGGTCTGCATGAAGACCAGGGAGTCTGGATGAGGTCGAGGGGGGAGATCGTTTTTTATTGCCTTTTTTTGGTCCTCATCGCACCTTATCTTTTCTTGACTCCTCATTTCTGTGCACATCTATTTCTCTTTATCTCTTTTACTCTGTTTTCTCTCTCTCTTTCTCTCTCTCTTTCTCTCTGTCTCTCTCCCTCCCAGCTGGTGTCAGAGCTCCAGCCCAGACACTCCCCCTCGCCGCCTCAAAGGCCCCTCCCTCTCAGCCCCCCCCGAGGAGTCCTGTCCATGAGCCCAGCACGAGGGGCGGGGCCAGCCAAACCGTCCAATGGGCTGCTGGTGATGATGCCTCCCACTGTGGGCCCCAAGCCGGTGGGCAAGGTCACAGCCATCCCCCCTCTCAAAGCACTCAGGTGGGTCCTGACGCATGAACTCACACTGGAGGCTACATGAGCGCTTTTCAGATCCATCTGCATAATTGCGTGTCGGAGTTGACATGGTTTTATTAGTTCAACCATTTTCCCCGGTGAAATCAAATCCCTATATTCCTAAACGTTGCTGTTTTGCTTTTCAATTGACCTCCCAAGTCCAACATCGTCCAGCCTGATACCATCTAGAAAAAGCAATACACGAACTCAGGCTCATAAAGAAGCCATTGTTAAAGTTGTTTTTCCAACCCAATCCCCCTCCCTTCCAATGTTCTTTACGAGTCTTTCATAATAAAAGTGGAGAGAGGGTTGTAAGTACTGAAAAATATTGCCCCTCCTGATTTCTATATCTCCATCTTGCTGCCTCACAGCTTGCAAATCTGTCACAGCCAGGAGAGTGGTTGGTTGGATGAATTGGTGTGTGTGTGTGTGTGTGTGTGCGTGTGTGTGTGTGTGCGTAGCTTCGTCTCTCAGAGCTTAGGGTCGGGCGAGATAAGCAGCATGTCTCAGAGGCAGGTAGGAAGGGTTTAGAAGCCGGTATGGGCATTGTCAAGCACCGATCTCTGTCTCCCAGCTCAGCATAGACAATCCATTTTTGCTTCATGCCGTCCCAGATGTTCTGCTCACAAAAAGCGGCCACGCACCGGCGATGAGGTGGCAGGAGCCTGCCTCATCGGAAATAAAAGGAAACGGCGCCTGACTCGGTTTGACTTTGCCGTCTGGACGTTGGCGAGGTGCTAGCGAGGCACTCGGGGTTTGGTTGCTGATCAAAGTTTTTTTATTTTTTTATTTTTATTTTGGGAAGTGAGAGAAGTCTCTCTGTCACTGTCTTCATCTGGGCGCCCTGGTGGAGAATACTGCTGTACCTGTGGAATATCATTGGTCTGTTACGCAGTCTACCTGTCTACCTGATAATAGTGTGGTGCAGTGAGGGGGAACTGAATAGAATTAAAAGTCATATGTCAGACTCCACATCATAAACAACAATATCTCGAATCTCTCTCTCACTCCTTCTCTCCCTCTCCTTCTCTCTACCTCGCTCCCCCCCCCTCTCTCTCTCCTTCTCTCTACCTCGCTCCCCCCCCTCTCCCTCCCTCTCCCTCCCTTGTCATCACACACATTTCCCTTCCCTCCCTGTTCACAGACCAGTCCCTGGAGTGAAACCTCACACAGCCTCGTCACCTTTCCGAAAATGACCCTGGGTCGTCTCAGCCAATGAAGAGGCACCAGCAGTGTCCCATCAGCCTATCAGGCGGCAGCAGCGCATCAGTCAGCCTATTTGCACTAAAGAGAGACCCTGATGGAGAGGCTGGTATGAGGGGAGGTGGAGGGGAGCAGGGGAGGAGGTGGTGGTGGGTGTAGGGGGGTGGTTGGGGTAGGGCATACCTTTGTCCTACAACCAGGGGTCATCCCTGTCCATCTTGAAACAAACGACCTCGCTCCATCCAGACTGCCATCCGGTTATGACGAGGTTTTGCACGACATGAACTTGCAGACTGAATCAAATGTTACAGCAGAGCTGGGGGGCGGAGTGTGTGTGTGTGTCTGTGGGGGTGTGTGGGGGGGTCACTTTGCCAAAATCTTGATTTGTGTTTTTATTGTTTGTCAATCTTGTTTACGCACGCTGTGTATAGAACGCTAGCTTTTTAATTTTGATTATTGTCGTATTTTTTTTTATTATTTTTCTTTTATTTGAAAAGTTGATGTCATGTGCCAAAGAGGTCTCATTAAGCCAGGGGTGTGTTCAGAACGAGAATAAATGTTTCGAAGATTTTTTTTTAAATGATGTATGACGGTATGAATGCGATACGTTGAATTACTTAAAACGTTTTGAATATGGTATGTTTACTTTTGCACAGAGTGATAGATTAATACATTTTAATCTCTAAAAAAAGGCACCGCAGGTAGTAATCTGAAATCCGCGTTACAAACATTTTCTTCAAAGCTGTTTACATTGTAGAGCGCTTAGTCAACGCTGAATCCTGAATGCACCCCTGGCTCTTCATGTTAATTTGATTTAAATGTTTCTTGCTGTGTGTATGACTTTTAAATTGTCACATAAAAACACACACATTTTACTAAACTGCTTTGTGGGTCGTGTATATTTCCATCAAACCAAAACATTCAGAGAGCTAACAGCTAACATCTTTCATGTGATAGCCCATATATGGTATTTATTGAGACATTTTCACAGCTGTGGAAAAAATACAGGGTTTATTACTCCAAATATGTGATACTGTGTGAATCATCTTAAATTCAAGCCCACGACAGTTAAATGAATATAATCAGATTTGCCATTACATTCAATATTCGATGACATCTATCTCCATGACTACCGTCTTTTTCAAAGTGAACGATCATATATGTATGCAACTTCCATGGCCATTTTGGCATGACTGCTTTATGAAGATAGAGACGCATAGGTCGGGTCTAGAGAGGGGGGGGGGGGGGGATGCAGGAGATGGCCCGTCTGGAATCGAACCCGGGCCAAACGGGTGCGCTACGCAGTGAGGATCCATGTGGCTCCTTCTGAGGCAAGCAGCTCTGTGTTTTATAAACGGGCCTTCAAAGCCCAAATTCAAGAATTGCTCGAGCAAAGAATGAGGGGGGAAGTAAATGGTACCTTTTTCCATTAGGTTAATAAAAACCAATGTGTTTGTCCTGGGGCTGCCGAACTGACACCTTGGCAAAGTTCCACTTCCTACCGTGTGGTAATGATCCCGAGAGGACGTTCTCTACCATCTCACAACACTACAGTCTGAAACTTTCATTAAAATACTGGACATTATACTGCTTGCGCTTACAGGGGCCTTTGCGCGTAAATATTTAGCCACGTGACTTGTAGTTTACTACAGCCTAGTAGCTGTAACTGTAGTAGACTAAATGTTGTTTTAGTCTGTTCCTTGAGTGTTGGTACAGCTCTTTGATTTAGGACATTCACCAGTAAGAAGCTACTCTTGGACTAAGGAGTCTGGTAATCGGATATATGGCAGTCAGGTATTGTATGCAGTGTGAGTGGACGTGAAAGTGAGCGAGGGAGGGAGATTGAGACCCAGTAGCATATAAATGTTACCTTCATCCCAGTTTGGACGAAAATCCCCTTTTTGTAGAATACTCGGGCCCGGCAATGGACTCCGGTCGGAATGAAAATGAGATATCTACAAACTGGGCACACTTATCTCTAGTGAGTAATGCATTTGGAGAGGTGTCCCTGAGAGGGGCTGGAGTAGCGGCGTTAACGGACAGAGGAGGAAGAACGGCCTCGCGGGGAGATATATCGATGCAGACGTTTTCCGAGCCCCATTACCAAGACGCGTAGCGTCCAAACAACCCCGCGGGGTGGATTCCGCGCCGGACGCGTGACGTGATCTAAATGAAATGCACTCTGGTTTTTCTACGGAGGCTGTCTATAAATCATAGCCCCCACCTCCTCCACCCTGACGTTGGCCACATAGAGGTGTATAAATTCGTTGTGTTCGCCTATTTTCTTTCAGACATCCTCTCCACAGGGAGACTGACACACACACCGGACACAACAGGCGACTTGACTACAGAGAACATGAGAGGCAGTTTGTGTCGATTCATCGCTCATTACTGATAGTAACTGTATTGGGGCGAAGTAGAGTCTGTTTTCTTCTTCGTTGGTCTACTGTAAATATATGGCAGGTTCATTCATAATGAGATATATGGTTGAATCGGTTGGGAAACAGCTCTAGGGCCCCATTTATTTTCTCATTTCTATTCTACTGCATCACCTTCAATGTTCCATTGCAGCGAGGTTAATAATTGATCAACGTTTTTAGAGAATACTGGTGTGTGTGTTTTTTTTGCGGTGGTTCGGACAGAGCCGGAGAGACATTTCTCTGGGTTTTGATTCTCCAGTCCAACTGCCTCTGATAATGCACTTTAGCGAACCGTTTGTCGGGGACTGTTACGTGCTAGTGACCTCTAGTGGCCGTAAGAAATACGTCAAGCTTCAGTTGGCGAGTTCATCTGCAGTACTAGACGTTTTGAAACGAGGGCCTACTGTTGTATGCGTGAGTGGGGAAACTCGCATACATCGCCGAAACGTTTGGACAAGTTGTTGGTAAATAATTTCATCTTTCAAATTTGTATATAACGATCCACGAACTCGCAATTTCAGACGATTGATGTTGGCTAAATGCCGCCACATGCGTAGCCTACTCAAACACTAGCAAGGGAACCAGCTTCGTTGTTTCACCACCTGTTCGCTAATCACATCGACAGACTAGTGGAAAAGAGATTCACTTAGCTAGAACTTTTAATCGAAGCTATTCAAATTGTTTTCTCCCCCTCCCAACTGCCTATCTTACAGAAGATTTCATTCAAGGCCATGGAAAGTCTGACTCACAGACAGACCAGCCAACTTCTGCACAAGTCCTTGTCCTTGGTTCAGGTGAATATGTCCGATGATACATGGCACTATTCACAAAGACGTCGTATGTTATAAGGATCATGGATGCGGCTTTCCAACATGTTTGATGCACTAGGCCAAGTAAACATGTAAGCATCAGGTTTTTATACAATTGTGACGCCTCTTTGAACACGTTTTGTGTGCACGGCCACGTGGGTGGATGTTTCAGTGCAAAGCTCCATGTACAAAGACCTCGTCTTGCTGCTTCAGAAGGACAAAATACCTGATCTCAGCACAGTTGAAGTCCAAGGTAGGCCCTGTTACAATCCCTGCCAATGCAACATTTGTGTAGCGACGGATGGTTGTGGAGAGGGAGAACAAAGTGGCAGGATACGAGGAAGGCAATCGTATTGAGTCACCCTCTCTTATGGTCACCCTGTCTCTCATTCTCTGGTGTGTGTGTGTGGTGGAGAACTGAACTTGGTGGAGAGCAGCACCAACGACCCTATGACCAACAGGATAGAATACTGGGAGGTGCGCCAGTACCAGTCAGACTACCATCTGGTCAGATTCAACTTCCTGACCCGCTCCGTCTCACCGTACGTGCAGAACATCTTGTCGGATTTCCGCCTCAGCCTCGTGTCCAGGTGGGTGGGTCTCTGTTCTGCATCTGGGATGTCTCCGGGTGGGTGCGTCTCTGTCCTGCATGTGGGACGTCTCCGAGTGGGTGCGTCTCTGTCCTGCATCTGGGATGTCTCTGGGTGGGTGGGTCTCTGTCCTGCATCTGGGACGTCTCCGGGTGGGTGCGTCTCTGTCCTGCATGTGGGACGTCTCCGGGTGGGTGCGTCTCTGTCCTGCATCTGGGTTCCGCTCCACTCGGCTGGTCTGTTTATCATTCTTGATGTGAGGTGACTGAGAATCAAATGCAAGCGAAGGGGAGACCTGACAGCAGACTACAGAAGTCCACACACGTGAAGCTCCGTGGATCGTGGCCAAAGTTAGTCAGTCAATGTCTTTAAAGTTTCCCTGTGAATGTTTGATTTCCATGATGAAATGATAGTGGAGGTTTTTTTTCTTTCTTTCTCAGATGTAGCTCGGCTTGTTTGACTGCATTTGCTGCTCTTGCAGATCGTTCCCCCACCACCGCCTTTATCTATCGGACTTGATTAAAGTTGGGTCTTTCCTCCCTCTGACAGTAAGGGAGAAGGAGAGATGAAAGTGATTCATTATGTAGAGGGGGTGAATGGAATCACAGAGCCAGGTGAAGGGGGTGGGAGGGGGGCCGGGGGGGGGGGAGGGCTGGGCGGGTGCATTTATAACAGTCAGCGAGCGAGACGTGATTGGAGAAAATCAAGAGCGAATCAAATAAGATCCCCTTCGCTTCGTTTCTGCGCCACAATATTCTCAAGCGAAGGGGATTAATATTGAATGTGTGGATTAGCCATGGGGTAGTGCGAGCGCGAGCAATACTTTTCCATCTACTCCTTCTCAATAAGTCTTTGCTGACTCACCAAAACCTACATCGATTTGTTCCCTGTCATCGTAGGTCGTAGATTCATCATCTGACGTCATCTTCCCCTGACTCAGCAGGATTGGTCAGCACAACCTACGAAGCTGTTGGTTGGTTTTATTGCGATGCTGTTTATTTGCCGTCCGTCGGCTGACACGGGTACGGGCCCAACTGGACTCCGGACTGCAGGGAGAACCGAAAGCGGATGCTTGAGCAAATCAGGAGCACGATTCCTGTTGAGTGTGTGATCTTGTAGAACCTGGCCGTACCTCTGGGCCCTAAGATGGAGGAGGGTTCCTCGTGCCCGAGGTGAGGTAGGAGGGTAGATACCTGGCGAATTCTGTCTCTTTCACTCAAAGAAGGAACCGTCAAGCATACATCACCCTAAATCTCACCAGAACATTCTGTCTTTAGCTAAGGGCTTCACTTTATAATGACTCCTCTCTTATATCTGCCTGTGTACACTATGTGCAGCCATTGCTTCTCAGCTTTAAGCGATATCACAAGCAACTCAATGCAACGATACAGGTAGTCTGTAAATGAAACTTGTGGATGTAATTCACCAGTCCTCATGCAATTCAACTTTATTTCGCCATGTATACAGATACTGGGAATTTGATTTGGTCTTCTGCATGCAGGCAACACACACTAACACAATACAAGGACAAACAGAGACATTATAATCAATACGTTAATATGAATGTAAAAAGTGATGAGTTCAATGATAAATCAAGTGTAAATAATAAGTAATGTCATTTACCCTTCCCTGCTTATCTGTCCTAGATGGCCCACCCAGGTCCCACTCTCTACAACGTCATCGAAGCTAACTCCTACTCAGACACCTTAGCAGCTACCTACAACCTGGACGTGCTTGTCTGTCACTTCCTGTCCCGCCGCAGCCTAAAAAAACAAAACACAAAGGTGAGGTGTTTGAATTGAGATCAAATACAACCGTCTCCTTAGTTGTATTTGATATTTGACTATTTCATAGTTGTATTTTGCGGCCGTCTGACAGTCATTCAAAAAGCTCTTGTGGTGGTTTTGGCGTGTCGTCGATTAATCTAGGATGGGATCCACTGGGATGCTGTGGCCCACTGACGCAAGACCTCCCTGTTTCTGCATCACGTAACCCATGGCTGCGGCTGGGGTGGACCTGGAGCCGGAAAGGCCCAGGGAAGAGAGGACTCCTCTGGGCTGAGGTCTGGGCCTGCACGGTCAGGACCCTGGAGGTAACCGCAGTGGAGGTGGCGTCGGTCACAGCGGCGGTGGTGTAGGATGTAACGTTGACTGGATAAAGGGCGGAAGTGGTGACGACGAACAGCATTTTGGAAGGCGGCCGGCCCAGTTACAGTGAAGGTGGTGAGTGTTTTGTGATTATGAAGGGAGTGGGAGTTGTCCCTGCCAACGCAGGTGATTGTGCCGTGCTTGTGCTAACAGCTCACTTAGACTGTGCCAGGCAGAACGTAGTAGAAGCGTAACCATGTTAGACAACACCGGCCTGATGACAACACACCACCCATGCCAGGGATCTTCTGTCTGTCCTATCTATACCTCCTCTTCCTAAACTCTTGTCTCCTCTCCTAGCCTCTCCTGTCTTCTCCTCTCCTAGCCTCTCCTGTCTCCTCTCCTAGCCTGTCCTGTCTCCTCTCCTAGCCTCTTGTCTCCTCTCCTAGCCTGTCCTGTCTCCTCTCCTTGCCTCTCCCGTCTCCTCTCCTTGCCTCTCCCGTCTCCTCTCCTAGGCTCTCCCGTCTCCTCTCCTAGGCTCTGCTGTTTCCTCTCCTAGGCTCTCCTGTCTCCTCTCCTAGCCTCTCCTGTCTCCTCTATTTCTCTCTCTCTCTATCCTCTATTTCCTTCATTCCTGTCCAAAACTGTGTGTTGCAACAGTGGAATTTCCCCATTGTGGGACAAATAAAGGATCTCTTATCTTATCTTATCTTATCTCTCCTAGCCTCTCCTGTCTCCTCTCCTAGCCTCTCCTGTCTCCTCTCTTGTCTCCTCTCCTAGCCTCTCCCGTCTCCTCTCCTAGCCTCCCCCCCAACAGTTAGTGATCGACTGTTTGGTCCTGTGTGTATCTGTAGATGGCACTCCCTTCTTACGTCCCCCCGTGGATGGAACCAGAACGAGGCCCCCCCTTGTTCCGGTGGGTGGAGCCCATACCGCTCTCCACAGACTGCACCTCACCCCTATGGGAGGTACAGATAATTAGCCTAAAACCACCCGGTCTCTTTCTCCTAAACCACCAGACTAGCTACATCTCTATCCAAGAATATTTACCGTTTTATTCCCCCTCTTTCCAGTGTTATTTACTTTCTTTTTTTATTTATTTTTCTCTTCTTTTTTTTTTTTAAGAGCGCCCCCAAGCATCCGCAATCACTCAAACCGTTTAGTGATTGCTTGAGTGTACCAAAGCAATCACCCCCTCATTCACACACTGTTGCTAGCCTAGCAGCAGGGCTCCACAAACCAGGACCAACATCTGATTCCTCATCTTCTAAGCTCTTCTGAGCTCCTGAAAACAGGCTTGAATTAGCAGACGAAGCTGCAGTTAGTCAACAAGTCAGCCCAGTGCCCATCTCCTTACAGCAGCTGGGAAGGAGGAACTGACATGTTTGTACAACAGTACACGTGGATATTGGGGATTTATGGCAGAAATGGCCAATAAAATGCATAAAACAATCAAATATTGGATTGCATACAGAACAGAAGTCTTCCTGTTTGGTGTCAGTGAGGTGGTTAAGGAAAAAGACAAATGTGTAGATTTGACTGCTTTTTCCATGCTTGTGATACTGAAACAGCTTGTCTGTACAACACACGTGACAAACATTCAGAGGTGTTGCTTGACTTCCTGCGTCCTCAGTGCCACCTCTGCTACAGGAAGAGCCCGCCCACTTCTACAGGAAGCAGGAGTGGTCCAATGACGACGATCTTGACCCATGTTCCCACAACCGCCATTGGCCCCCTGCCTCCCACTGTGATGAGCACCAGTCTTATCTTCTCACCGGCTATCCAGGGCACCAGAACGTTAATGCTGGGCGTGTATCTGCCTGCGTGTGGTGATGTGGGCAGTGTTGGGGTGAGGTAAGAGCAGGTGTATTTTAGGGAACACAGGAGCTCATCAATATGGAATTGCGTTCCCTGAAATGTGCACTTACTCACTAGCACACCTGAAGCAGGACACATAATACAGTTACATAAAGAAGTCTTTGGATTTGCGATGCAGGCAGATGTGGAGTACAGAGTGTAACACCGACCTACTCTGTCCCTGTTCCAGATGAAGAGGATCCCCCCTCAGAGGAATGGCCACAGGAACCTCAGGACGTGAGATGGAGACGCCATGCTTGACAGGCCAACGCAAGGGTTCGTCCCTACTGCACACACCCCCCCTACTACAACCCCACAGGTCACACACACACAAAGGACGGTATAATCTCATCTAGGTGTCATTGATCAGATCAAACCCCAGATAAAAGATTCATAGAACACCACGATAGATCATCTACTTTGGCTAACTCGTTCTAATTAAGGTAGAATCAAAATCGTACTTTTCTCTTTTTCATAGTTCTGTCGTATTGCATGCGAGTACTGACCTCAAGTCAGAGATTTCTGTATTCCGAACAATCCTCCTCTTACCTGTTAACCTTCTAAAACGCACTCGCCATAACAACCATTAAATAGCAACGTTATCGTATTCGTATCACCCCAACTATAGTGTGCTCCCTTTACTTGACCAAGCGCCTTGCAAGCCAATCAGGCGACGGCCTTGATATGAGCAAATCAGCCTGTTTCCATGACTGCGAAGTGTGTGTGTGTGTGTGTGTGTGGTGGGGGGAGGGGTTGGCAAGGTTCTTTTGGGGCTTCAATTATAGCTTATAAATGTCAGACAGAACCTTGACTTCAAGCCACATTAGAGAAGAGCCCAGAGGGTGCTATCCAGAGGATGGGGCCTCCCACCACCTCATGAGGATACACCCTGCCAGATCTGCTCTGCATGGGGGAGGGGAGGGGGGGGGTGGACAGTCACAAATATGGGCAAGTTTAAGCGCTTGTATGGTCATTACACTATGGATGAGACCCCCTCCCTCCCCCCAAAGAAAAGACTTTGTATAGCTTGTCCTGTGGTAGCTTGTCATGCTGGTCTTTATGTGTGTGTGTGTGTGGTCATCCGCACGCTCTCATCACCGCGGGTGGGTGTCGTTCCTCTGATAAGGTGGAAGGCCCCCGCTCCTCTAACGGGAGCGCGGCGCAGCAATTACCGCGATCGTCAATTAGGCAGCGGCGGTAATTGGTTTTTGATTAAAGCCGGGGCTGATTAATCCAGTGGAACTGTCCCCCTTTTTAGGAGCATCTCATCAGAGGGGAAATGGGAGGGAAAGGTAGCTTGAGGATAGCTGCTAGCAACAGTCAGCCTCTCACAGATATACAGCATTGTTCTACAGGCAGGGTTAGTCAGTGGCCCTTGAATGAAACAAGAAATAGTGCATAAACAAGTTCCATTTCTGTTGTTTTATTGACAGGAGGCGTGCTTTAGCTGCGTACATGGTAGCATATTCAGGTCAACACAGTGAGGGTTTACAGCATGGCGTTTTCAACACTATTCTGCAGAGATGACGTATTTAGCTTTGACCGTAGGAAGATAAGGTATCTGTGAAACTATTTTAATGTTACAAAATCACGTGCAGAAATTAGACGAACTAATTGACAGATTTTGCAGTATAGATATGCACCGTTCCTTTTTCACCGGGAAGATTAACGATGACTTGAAACGTTGAAAAAGAAATACTAGTGGAAATTCAATTGAGCAAAAAGCAGTTTAAATGGAGCATTTTTGTTTTGATACAGAGGCTTGCTGTTACTTACGCTGTCAATATCACTGTAGGCCTATGGTTGTAGTTACTGTAAAAACACTGGCACATCAGATACTATAAAAAAGGTTACGTGGACAATACTATCAAATGATTTAATACAGTCAGCCTTTGGGTCAGGCTGTGGTCGGGTTTGGATCCGCTTGTGGTCGAGGCAGCCCTGCGGTCAGGTTTGGATCAGGCTGTGGTTGGGTTTGGATCAGGCTGTGGTCAGGTTTGGGTCAGGCTGTGGTCAGGGTTTAGATCAGGCTGTGGTCAGGTTTGGATCAGGCTGTGGTCAGGTTTGGATCAGGCTGTGGTCGGGTTTGGATCAGGCTGTGGTCGGGTTTGGATCAGGCTGTGGTCGGGTTTGGGTCAGGCTGTGGTCGGGTTTGGATCAGGCTGTGGTCGGGTTTGGATCAGGCTGTGGTCGGGTTTGGGTCAGGCTGTGGTCAGGGTTTAGATCAGGCTGTGGTCGGGTTTGGATCAGGCTGTGGTCGGGTTTGGGTCAGGCTGTGGTCAGGGTTTAGATCAGGCTGTGGTCAGGTTTAGATCAGGCTGTGGTCGGGTTTGGATCAGCCTGTGGTTGAGGCAGCCCTGCGGTCTCCTGGCGAGAGGAGCGCCGGGGTCCTGACACAGGAAGCTCCACCAGGGCCTGGACAGTTTGGGCTGTCCGAGTCAAACCCTCCTCCTCCAGGATCAGCTGGGGGGCACACAGGCTCTCCTGGGGGGGAGGGGGGAGAGGTAGGGACATGTAAGCACGTAGATTATTGATGGTAAATGTAAGTCGACACGCTCATGCTACTATACGTTTAGTGACGTTAGCATGCAACCCTTTAAATCCCCATATACGTCGTCAGTGACTTCAGGATGCAAGACGATACTATACACATAAATACAGTAGGACTATACTGTCCAGCTGTATGGTCTACAGTACTAACACAGCCATACATTACCCCCATGCATTGTGGAAGGGAGGAGACAGAAATGAAGTATAAAGAAGGGAAGAAAGGTTTTATTTAACGTGAGCATGCAGGGTTCTGAGGAGCACCTCAGCAGGTTCCTGTGGGGTTCCTGCAGGGTTCCAAACTCACCTTCTCCCAGGAGGACCAGCTGTCAGACAGCAGAGGACATGGCACTGGAGAGGACAGCACAGTTCAAGCGCAGAGCAGAATGAGTGAGAAGCTGTCAGGACACAGTGCCCCCCCCCCCCCCAGATCAGATCAGACCCCAGAGGGGGAGGCTGTTCTCCGTCAGGCGGAGGTGCAGCGTGTGGTCTGAGGCCGAGAGGTGGAAGGGTTAAGAAGCGAGGCTTGGGAACAACATAGGCTGATGAACATGGCAGCTCAAGCAGACAAAAGGCAGGCGTAGACACTCAACATGTTCCAAGTTTCTTTTTTTTAATAATTTCTTTACAACGGGGGAGAGGGGGGGAACTTTACATATAGATTTGTCTTATATAAACTAATTTGTCGTCTTATTAAATACATAGGCATCGTATAAATATTACAAAATACAACAGTCTTTCCATTCGCTTAACAACCTTAAGAAGAGAACGCCATTCTAAAGCAGAAATGTGGATCTTTCTTAAACATTAGTTTTTATATGAAACGTACATTTTGGTTGAAGAATTATTGCAAATTCATTGCCAACAGCAGAGTAAGTGAATACGTTGAATTGGTGTAACAGACAAGATGGACAAAGTGACCCTTTAAATACAGTATAGGTGTGAGAAGACCTTGACCTCAACAAGATGGCCGCCCTTTCCTGCCTCTCCTTGTAGGGGGAAAGAGGCCAAGCGTCTACGTGTAACTAATATGAGGGTCATGACCAATAAGGGTAGTGTTAAGACACACCTCAAATAGAAGATGTGGACTTGGGAAGGGGGGGGAGGCAAACCGCAAACGACACTGCAAATCCAGGATGGTTTTACAAAAATAGAATCCAATTTTGATACAAATAAATGAAGCGCGTAAGACAAGGGTTCTTCCTACCCTGGCGTCCAATCTAGTCTCTATTCTCCGTCTCCCTAGAGGACATGGCGTGCGCTGAGGCCTCGTTACGCACTAGAACTACATTTCCCAAGGACATGCTTTACCCTCCCAGGAGTGCTATCCACAGTGGCTTATGGGAAACATTCAAATCTATAAGACAATCGGGCATTTACTATTACGCACACGACCAGTCAATTGCTTATTGATTGGAAATGAAAACGCCGCGTGTGCTACACGAGTTGCCCCCTTGTTTCAAGTTATCAGCCGTCGAGTTCATTAAAAGGCAAACTAACCATGTTCACTCGCGTTAGCCTAAGGACTCTGCAAGACAACTCTTTCACCAAGCACTGTAGCAGAAAACAAAATCGAAATAACTTAAAAAAAAGACCCCGAATAACTTAATTTGTTGTTTACATTTATACAAACACGAAGCACGTTAAGCTATTAGTCTCAGAAGGGACCGACGAGAGATAGGTAAACAGTGAAACGCAGTCACCACAAATCTACGCCCAAGCTTCATGAAGATTCTGTACCATCGACATCCAGGGGGGGAAACTATGGTGCAACACCGCCCCCCACTGGTCACAGTCAACATTGCAGACAGACGAACCCGCCTTTTAGCGGTTGTCAGTCCATCACGACAGGCACTGGCTTCTCACCAGCCTACCGCTGGCTGGGGTGAGCGTTTCCAAACGCTTTCGACCTCCTTTTAGCTCTCGGGATCCAAAAATCTGTCTTTTCCCCACATGCATGTTCGTACTACAGTATCGGGGGACGGGGGGGACTTGTAATCACATTCACAGTTCCTTTCTGCTTCTCTCTCCCCTCTGTAGAGGAGGGGTGAGCATGAAGACATGCTGGGGTTCAGTGGTGAAGGCTAGGCTGGCCTAAGGCAGATGTGTGTGTGTGTGGGGGGGGGGGAAGTCCATTTAAACTTCCTTTAAAGTTATGACTCCATGCAGGCCAATCAATTGAGGCATTGACTTATATGTGTATATATATATGCTATTCCTTTAAGTTTACTGCCATACAAGGAGAGGAAAGTGGCTCTTCATTTATATTTATGTGCCGCAAGGCCAAGAGGGTAGAATACTTGAAAGGGCCACGTCAACTTGAAAAGTGGGTTCTGTTTAAGATCCTACTGCTCCAAGTTGTGGCCTTTAGAGAACAGCTGTGTTGTATCAGTACACAGTGTGCTGTGATGTGGAGTGCGTGGGCGGAGTGTGTTGCGTGTGCTCTACTCACACACACACACACGGTTCCGAGAGCAGCTGTAGACTTAAAGGGCTGAAGGGACTGAATTCTGCATGTGTCTGCGTGTCTAACTTGCTGCATACCACATGCTACAACAGCAGCTGCAAGTGTTTGTGTGTGTTGTGTGTGTGGGGGGGGGGGTCTAAACCTCAGATTCAGGGGTCCGATTCACATCAGGGGTCAGTCAGTGTGCTAATGTCAGACAGTGTGCAAACACGCACACACACCCCTCCATGGCCGTGGCCTATGCCGTGAGGTGGCAGTAGAGTGTGTAGAGGAGGGCCATGGCCAGGCTGTAGAAGAGCAGGAAGCCTGTGGAGAACAGCGAGGAGGAGGAGCAGCAGGGGTCCAGGGGCTCGGGGCTGGCTCCCTCCGTCCCCCTCGCCTCCCCCGCCAGCGCCAGCAGGGCGACCACACAGCGTAGCACGGCGGGCAGCTTACAGAACAACACGTCAGAGCACACACACATCTCCATCTGAGGGAGGGGAGACGGAGAGGAGGGCGTGAAAGAAGGAGGGAGGGAAGAGGGTGAAGGAGGGAGGGAAGAGGGTGGGTGGGTGGGAGGGAGGCGAAGAGGGAGGAGGGAAGAGGTGGTGGTGCAATGGAGCAAGGGAGGGAGAAGAGGGAGGGAGGAGACGAGAAGCGGAAGGAGGGAAGAGGAGGGAGGGAAGAGAGCGAGAGGTGAGCGAACGAGAGGAGGGGAGGGAGAGAGGGGACGTGGTGGAGAGAGTGGTGGTGAGGGCAGGTCGGTGTGGCGAGGAAAGGAGGTTCAGAGAAGAGAGAGCGTGGTTGGGGGCTCAGGTTGCCGAAACAGGGAGCGATGTTCGGCTTAGGCGATCATGAATCGACGTGGGGAGCGCGGCCGAGAAGAGAGGAGCGATAGGTTGCACAGATTGGGTCTCAAGTCGAGGAGAAGCGGGAGCACATCCGCTCGATTGATGGGGGCAGGCATTTGAAGTAATTTCCATCTCGCATTGGTAGTTGAATGGCTGTCACTCACTCACACACACATCTTCACA
>BROE01000023.1:5802000-5807823 GCA_036571765.1 Plecoglossus altivelis | reverse complement strand
CCCCCCCACCCCTCCCCCTCCGGTCTCTCACCAGCTTTTGAAGTCGGTAGGCCTCAGGGCTCTCTCCATCTCCTCCTGGTTCCTCTTGCAGGCTTCCATGTTGAGGTACTTGAAGATGTGGTACTTGCCCTTGGAGCAGATGTGGGCGGGCGGCTGCAGCAGGGGGTTGTTGTCCAGGGCGATGCTCTGCAGGTGGCGCAGGTGACGGTAGCACACGGGCACGTGGGACACGCGGTTACATGACACGTCGAGGCGCACCAGCGGTAGCTCGGACAGCTCTGGGGGAGCAGACGGACAGAAGACGGGATGATGCAAGACGCTGAGCAAGCTGGTGAGAACGCTTGCCTAATACTGAGCTGTGACTGGAGCGTGTGGAGGGAAGAAGGAGGGGGGAGAACACTTGCCTAATACTGAGCTGTGACTGGAGCGTGTTAAGGGAAGAAGGATGGGGAGGAAGGTTGCTCCAGGGTCATGCTTGAAGACACAGCTGGTGTGTTTGTGTGTGTGTGTGTACAATATGTGCTCATTGGTGTGAGAGAGTTCAGGTGTGTTTAGCGGGTGTGAATCCAGTGTGTGTCAGTGCAGATGTGCACACGTGTCTCCAGTGTGTGCGTGTGTGTATACACAGTGCATGTATACAGTGTGTGCGTGTGTGTGTATACACAGTGCATGTATACAGTGTGTGCGTGTGTGTGTATACACAGTGCATGTATACAATGTGTGTGTATACAGTGTGTATGTATGGGGGGTACCTTGGGGCAGCTTGGTCAGCTGGTTCCTCCTCAGGTTTAAGTCTCTCAGACACTCCAACTGTCCCAGCTCCACTGGGAGAGCCTGGAGCTCATTACAGCTCACATCCTGGGGAGGGGGGGGTAATGAAAGAGAGGGGGGGAGGGGTCCAGGGGAAGAGGATTATGGGTGAGACTAACAGAAGGGGAAGCAAGATTTCAAAAAGGTACTTTCAAACCAAGAGAAACGCCCCTAAATAGGTTACAGGAAGTGAAACGTACAGAGAGAAAGACGGTGTTGGAGGAGAGATGGAAAGAGAGGGACGGACAGACAGACAGACAGACAGACAGACAGACAGACAGTGAGTGAGAGAGACAGCGAGAGAGAGAGTAGAGGATAAAGAGTCCGGGGAGAACCCAACTCCACCTCGAAACCTGACACCGGTCGTGGTGAGCACCGCCCCAATGAGGGCATGCTCCGTGCGTGTGTGTGTGTGTGTGTGTGTGTGTGTGCGTGAGGGGAACCTACCAGCTGCCGGAGGTGTGTGAGGGTGTGTATGGAGGCTGGCAGGGAGGACAGCTTGTTGTTGCTGACGATGAGCACCCTCAGAAGGGGCAGCTCACACACTGACACAGGTAGGCTGGAGAGCAGGTTACGACTGGAGGACACACACACACACACACACACACACACACACACACACACACACCTGACGTTAGCTTAGGATGAGGCATGTGAGGGCTTACAGGTGCCACGAGCTGTCTGTGTTGATATTATGGTGTGTGTCACCTCAGACTTGAGGCAGATGAGAGCCTGTAGATTACACAAACTGTCTGTGTTTATATTAGGGCGTGTCACCTGAGATTGAGGTAGGGTAAGGGCTGGAAGCTGACAAACTGTCCGTGTGTGTGCGTGTCTGTGTGTGTTTGTGTGCGTGTCTATGTCACCTGAGGTTGAGGTAGGTGAGGGCCTGTAGGTGGCACAGGCTGGGGGTGAGGGAGCGGGCACAGTTGTGGTAGAGGCTGAGCGTCTCCAAGGAGATGAAGTGGCACAGCTCCTCAGGCAGCTCACACAGGCGGTTCTTGGACAAGTCTGGAACAGAGAGGCCAAGCAGCGGGCAGCCATGTCAGACCAGCACGTCCAATCACGTCGCAACGGCAGAAGCGATCCGACCAGTCGTGTCGCGTACGACGGATCTGATTAAGGGGGGATTAGACTCAAGTGCCCCGTCGTCATTCGCTTCCGTTTGTCCTACAGGTCCTGGGTGGATGAGTCATGGAAGGAGCACGTGCTGTACAGCCACGCACGCTAGGCTTGTACTGACCTGTAGCCGGTCAGTCACTCTCTCTCCCTCTCTCTCTCTCTCTCTCTCTCTCTACGAGTCTCTCTTTCTCTGCCTGTCCCTCCAAGTCTCCTTCTGCTTCTTTCTCCATCCCCCCCCCCCCGGCTCTCTGCCTCTTACACGCACGCACACACACATGCACACACACACACACACACTCGCAGGCAACGCCAGCCAAAATCATAGTTTGGCCCCGGATGTTTTCTGTTCTCTCATACAATATGAATGTGTACGCAGGGAAAAGAAATGGAATGATCAACGCTGACCAAAATAAGACCCAAAACAGCGTAGCGAACGACAGCTTCCAGAGACAGATCTGGGCCAAGCCCAGTCTATTTCAGCCTGCCAACAGTTCCAGGCTTTTCCTATTAATAAACCCCCCCCCCCTTTGTCTTGAATCATTTCCTGGTTCATCTAGGCCACCTTGCTGAAAGAACGAACGTTCAGGTTCACGCAGGTCATCCCTCCTTCCTTCCTCCCGGTCTCTCTCTTCCCCCTTCCCTGTCTCTCCCTCTTCCTCGCTCCGCTTTCTACCCTCCTTTCTCTCCCTCTACCTGTCTATTATCCTTACTTTTCTCTATTTTGTCTGCCAAATTCTCTTCCCCCTCTCCCCTCCCCAGTCTCCTCCAACATAACGACTCTCAATCTTCATGCTCCACCACGTCGCACCTTTAATGTTGTTTTGTGGCTTTCCTTCCCCCCTCCCGTTTCTCTGCCTGCTCCTTCCTCCCCCCTTTCCCTCTTTCCCTCTGTCAGCACTTCCCTCCCTCCCTCCCTCCTCCCCTGTGGCCAGCCTTCCCCCTCTCCTTATAATGACAGCGGTGCGTTCCTGGGTCGTACTGAGCGCGCTCCATTGAGGCCCTGTAATTAGCGTTGCGTCTCCTCTCCAAAAATACCTCCTGACCCCGTCAACAGAGGGCGTGTGAGTGTGTGGTGAGTGTGTGTTATGTGTTGACTTTGATTATGTGTCTGAATCTTTTTGTGTGCAGATGCCACGACAGAAAAAGAGAAATTCCACATTCATCCACCATCCAACCAACCACACACACCCACACACCCACACACCCACACACCCACCCTTCCTCTGTTCTCTCTCCTTGAAACCAGCGATAAGCAGCAAACATCGTTGCAGATGACCAGGGAGGGAGGCTGGTAAAACAGATGAATTAGAATGGTGCTGGTGAAGTGGGACAGAAAGATAGAATAGGGAGGCCTGGTCCCGCCAGCTGTAGTCTGGTCTGGTCTAGTCTAGTCTGGTCTGGTGTAGTCTGGTCTGGTCTGGTGTAGTCTGGTCTGGTCTGGTGTAGTCTAGTCTGGTCTGGTGTAGTCTAGTCTGGTCTGGTGTAGTCTAGTCTGGTCTGGCGTAGTCGGGTGTTGTGGTGCTGTGAATGTTCGAGGGCTACTGGCTTTAATAAAAGGTGTTTCATTATCTGCTGCTGCCAGGAGAATTTTCATATGCTCTGATAAACAGAGCGGTACAGAGTGTGTGTGCGTTTGGGCCAACATTCCAGCAAAAACTGATTTGGGGTTTGGGTGTGTGCGATGTTGTGGTCCACACAAAAGTAGAGGGCACAGTGTCAGTGCATGTGTGTGTGTGTAACATAGCCAAATTATTGGCTATTATTTTGAAAGTGGGCGTGTGAATTCATTGGCTACGGATGCATGCCTGGCCACACAATGAGGTTTACGTGCATGGGTGTGCATGGATCTGCAGTAGCTATGAACGCAGAGAGAGTGTGTACAGTAGCACACAAGCCCATGGGCTCAGTCTTCTCATCTCCATTGTCCTGTTGTGTAGCCAGAGGGTTAGCTGAACAATGGGACAGAGTCTGAGGGGAGGGTTGTGTGATGGGTCGTGGGGTTAGGGGAGGATAGACTGTGTGTGTGTGTGTGTGTGTGTGTAAAGGCTAATCCTGTGTGCTCTCTCCCTTCAGCCAAAAAGACATCTCCTCTTCCCCAATTCCTCCCCCCCACTCCTTCAACCCCTCCCCTTTCCTTTAACCCTTCCCCACTCCTTAAGCCCCTTCCTCCCCTTTCCTATAACCCCTCCCTCTCCTCTCCTTTAACCCCTCCCTCCCCTCTCCTTTAACCCCACCCTCCCCACTCCTATGACCCCTCCCCCATCCTCTTCACCTCCCCTCACATCCTCTGAGTCTCCATCACTACACCAGCACTCCAGTTCTCACACTGAGGCAGCCTTCTTTTGTCCTCCTGTTTGATTTGGCGAGGAAGTGTTCCGAAACACGCTTTGTCTTTGCGTCGAAAAAAACAAACAGGCACGCGTGCGCGCCGGCACGCACACTCAGACACGCACACTCAGACACGCACACTCAGACACGCACACTCAGACACGCACACTCAGACACGCACACTCAGACACGCACGTACGGAGCCTGAGAGGTTAGGAAAAGGATCTGAGATCTGACGCGGTGGAACCAGCCAACACCTAGCTGACATTATAGAAGAGAGTGAACTGAACTGGACGACATAGAGGACCTAAAAAAACGGAGTAACTGCTACATCAAGTACAACCATCGATCCTGCTGAAATCCATCCTTCCTCTCTGCTGTCCTTTAAGGAATCCCAGGTCTCTTTCTATGACTGAGTGGAGCCAGCTGGAGAGATAGACTGTACATTGAGAATAGAGCTACAAAAGATTGAATTGGGCCTGTTCTGAGCATACCCCAAACAGAACAGCCATCTATGGAAGGGCTGCTCACTGCGTATCAGTGTGACTCAGCTGAGCCAAACACACTCAGACGTTCGCTAATCCTGACGTACACACACACACACACACACACACACACACACACACACACACGCGCACACGCACGCGCACACACACGCACGTCTCCCACAGGTCAGTGCAGACTAGCGCTCAACTCCTCATGCTTGAACAGACAAATCCATAAAGCACCTTCGATGCTTAGCTGACCTTTCCTGACCCCTGAGGGGTAACCATGGTGACCGCGCAGATCTGGCAGTGGGGCTTCTAAGACAAAGGGTGACAAGTGAAGCAAGAGAATGACATACACCTATCTCCTATTACCTACCTGTATAATGCAGAACAATCTTAGCTATTGCCACTTCTAGAATCATCCGTCTTGTGACACTTTGATTCCACAAAGGATAATTACACAATTACCGAATGACATAGTCCTCTATGTTAAATGAGGGGTTAGAGTGTGTAGAGAGCGCTGAAGGATTCCAGGGATCTGACATCACTGAACGTGTCCCTGGAAGCTCCTAGAACCCCCTCCCCCCTTCCGCACGCTCGCTCGCACGCACGCACACACACCGCAACCAAGGTTGGGTTACCAAAACAACAGTGGAATTCCTCCAGGGAGAAGATAAGAGACAGAGACCGCTGGGATGGAGTTACAACTTCCAAGACAGCCCTCATGTTCAGAAGGACACACCTCCAGACGAGGCTGTTGAAACCACCAGGACTGTCCTCAACTGTCCCGTAGACCAGGGCAAAACAGTCCCAACGCCCACATTTGGTGGGCAACAGGGGAGGGATTTAGCCGACATGCTAAGGCTATTCCGAGGGCTAACGTGCAGGCTAGCTGTCGAAGACACCAACAGCCACTGTCCTCCATGCTTTGATCTGACTTAAAGCCCCCTTAAAACCCCTATTTTTCTCTTTAATAGCCTGAGCTTTGTTTGAGACTAAGTTTGACGCTGCAGTCAAAGCACATTAGCGGATAATCTATTTGAGGAAGCTGTTTTTAAGCGCGGAGTGCTGTGGA
>BROE01000023.1:5797000-5799500 GCA_036571765.1 Plecoglossus altivelis | reverse complement strand
ATACGGATGGTACTCAGCTCGCAGGTGAAACGACATCATCAGCACGTGTCAGGCAGGAAGTGTATGGGGGAGAGAGAGAGAAAGAGAGAGACCGCGAGGGAGAGAGAGAGAGAGAGACTGCTGCAGATGCCTGAGCAGGGATTGAATCAGGGCTGCTGCGTGTGGGCCTCAGCCTGCACGCTCTACCCAGTGAGCTGTGCGTCATTTCCATGCATGTGTGCGTGTGTGCGTGTGTGCGTGCCTCATTGTGCCCAGTCATCCACCCATCCCAGCAGGGTGACAGGGACCCTGTGGTGAGCTCAGCTAATCCCAGTCAGGTTGACCTCAGCGGATCATCAGTTACGGTGCAGCCAGGGGTCTAACTTGGGGATTTAACCTTCAGAACTCTCAACCTAGGCATCCAACGCTGGCTCTTTGCAAAGCTGCACCCCTCCTCCTCCTCCTCCTCCCCCTCTCTACCCTTTCATCCCCCCCTCAGCCCCCCACCCCTCCCTTCCCCCTCATTTATTCAGTCCCTTTCTCTGTTTCGCCTGTTTAACGTCACCATTTCTTCCTCCTTCCTTCCTCTCCTGTCCTCTCATTGGCTTGTTTTAGCTGCCCTATGCAAAGGCCCTCAGGTCTGGCGTGCAAAAGGATGATTGGCTACACCACACCAGAGAGAGAGAGAGAGAGAGAGAGAGAGAGAGAGACGGAGAGAGAGACAAATGGAAAGAGAGAGACAGAGACAAATGGAGAGAGACAGACAGAGAGAGAGAGAGACAGAGAGAGAGAGACAGAGAGAGAGAGAGAGAGACCGAGAGAGAGACCGAGAGAGAGAGAGAAGCAGGAACTAGCTAACATCCTAGCTCCTTGCACAGTGTACCAGACCAAATCATCAATGCTCATGTGACTTCTGTCCAAGTGTGTTCATCTGTTAAGAGTTTGAGGAACTGCATGTCATGCAAAAAAGAAATGTCCCAACGCATGATGTATTCCGCAAAAATCCAGAGTGTAAACACAGTTGTGAGAGAACAGAGATAGAAATCCAAGCTAAGTGACCTAGGGAGGGCTAGGCCCTGTTTATCGTCATCGCATGCTGGATTTGTGAAATATCACACGCTGCGTGAGGTTATTTCACCCCGCCGATGGAGCAGAGCTCTCGCCGCAGGAGAGCAGAATGTGACAAACAGATGGACGTCTGCATGGAAAGTCTGAAAGTCCTTCGATTGCTATGGCAACCGGCTTAGCGGAATACTGAAGGGGTGGTGGTGGAGGCTGACGAAACGAGCGACTTCAATTACAATCAACGCACTGTTGTCGCCTGCCTCGCCGCTCTAGATAGGAGCGGCATGGTTTCGCTCCGTGGCTTCGCTCCGGTTCAGTGGAAAACAGATGTGCAGCCCAAACTGTAAGGTCACCGAAACTTTCCTCAGTTTCCATGTCAATCGAGTTAAAGAGGGAGGGTTCCAGTGTGAGGGTTCGGAGGGGTTTGATGAACACTGAAGTGAATTCATTATCCTGGCAGAGGCAGTCAGTAATCCTCAATGTTCTGTCTGACTAGGCTAAGCCACTGGGGCTGCTGTGGCATGGGCTGTCGCTCTCTCGCTCGCTCGCTCTCTCTCTCTCTCTCTCTCACACACACACACACACACACCTCTTGCTCTCTGTAACCTACACACTTGGGCTCCGTCTCCCCTCTCTCTCTCCCTCACCTTTCCCCCTCTCCCTCTGTCCCTCCTCAACTCCTCCCCCCCCCTTCTGTCTCTATCCAGCCCGACCAGGCCCGGCCCCCTGCAGTCTCCCTCATGTAGAGTGGGGCCCAGTGAATGTACCATCTGGACACACCAAAGTCAACACCCCAGGAGCTAATGGTTCTCTGTTACATAAGACACACACACACACGACACACACACACACACACACACACACACACACACACACACACACACACACACACACACAATCAGAGCCCCCGCTCATATTCACCAACCAAACAGACCTGGGGAGGACTGACGCCATTATCTTATTTACACACCCTCTTATAGCGTTCCACGCCGAGCGCTGCCAAACCCAGCCAGGCGTCTGCTGGGGCCCTGTGATGTGGCCATTACCTAATGGTTAGCTGAGAGGCCTGCAGGGACACTGCTAATCCACTCTGAATAATGTAGGCTACAGCCTGGACAGAACCTAAACTATAGGGTGCATTGACATTCAGGAAAGGTCATGTGAGGTCACTGCATTTATCAACTGTACAAGAACAGGCTCTCTAAGAGGACTAGGAACTACAGGAAGTTGTCTGTCTGTTTTGTTCCAGCCTATGTTGAGGCAGATTGTGTTTGAATGGGAATCCAGTAATGGATTATGAAGTGACAACCAGGTTTGCTTACCCTAACTCACAGCCACACAGCATCTCTGTCTGTGACAGCCTGTGTGTGCTACCTGCTTAAGACATGTCAGCACAAAAAGTCGATGACAAGCGAGTCACAGACTGGCTGTTCTTTTGATTCCCTCTGCTGAAGTC
>BROE01000023.1:5674791-5796990 GCA_036571765.1 Plecoglossus altivelis | reverse complement strand
CACACACTCACACACACACACACACACACACACACACACACAGCAGAGCCCGCTCATTATTCACCAACCAAACAGACCTGGGGAGGACTGACGCCATTATCTTATTTACACACCCTCTTATAGCGTTCCACGCCGAGCGCTGCCAAACCCAGCCAGGCGTCTGCTGGGGCCCTGTGATGTGGCCATTACCTAATGGTTAGCTGAGAGGCCTGCAGGGACACTGCTAATCCACTCTGAATAATGTAGGCTACAGCCTGGACAGAACCTAAACTATAGGGTGCATTGACATTCAGGAAAGGTCATGTGAGGTCACTGCATTTATCAACTGTACAAGAACAGGCTCTCTAAGAGGACTAGGAACTACAGGAAGTTGTCTGTCTGTTTTGTTCCAGCCTATGTTGAGGCAGATTGTGTTTGAATGGGAATCCAGTAATGGATTATGAAGTGACAACCAGGTTTGCTTACCCTAACTCACAGCCACACAGCATCTCTGTCTGTGACAGCCTGTGTGTGCTACCTGCTTAAGACATGTCAGCACAAAAAGTCGATGACAAGCGAGTCACAGACTGGCTGTTCTTTTGATTCCCTCTGCTGAAGTCCCTGAGGTGTGTGGGCCTAGACACGCACGAATACACACACACACACACACACACACACACACACACACACATACACACACACACACACACAGAGCCATCAGAATGTTTGGACTAGCGGTTGCCAGACAACCCTGAGTTCTGGTGGTGAGTCAGAGAGGAGCCCAGGGTGCACCATTATCTCTGGATGCCAAACAGAGGGTGGTGACCTTTCCAAACCTGGCAACCCTGCGAGGCTTTAGCACACAGGGAGGCTGAGTAAAGGGAGTGATGAGGTTTTATAGGGGATGTTTACAAGCGATGCTAAAGTAGCAGGCTGTTTAGTGCACCGGGTAGGTTCTCGTTCTGTTTCTGCAGGGGGATATGTGGACGTTGTTATGGTGCTCATGTCTCTTCCTTCCAGACCTCTTTTCCTTGCTGTTTTTCCTCCTTTCTCCCAGGGGAGCAAGAGGGATTCCCTTCACCATCTGCTCTGATAGAGAACACCAACAGGGCTTAGAGGGGAAGGGGGGAGAGAGAGAGATGGGGGGGGGGGGAGAGCGAGCGAGCGAAAAAGAGAGAGGAGAGAGAGAAAGAGAGAAATCGAGGGGGTGAGGAAGAAGCAAGAATAACAGAGGGAGTGTGAGAGGGATGAAGAGAGGGGTGTGAAGAGTGTAGAAGTACTGTCCACGCCTACACACACTCAGAAGCCAGCAAACAGTGGAGACAGTGACAGAGTGTGTGAGGCAGGAACGAGGCGCCGTAGAGAGGCACCGGGCTTCGGAAGGAGCAGAGAAAGCAGAAGTGTGTGAGAGTGAGAAAACACACAAAAAAACGAGCAAACCACATCCGCAGGAGGGTGGAAACGGGTGCGTGGGGGGGGGGGGGGGGGGGGGGGAGTGCTCCACAAGATTGAGGCGCGCGCACACAACCTCGGAATGTGCGCACACATGCACTCAGTGACATAGAGCAGATGCAAACAACTGACACACACAGAGTATACCCATATGTTTCAGTACACACACACACCACACCACACACACTGAGCACCACGCGCCCCGCCCACTACACAGACACCACACCGAGTTCACAGCAAGCTCAAAACAAGCAGAAACTCTTGCGCAACATCATTAAAATCTACAAAATGGTTTTAACCAGCGAACCTCAACTCCTCAAAGGAAGCAAAAAAACAGAGGTCTAAGCTTCAAGCAAGACTCCAAAGTCTTTCTAGTCAGTGGGGGCTGGAACAGCCCAAACTACTTTGGTAAACAGTTGTAGGCCAGACCTGGGAAAACTAATTAGGCGAGGGCGAGAGAAGAGGAGAACTCTGACTAAGTGGTTTACTTTCTCTTAACGGCCATGGAGACAGAGAGACTGGACGCCCATGTCCTGGCACATGGGAGCCAGAGAAGAGAGGGTAGGAGAGGAACATACATGAGCTTTGCTTCTAAAAGTCTAAGTTGTCTGTGTGAGGTCATCAATAAGGTTTGGTTAATTGAAACCTCCAATAAAGAAGACATTTCCAGGAAACATACCAAAACATTCAAGCTTAGAAAAAAGCCCAGCCAACAGTAAATAGAGGCCTATTAAGCAAGTGGTTTTCAATGGGAGGTGAATCATCGTTACTCAGGCCTGAGCTGAAAGAACACACTTTGGACAAGGGAAATGAACACAACCTTTTAAAACACTTATCGGCATGATTTGCCTGAACACTAGTCCAGCGCTCTCCAGCTCGCCTGTTGAGAGGGTGTCTGAACGTCTGGATGGGAATGCTAAGAGCAGTTGAATAGCTTTAGACAGGGAAGCATTACTGGTAAGGGTTGGAGCATCTCCTAGAATGTACACGTATGTTCACACCTCCATGTGGGCACCGTTCCCATGCCAACAGCTTTCCATGTACAGGCGCTAACAACCGCTTGTCATGACAACAGCTCACCGGCCATGGAACCGGAACAGCAGAACAGTCCGGTCTCTAAAATGAAACACTCAAAAACACACCTTACATCTACTTCCTCATCTCTCTCTCTGTCTGTGTTTAACCCTTATCACGCATAGGCCCGCATCACTTGGAACTGCATGTAAAAGGATATCAAATGTATCTTATGGCCTTGATATCGCAATTACTGACAGAATGATGCCTAGATTCCCCTCCAGCACTAGCATACAGACAGCAAATCACTTTGGACGAGACAGATTGACTGAAAGGATTGATTTTATTGGAAAACATAAAAACTGGTGAGCCAGTGCATTGAGACAGACCCACAGTGTAGATGCATAGTAGTCCAGATAACGCTACACACAGAATCACAGACAGTGGTGCACATACAATAGATAGAATATGTAGAGAAGCACAGATTACAGTAAGAAGTGCCGCTCGTGTTAGAAAGGAGAATGGGGAGCTAGGGAGCACATGAGAGAAAGAACAGAGGGAGGTGAACCAGACAAAGCAGGACAGAGGGAAAGGAGAGGTGAAGGAATACAGCCTCAGGGGAGAGGAGGGAAGGGGGGAGAGAGAGGAACAGCCATATAAAAAGCATGACTCAGACAATGCAACGGGGTAACAAAGAGAGAGAGAAGGGAGTAGAGAGACAGCACAGGGAGAGAGAGAGAGAGAACAGAGAGAAAGAGAGAGAGAGTGAGAGAGAGAGAGAACAGAGAGAGAGAGAGAGTGAGAGAGAGGGTTCCAGCTCAAGTGATGAAACCCCTTTAACGGGAACAGGATGACAATGCAAGCAGTGACACAAGCCATCCCCCCTCACCCCCTCTCTTTCCCCACCCCCCCCCCCCCATTCATTATTTTATACATCAGCTGCTAGGGTGATTAGATGTGGTATGAGGTGTGTCTCTTAGCTCCCCAGTCTCTACCCCCTCCTCCCTCTCTCTCTCTCTCTCTCTCTGTCTGTCTGTCTGTCTGTCTGTTCCCCTCTTTCTCTCAACAAGAAGCTCTTGTCTCCAAGTGCCCCAGGAGGTCATATGAGTGGAGGTCTGAGAAGCAAAAAAAAAACCCAGCCTGGCTGACTTATTAACTTTGTGCACACTCCTTCTCCCTCCTCCTCCCCCCCAGCACCAACATGTTCCCCAGTGCAGTGGGGGAACAGTGGAAAGTAACAACAGTCAATAACTCTCATAACTACACTGTCGCCCGCCCCTCTCCACACCCCACACCCCACACCCACAAACTTTCTCAATCTCAGTCCTCCACTGTCCCCACCCCAACCCTTTTGTTCTTCAATGTCATCCATGGCTTGGGGGGCTGGAAACACTGGTTATATTAAACCAGCACATGCCACTGAGCAGCCATGGCCTGGTGGTGGTAGTTTAGGGGGGCTGTTTTGAGAGGGCCAAGGCCAGGGAGATGCACACAGCTGGGCTTTGTTCGCTGGGGCGCGACTGTGCTTACTGGCAGAAACCTTCTCCAGTTGAGCCAAGTGGGGGGGGATGTGTGTGTATGTGTGTGTATATGAACCTCTGACCTTCCTGACAGGAAGTTCCTCCAGAACCGAGCACAGGGAGAGGGAGAAAGAAGGGAGAGAGAGCTACTGTTATCATAAATACCATAGGGCTTTCTCCCTCGTGCCAGGGTTCCTGCTCGAGACAGATTCCACCGTTTCTGCTACTTCAAAGCTTTGGAAGCGCTGGTGAATTCTCAGTCCATTTCCACGGGTTAGGCCAAAGACGGAGGCGCCATCGCTCAAACGCTTAAAAGGTGTTTGCTGATCGAATCTGAAACAGTTTGCAGAACTTGCTCGTCTTCGAAGACCCACGGTAGCCAGCCTGGACGTTTAGGTCCTGTTGAAATGATGGCTTTGAGGACGCAAGAAGGGCAGATGTTGGCAGGGTGACTATCCCATGCCAACCTGGAATGCCATACCAGGTTGAGCTTTCCAGGTGCACTAGGCAGAGCAGCCCTCACATTTCTTGTTGGTTCAGTAAATTAGCCAAGTTCTCTTTCTCTAGAACACTCGTAACACTACGTGTTTGCACAGGCAGCAAAACAACTGACACAGAAGATGGCCGATTACTGGTTTTTACATGAGGACAGGACCACCGCGCCGTAGTGTGTCTAGACAGGAAAGGGAGGTGATGTGTGTGTGCGTGTGTGTGTGTGTGGTAGCAGGATAACCAGGCACCTACTGAAAGTGAAAGTATACCGATCTCTTAAATGTGGACTGACAAGGTGACAAGCAGCATGTTGACAGGTTCAAATGCATATTAATGGCATCCCCATTTAAATAAATGCGGAACCAAAGGTAGAACAGGCATTGCCATGACTAAATGTAAACAATCTCACATCACAAAAGGTGGTGGAGTTGACAGAAAGCACTCAGAACACCATTAGCAAAAAAAAAGAAACCCCAGTATATCAGTTTGCCAGTCTTTCTCTTGGTTTATACAGAGATTAACCTCCCTTTAGAAAAACATTTGCACATCAAGATAATGTTTCGTGAGAAATTGGATGAATCAATCATTTCAATATCCAGTACGGCTTGCCAGCTTGGGCGCCAGCTGTGTGTGTGTATGTGTGTATGTGTGTGTATGTATGTGTGCGTGTTTTCAAGGCCTGCTCTCCAGTCCTCACCAGAACAGGACTGGGACCTTTCAGCAGATGGTCATAATTACCGTTGCACCGAGAGCTAGCTCTTGCTAGCTAGATTGATTTCAACAACCTGGATTGGCTAATCCTCTTTCAACAAAGCGACGCCCAGTTACTTCTGCTAATCCACACTTTTAACCGCACGCGTTTTACTGCTCATTTTAGACAATAATTGGAAAACTCAGTAAGACTGTCATTAAGGGAGATAGCAGATAATGCGCGGTTAGTCCAACAAATGCTAAATTAGTAGGGTTTGCTCTCAAAGGGTTGCCAAGACTCTCTGAAATCATTCACCAAACAGACTGTCACTAAACAGGAAGAGAAGGCGAAAACTTGCGGTTTACAAACAAGATAGAACAAAGTTTGCCAATTATCATAAGACTGATCAAATATTCGGTTTCAGGTGTAGGTACATATCCTAGTGGTACATGTTCAAAGACAATATCTGCTGAGGGAATCAACTGTACGTTTGTACTGTGTACATGTCTGAAGCTGTTCACACAGGATGTACCGTTCGAGGAAGCAAAGCAGGTGACAACAAACAATAGCCCATTTTGCTTCTTTGTGGACTGCTATCAACGACCACGTTGTTTGGGGGGGCAACAAAAAGACACAAAAAAAAAAACAGCAACTCACCTGCGTGCGTAATATCTGATAAGTCATAGTTCCTGGCGGTTTGGGGAAATTCCTTCAATTTACGGTTCGACAAGTTCAGAGCACCGCTCGCGGCAGCCTCCTCGAGCGCCTTCTCCACGCTCCTGCTGGCCGCTATTGTCGCCGGCAGCTGGGCACCATCCCCAGCAGCCATGTAATATAGATATACCTCCTTTGTTACTTTCTTTGAAGCCTTCTCTCTACTTTCATGCCCTTCGAGACAACTTCCAGACGGTGTCCCCCTGATAGACAACCTAAAAAGTACGACAATAATTCCGAAAAAAGGGCGAAGTAACGCTCTTATTTCACTACGCACACGACTCTCCACGCTCAAACCACGAGAAAGCGGTACTAGCTGTCAATCTTCGGAGGGGTGCAGCATCGCGAGCGAGCGCACTCAACTGAGAAGGGGTGGGAGTGGCTACGACAAGAAGTATTTTGATTGGCAGTCGGTACAACACCCAAACTCCACAGAGACATACGGACTCAAGGCGGGGTTTCAAGAAAAGGGCGTGCATATTGAATACACTCTGGAGGAGTGAAATTACATTGATGGCTATATCAACCAATAACTTACGGAAGAAACGAACCAATCACGAATGGCAGGACTCTTGGAGGGGGTGGACGCGTATTATCCTCATTCATGTCGTTTTCCATGAATCATATCCGAAGACAGTTTAGTTGTTGTGTTTAACAAGCATGTTTGGCTCAAGCACAATTCCAACTTACTGTAGCATCCTTGCCTGGCAACTCACCCTAGTTTATCACACAGATTAGAGATATGGCGCTTTCCACAGTTTTAGCCATGGTGAAGCATGGTAAAGCCACACTGGATAAAATATTGACATGTCATTAGCCTAATCCTTCTTTGTGTGTGTGTGTGTGTGTGTGTGTGTGTGTGTGTGTGTGTGTGTGCGCGCGCGCATGTGTCAAGATGTGAGAGCAATGTCAAGCCAGCAGGTCTGTATTGTTCTCCATACCCTCATGTGGGTTTTGTTCAGGCTTTCTCCTTCCCCCTGTCCAGATGACCGCCTCCCCCACACCTCCTCACCCCCCCTCCCCCCCTCTGCACCGTCACATCTATTAAAACAGTCTCCTTCCCTCCCTCCCTCCCTCCCTCTCTCTTCTCTCACTCTCATTTTCTCTCTTCCTCCCTCCGTCCCTCCACGTATCCCTCCTTCCCCAGTGTCCCGTTGGACCATCTGTCAACGTCCTGGTGTTCCACTCTCACAGCTGGGGCGAAAGCTAAGAGGTCAGGGGTGCTTGTATACTTTCGCTGAACGCACACGCACACGCATGCACACACATGACCGCAAACATCATCCATTAGCAGCCACTAGTTAACCCTGCGTCTAGCGGACGTTAAAAAGAGATTATCAAAGAACATTAGACCCCCCCTGCTTGGCCACAGCAGATTTTTCCTCCTCATTTTTTGCTTATGGTTTATTTACCCGCTGTTGCGATGCAGCTCTGTACGTCTCACACGTTTCATGAAACGCACAGACAACTGGTGAGGATAACTGCTGTCAGAAGGCAAAAAGATCGAAATGAAGTTTATCTTCCAATGTATGACTGTGACATGCTAGGGATTTAACGAGATAATCAAATACGCATCCACATTTTTTTCCGCTCCAATAGTGCTAGTTTCATATAGTGTGGGATTTGTCCCTGGGACGTACCACTTTATTCTCATGGGGGGGGGGGGAATTGGGTCAGGAAATCAACAACAGGACCACAATGCCCCTGGGAACAACATGAGGATGGGAGGGTTAGAGGAGGGAGAGCACAGAGGAAGAGAGGGGTTAGACGGAGAGAGAGCGTGAGAACGAGTGATGTCATATGTGTAGCCTCACCCACCCCTGGATAAGAACATGGCGGGACAGAGGAAAGGAGAGTGGGAGGCTTTGGGGAAACTGGGATTGAAGGAGCTCGATTAAACAGAGAAGGGATACCAGACATTTGCCCTTCGCAAACCCCAACTGAGCCAAACTTTACACCGTCACGGAGACCAGCTTGTCCACTGCTTGTTTGAATGGCTGGCAGCAGTAACATGACTTGAACATCCCATTCTTTGATTGGTCACAGCCTGAAACCATGACATCATCGCTAATGCATTTGGGTCAATGAGGTCTGTGAATATTCATGTTCATTAGTGAGCACAATGTGCTTACTACTACGCTACCTTCTTTGTTTCGAACCAGCGGCCGTTCCTAGAAACGTCATTTTTCACAGGATGTAACAGCGAGACCGGTGCTGTAATGGTCGTGTGTGCATATCTCCCCGTGCACGTGTGCCATCTCTGTGCCTTCAGAAGACACTCCGCGTGTGGGCTGACTTAACATCAACCAGCAAAGAGCGTCGGACAGTTTTAGAATAACATTTTTGACCTTGCAGCTTCGGGGTTATCGACAGAGTTTACCCTCATCCAAGAGTGGCCATTTAAAAGGGAAAGTGTTCGCGAATCAGAGGGTGAAAGGTGGTGTGAGGGAGATAAAGAGTGAATAGGTGAGCGAGTGATTGATGGAGAGACAAAAAAGGGGCAACTTAAGCGTCGAGAGAGAGAGAACAGAAGCGCGGTGACAGATGGACCGAGTAAAAGAGGGGAGACGACCAGAAGAAAAGGACCCCGAGATTAAAAGAGTGTCATAAATAATAAGAAAAAGAGCATAGGAAATGTGCAGAGACAGAGGGAGGAAGAGATTGAGGGGGACGGAGGGAGAGAGTGAATGACTGACTGCTGAAAGAGGAGAATGGCTGAGAACGAGCGGTATGCGATTGGGATTTGTCCAGCCCCTCCACCAGCTGTGCATGTCGTGTGAGGGTGGACACACACACACACGTACACACACACACGTACACACACACATGTACACACACACACGTATACACACACGCACACAGCCACGCTCGCTGGAGCCTGTGACACATTAACACAGCAATATCAGGAGGCCTCACTCACTATCCGGTTACCACACTGAAGTGCCCTTTACTTCAATACACACATTATTTGTAAACCTCCATGAACAGTTATTGCAACATCATAACTTTAGTAAAATGACTGTCTAAGTATTAGTATACTTTAAAATGTCCATTATGACATCACAGCAAGGCATAGTTCTAAAAGAACTGTTGTCATGTAAAGGTTCCACAACACAACAAAGTAGATGTTCAGGAAAATTTACGTTCAGACCGTTTGACAGAACAAGCAAGTGAGCCATTTATGTTGAACTGGGAAGAAATATTTCTTCTAAGTTTGTAAAAAACAATGTCAGAAGCTTCCAAAACACTGGAGATTAGGCTCCGGTCACGCTTCTACGAGACAGAGTCAGGAACATCACCAAAGGTCAGGAAATAGACCTTCAAATATTTGAAAAAATGTGTACTGTCAGAGAAAACTGTATTATTCATATATTTCATGTTTTTTTTTTTTTTTTCCAACTAAATCTAGCGAAAGAAAAGAAAGATTTTCACTTCAACTCTTGAGGAAGCCCAACATGTGGCATCTATCCAGTCCTTGCCACCTGAGCTAGTGAGATTTCCCAACTTCCTATTTTCCGCATTCTGGGCATACTGTCCTCTATAGACATGAGTCATAAAGAACTAGTCATCTCAAATAGTTAAACATTATTACCATGATTAACGTTCTTGTCTGTGACTAATGGGGCTTTGGCCAAATTCAAATGTGTAACCAATTTTGAAACTCAACCCGGTCAAGATGAAAAGTTCTTACAAAAAAACAAACACCAAATTGAGTTCCAGAAAGGGGTGGAATTTGAGACATTTATTTATATGTTACTGTACATTTTGTGAGTCTGAACTACATGAAATATGCAAATCCCTCTTTTGACCCCTGTTTCCCTGGAAACCATTTTAACTCAAAATGGATGACCATGTCATGTGTATTGTGACATCTGCTTGCTTCTGGGTGTTCCACAGCTGGAGGAAGTACTGAAGCAAGTGTCCATTACTGATGTAATTTCCTTCGGTGCCACCTGCCGGGCATTCCATGAGCTGAGCTTAAGCCCCGCCCTCTGGAAACAAATATACCGTTCCCGGGTAGCCAGGCCACACCCCTTCAAGGACACGCCTCCTGACTGGCGAAGGGTGACCATCATGAAATGTGAGAGGGAGACTGGGGAAGTGGAGCTGTTCGTATCAGCTGTGTTGACCAAGAACAACAGTAGTCCGATAAGTGACTAAACAATAAGCTCAACAAACGCCTTCACTGAGTTCATGAGTTTCAATCAATGAAAGAAGACACCTTTGATAACAACTCACATTAATGAGTTCCCTGTTTCCCTCCTCCCACAGACACCCAGAGCCTGCTGATGCAGCGTCTGTCTCCCGGTACCTCCAGGGTGAGTCTCCCATGCCTCCCCGGCAGCATGATGCGGGCCAGCGCCCTGCCCCAGGCCCTGGGCTACCGACGGGCACTGCCCACCAAGGACCACGAGCTGCTCTGGGACCACGAGGGAACCATCTTCCTGCTGAGCAACACAGACCCCAGGCTGCAGGGCCCCGCACCCGGGCGCCTGGAACGCCGCAGCTACAGCCACGTGCTCTGTCAGGGCGCCAAAGACGTGAGGCGGGGTTTGGTGGGGTGGGGCAGGGGTTATCTATGGGAGGGGCCAGGCTGGAGTTGGATCAGAGGTGGGGTGTTGTGAAATTGAAACAACCCCCCCAAAAATACCGTTACTAATACGCTGATATCAGTTCAGTCTATCTAACCCGACTATCTCTCCTGTCGTCTCGCACCCCCTCAGTTTTCCGTGGACCCCCGCAGTGACGTCTCCTGCCGCAAGTACATCTACGTCCTGGTGAACCGCTCCAGCTCCGCCCCCCTGGGCTCCGAGGGCCCGCCTCCGTGCTCCGATTGTGTAGAGGTCTACCAGCAGGACATCAGGAGGAGGGTGTTTCGCATGACCTTTCACCCCTCCCTCAGCTTCACCCAGATCCGCCTCACTGGCTCCGAGACCCGCAGGACTCTGCTGCTGCTCACCGGTCAGTACCAGAACAGGAAGTCACTCTGATTGGCTGATATAAAAAGTTTCTATATTAATTATATATATAAACTCAGGCGAATGGTTATTTCCACATTGTGTAGTGATAAACATACGTGTTTCAACTGCACTCTCGCTCTTGTTCTCGTCCTATCTCTTTCTAAATACACGTTCCGTTACTTTGCTGCCACCGTTATTGAATATCTTCTTCCCCCGTCCGTCTCAGACACAGGGAAGGTGTACGCTCTCTCGGTGAACGAGACCCAGCTGACCACGCCCCACTCCTACACAGTGCAGCTGGCTCTGAGGAGGGTTAGCACCTCTCTGTCGCAGCTGCCCATCACTCAGATCCACACCAGCTGCAGGAGCGCCCTCTACCTGACCGGTACAGAACAGCATAGAACTAGAACAGCGTTAGGACATAATGAATATGAATCAACACAAAACAACAAACGGTTCCTCTAGCTCCAAGTTTGCATTTGCTAACCTGCTTTCTATTGTATCTCAGCGGAAGGTTCAGTCTTCATGGAGGTGCATTCCCCAGGTGTTTACCACACCCTGTTTGGCACCCAGCTGGGCTATGATCCCCGTGACGTCCAGGTTCCTCTGCCCCTCTCTCTGCCCTTTAAGGTACTGGTACTAGGCAGAAGCACACGCACACAAACAACTTTAAGTTTATCCCTAAAAGTCCCATATCCTCAGGTTACTGTATCTAACCTGTTGCCTTTGACCTTTGACCTGTGGCGTCGACCAGGTGGTGAAGTGCTCTCTAGGACTGAGCCACCTCTGTCTGCTGGATGACTGTGGCCGCATGTTCATGCAAGGGAGCAACCGCTACGGTCAGCTTGGCACCGGAGACAAGATCGACCGTGGACAGCCCACCCAGGTGTGTGTGTGTGTTTGGGTCATCATTGACACTTTCTGTTCGCTGTTTAAAACAACAATCGATTGGCAGAATTTTATTTTTTGTACAATTGATTTTTATACTGAATGACTGTGCTTCACTGTGACTGCGGCTCCGTCCTCACATCGTAGAGTTAGTCATCGATCCCCCTCCTCCCCTCCAGGTGGCGCTGCCTCTGATTCCAGTGGATGTGTGGTGTGGCCTGAACCACTCCCTGGCCCTGCTGCAGGCGGAGTCCGGCTCCAAGGAGGTGCAAGGGTGTGGGTGCGGAGCGGGCGGCCGTCTGCCTGGGTGCAGCAAGGGCAGCGCCGTGTTCGTCAGGCTGAGCGTCAGGGTGAGGTCGCCGTCTTGCTCGTCCAGGATGGAAAACACATGATTCTGCTTCCAAACACCTGAGCTGTTAAGACTTGAGCTGGTACTTAGCTTGTAAACGTTCATTTCTCAATCCTGCTCTCTCTCGACGTCCCTTTACCCTCTCTCCTCTTCCGCTCTCTCCCATCCTTCTGGTGCACTCTCTCCCCCCTCTCTTTCTCCTTTCTCCTTCTATCCTTCCCCCTCCCTTCCTTCCCTCAGGTGCCCCGGACCACCCGTTCCATCTGCTCCTCCCAGGACCTCCTCTACCTGCTCACCTGCCACGACGTGGCGGAAGCCCCTCTCTTCAGCCGGCCCCATCCCCCCATCCAGCCGGAGGCCAGCGAGGAGAGGGACGTCCTGCAGAGACAGCTGTCCCTGATGAGGAGCAAGGGCTCCTCTGCCGTCGCTCGCTTGAGGATGTTGCAGGACGCAGTGCAGAACCTCATGACCCTGTTGAACCCGGTCCACCGCAGCTTCCTGGTTGATGCTCTGGGTCTTATTCAGACGCCTTCAGATCAAATGCCACTGGAATCATAGAACATATATGAGATCACTTCAGAAGAGATACTGGTTACATAGTTTAAAAATATTATCTTTATCACCACAGTTTATGGAGTAACCCCAATGTTTCAATGCTATATTCAATGATCAGATATAACACAAATTTGTTGTTCTTTTACTATAAACTAAAATTGTTCTTCAGATTCAACCAGTGTGGATTTGTTTTATTTAGTCATCTTCATGAATTTCACGAATTCCGTGTTGTTTTTTTAAACAGTAGCATCAACGTATTGACAAAGATCTTTGATTAATGTTTTTCCTCAGATAGACAGAAACTCAGATAGCTAGATAAAAAAACGACTGCGAACAGTAATCCTTTCTAGTCGACATAGACCATTAGGCTACATCATGCAGACCAAGGTACGAACGTTCTTTCAACTGGAATCTTCAAATGGAATAATCCTTTTACTCTATAAACACATTTACTTTCAGAAAATAACATTCCTCTTGATTACATTCGAAATTGAGAAAGATTGCGTTTTAGGTGTGTTGGTATTAGACAAATAGGGGGTAGTAGTTATATAGCTTCTTCTAGTCAATCTTGCGTTTTCTGACCTGAGATTATCTAGGCTTTTTTGAAGGTGTGACCCTATTTAAATTCCAAGGTAGGATAAGACGTTTACGGCACAATTAATTGTATACAGTTGTAGTGGTGCTTCCATCTGGCCCAAATTTTGGGGGGTGATTTCTTTCGATTTGGTTTGCTTTCCTCTACAATTTCGGTGCGATTGAGCTCTACAAAATGCAAATCTAAAATCCGTTGACTGTAACATGATGCAGGGCCTACAACAAACACGCAAACTTTTCGGGCGTTGAAATGTAAAAAGCGTCGGCTACATACCGTCTTACGAGCAAACTAAACTTCTTTTCAAATGGACCATTTCAGATGGAGTTAGTGTCCGGTTACCGTGACCCCTTGATTGAGTTCTCGGAGGCCATGGCTCAATGGTACCGCTGCTTCCAAACCACACGGAACGGACGCAACCGGGATAACGGTGAATATTGGGGTTACGGCTTTCCCCGTTATCCCGTGGACCGCTCACCGTACTGGATTCTGCACCTGTTAGACTGCACACCACCTCCTCCTGCCGCCAGACCTCGTCTCGAGCAAGCTAATGTCGACCCCTCCGAGCTGAGTAAGCGTAAGTATGCATTAGATAGCAAAATCGTTTCTAACACATTTAGGGTTAAGGATTAACAATTGGTCAATCCTCAATTGGTTTGCTCTAATTAAAATCCCAAAGACCATATATCCAGTTCTAACGCCTGCCTTTTCCCTATGTCACCTCCATCTCTCCATTCCATACCTTTCTCTCCCATTAGTGAGCAGCACTGGGGAGTGTATTCTGATGGTGACTGACGCCTCTGGCTTGCCCCTGGGCTTCGACGTCCTGCCCTGCGGCTGGGCAGACTCCCTGGGCGGGGGCGAGGTGGCGGGGGGAGACGGGGAGAGGTTGGTGGGGACCCTCCAGAGGATGGTGGGGCTGCTGCGACGCTGCATGGAAGCCCCCATGAGCGGGGGCCTGCCCCGGAGGCCCCTCACTCTGAGAGTCAACGACCGGAAGCTGCATAGGTGTGTGTGTGTGTGTGTGTGTGTGTGTGTGTGTGTGTGTGAAGGTACAGAGAGAGAGCCTGTGCATGTGCACTGGTGGCCCCTTCTTCTCTTCTCACGTTGGGTCTCCCACATGTCTCCTTTCTCAGGGTGCTCAGCCGCAGTAAAAAGGCCCTGTCCATCCTGAAGGTGGCGCTGTGGCCCCACGCCCTGGGAGGCTGGGGCCCCACACAGGTGGAGGAGGAGGGGGGGAAGGCCGTGGAGGCCGAACCCTTTAGCATGCGCTGGCCTCCTACACTCTACTGTCACGTGTGTAAGAAACACTCATTCCCCAGTCAGCTGAAACCATGGTGAGGCAAAGTGGAGGAGAGGAGAAAAAGAAGAAAGGATTCAGATTGAAGGGAGGGTGGGGGGGTAGCAAGAGCGGGAGAGAAAGTAGGATTCAGAGTGAAGGGAGGGGGGAGGGGGTAGCAAGAGAGAGAGAGAGAAAGTAGGGAGCAAAAGAGGGAATGAATGTGCTCAAGACTACAAAAAAACACAGACGTCAGCGACTTTCCAGTCGTCCAATCCTGAGCCGGCAGAATATTGGATCCTTGAGCGCTGGAGGGGATCTCAGTCCAGCTTTGCTTAGCATAGCTCTCCCACCTACTGGGCCTGATTAGCCCAGGCCTGCTATTCAGGCCCAATCTACAGCCACACCGTAGGTGCTAGCATGCTAAAGAGGCTTTAGATTAGCAGAGCCAGGTCTGTAGAGACAGATGGCTGCAGAGTGCCGATCAACCCTCAGCAGGAGGCGGGGTTTCATACTCGAGGTCACTTTTCATTGGAAAATGCTTGTCAGCACTTTTCTCTCAAGGTGTTTCATAGGAAGAAGTAAGGTTATGAGTCTCGCTTTATGATTCCGTGCTCACTAACATTCTCTTGTGTATTTCCCAACACTGGTGTTTGTGTGATGTGGTTCTTTCCCACCCTCATTTAATTGGCCGGCTTTCTTGGCTTCATTTCACTTGCCTGTTCCGGGTGAACAAATGACTTTCACACTTCACACTGCCTCTCTTTTCTATCCAACCTGCCTCCTTGTTTGTCTTTTACACATTCTCTCGCTCGCTGTCCGATCCGCACTCTCTGTCCGTCCACCCTTTTCTCTCGTTGCCCGTGCCCCTCCCTCCCCTACCCAACAGCTCTCAGTGCAGGGCCGTCCTGTACTGCTCCGACCAGTGTGCTCACTCAGACTGGACCCGTTGCCCTGACGATACCAGTCATGAGCACTGGTGTGGTAAGCTGGCCACATTCATGGCTAATGGGCCCCTGTTGACAGACAGCCCATTCACCTATGCCAAAGGTATGGAAGGCTGTGCTGGACTATGTGGTTATATTAACTATATTGTAAAAGTCTAGTTGGTTTCAGTTTGCTCCCTCCCCTTTTTTCTGTCCCTCCCCTTGGCTCCGTCAGAGGTGGCGGCTCCTGACTTTGACCTGGAGCATTTCCTGTTTAAGAACAAGCTCAACTGCGGTTACTGGATCCACTGGAGTCTGCTTGTGCGCTCCCCCCGCTACGAGCACCAGCACAGAGTGGAACAGTCCAAAGACCCATACCCCCCGTGGCTCGCAGGTTGGTACGCCCCAGCAGCCAGCAGTCCCCAGGCAGCGGTTAGAGTGCGTGGCAGTATTGGTGTGTGTTGACGTGTTCTGTGATGCGGGTCGAGCAGGCCACAGGGAACCCTATGGACCGTTAATGAAGGAAGGAGAGATCTTGCTTTGTAACCCAGCCCCACATGCCCCCAGTCTCACCAAACCACTGGGTAAGGCACAGACTAGTCATTACACTGGGTCGAAAATGGGGTCTTTGACTTGAAAACACTGGTATCTGATCTCTCTATCACTCCATGGCGGTCTGCTTCAGTGTCATGGCGGCAGTACTATGATTGGAGAGGACTCGGCCTGTCTTCTCTTGTTGCTCCTCTGCTAAGTTCCCCTCTCTCCATCTACTACATCATCACCTCACTGGTGCCAAAACATTGTGAGTGTGTGGGTCCGTACATTGTGTGTGTGTGTGTGTGTGTGTGTTGTGGACATTTCAGAGAGATGCCTATACTTGTATTTGAACGTGTTGACCTGACTCGAAAACACATTCCGTAACTGCGTTTCACCCCCCCCGAACAGTCCAAAGACCCATACCCCCCGTGGCTCGCAGGTTGGTACGCCCCAGCAGCCAGCAGTCCCCAGGCAGCGGTTAGAGTGCGTGGCAGTATTGGTGTGTGTTGACGTGTTCTGTGATGCGGGTCGAGCAGGCCACAGGGAACCCTATGGACCGTTAATGAAGGAAGGAGAGATCTTGCTTTGTAACCCAGCCCCACATGCCCCCAGTCTCACCAAACCACTGGGTAAGGCACAGACTAGTCATTACACTGGGTCGAAAATGGGGTCTTTGACTTGAAAACACTGGTATCTGATCTCTCTATCACTCCATGGCGGTCTGCTTCAGTGTCATGGCGGCAGTACTATGATTGGAGAGGACTCGGCCTGTCTTCTCTTGTTGCTCCTCTGATAAGTTCCCTCTCATTCCATACTACTACATCATCACCTAACTGGGTGCAGAAATAATCCAAAACATTGTAAGTGTGTGGGTCGTACATTGTGTGTAAATAGTGTGTGTGTGTGTTGTGAGTGTTGACTGGACATTTCAGAGAGACATGCTATACTTGTATTTGAACGTGTTGACCTGACTCAAAACACATTCCTTAACTGCGTCTTCACCCCTCCCCCCTCCCTCCTCCCCCCACCCCCCACCCCCCTTCCCAGTTCCGGAGCTGAACATTCTGAAGAAGCAGTCGCTGAAGATTCATATCATCGAGTCCTACAGGGAGTTCCACTCTCTGGTGGTGTTCTGGGTGAGACTCCGAAGCAGAGTTGTGGCTCTTCTCAGGCTATCAGTGCACTCCTCCCTGAATGAGTCTGCCTGTATGCATGCCTGTGTTTTAGAGGTCCTTTGAAGAATAACTACTTTGTCTTATGTTGGATGTGTGTGTGTGTGTATGTTCCTTTGGAACTTTGATCTTCCTGTGTGGCCCAAGCACTAATCTGAGCAGTAAATATACAGATGGCAAATATAACCCAGTGCAATCAGCCAATGAAACTTTTAATCTCTCTTCCCCTAAACTATTTTGTCCTATAGGAACTCTCCATGCTCCTGCCACACGTGACCTTTGAACTGGTGTTCATTGGAGAAGGCCTCCCTGCGGATGGTGACGAGGTCCAGCTCTTCCTGCAAAAGAAGGTAAGCAATCTTTACCTTAAAAAAAACCTTCTCTCCCTCTCTCTCTCTCTCACCCTCTCTCTCTCCCCCTTTCTCTCTCCCTCTCTCTCTCCCCCTCTCTCTCCCTCTTTCCCTCTCTCTTCCTCCTCTCTTTCCCCCTTTCTCTCTCCTCTCTCTCCCTCTTTCTCCCCCCTCTCTCTCCCCCCTCTCTTTCTCCCTGCTCTCTCCCCTTCTCTCCCCACTCTTTCACTCCCTCTCTCTGACACACACACATACTGACACACTGATGTACTTATATTTACCTGCAGTGAATAATACCATCAATAGAATCAAAATAAATAGGTTCCCAAGAACTGAAGCAGCCACTAGAAGTTACATCCAACACGGACGTTCACCCTTGACCTCTGACACTGTGTTGTGATTGGTCCAGGATGGCAAGGTGACATTGGTGAACCCAAACTTGACTCCAGACGAAAAGGTTGACAGGCGGAGCCTTCGGGTCAAAGGTTACCGCCGGGCCTATCACATGCTGCAAGGGCCGAAACCAGACCTGGTGATAGGTGAGGACAGTGTTGGGCAGAAAAGCGTGTGGATATTTGTATGCCAGTGTTACAAACGACATTTTCACGCCTGTTGGCCAGGCGTGTGTACGTGATTTTTAATGCCTTCGGACGGGTTTTACGGAAAGTACTTGTGCACGTGGCAGTGCTGATCTCCCGCATTGTGGCGGTCATTGTCGGCTGTTGAATCGAGGGAAGGAAACCGCAGTTCCCCTCCCTGAACTGGAGGTCGTTGTTGTTCCGTGGGGACAGTGGGATCTAAAGCAGAGAGGGGTTTCTCAAGACGGCTGATGGACAGAGCCAGTAACACGTGTATGAAGAGACGAGAGGAAACTGACTCACAGAGTATGTCTGTGTGTATGTCTGTGTGTATGTCTGTGTGTGTGTGTGTGTGTCTGTTTGTGTGTGTGTCTATCTGTGTGTGTGTCTATCTGTGTGTGTGTCTGTCTGTGTGTGTGTGTCTCTCTCTGTGTGTGTCTGTGTGTGTGTGTGTGTGTGCGTGTCTGTCTGTGTGTGTCTTTTCCCCAGGCTTCAGACCTATGATCCCCCTTCATGAGTCTTGGCTCAGCACTCTCCCAAGGCTACAGGTAGCGCGCACACACACACACACAAAGGGGAAACACACATACACACGCACACACACACAGAAAGGGCAAACACACACACACACACAAAGGGGATACACACACACGCACACACAGACATCAAACAGGAACCGGTCCGACCAGCTCTCCACTGTGTTGCAGTCTCTGCGGGTGCCGGCTTACTTCTGTGAGGTCAGCGAGCTGAGCTGTGAGTGCAGCCTGCAGGTGATGAGCCAGGCCACTGGGGGCGCTGTCTCTTCACCTCACATCAACCCCTTCCACTGCCCTCTGCGCATCACTGGAGGAGACAACTTGCTACCTTGGTGAACAGCTTTACTCTCTAGATGAAGCTAAAACTGCGGTCACGGTTACGGGTGAAACGAGCATCTCATCCCTCTCTCTCCGTCTCTCCGTCCCCCCTCGCTTGCCCTCTCTTTCAGGTACTCCAATGCGTTTATCTTCCATCTCGTGTACAAGCCCGTAGCTTCCTTCTCTCAGCGGCCCATGGCAGTCAATTCGGAAGCCCCGCCCCCACAGGAGGAGCCAGCCAATCGGTCGCAGGAGAATCCTTCAAAGATGACCCGCAAGGAGAGGAAGCAGGCCGCTCGCTACTTGCCTCGTAAGCGCAAATGAAGTGCGCACACGCATCTTTGTCTTTGCCGAAAGATTGTATCATTTTTATTAAAAACAGTGACTCAGTTATAATTCCACTTGCCGTCTTGGCTTGTTTACAGTATGTACACAGTCATACAAGTTGGTTCTTCGTTAGATTGTGTCAATATTTTTACAATACTTGCCATCCAGCCGTACCCTAAGGGTCATGTATCTCTGAGTTTCTCTGAAATCACATGACAGGACATGACTTGCTTACTGTCATTCCATTTTATATCCGTTAACAGTGAAATATGCTGCAATTTATGTTGAGATAAGGATTTCACGAGCAAACCATAACCATGTGTCCTGTCTAAAGCATTAAAGTAGATTGAAGTTTGGCTCACCTCTTAACACTTGCCGCTATACAGGAAGTTACTAGGGAAAAAACCCTCCCTGGCAGTTATTCATAAACGGAAATGGTCTGCTAGAGATTTTGTAATACGTTTTTATAACCATTATATTGATTATCGGTTCTGAGGACCCTAAGGCGCTGACGTCAGAGCTTTCAATGAAGGAAAAAAAAAGTGCTGTTGCTCAGCTTTCGTGTCAGTGAACAAGTGTGCGTTTGGCACGCAGCCACCCACATCAGCGAGAGAACAGAGCAGAGAGGGACACACACAAACTGCACCGGATTACCTAATGCCGACGTACTGCGCATTTTAAACAGATAACGGCGGTGTTGGAGACCGAAGTGTAACGGGACAATTATTTCTACAGAACAACGTTGACGGACATGGGATACAAATAGGCAACTGCGAACGTCATTCCAATGCAGCTATCACGCTTTGAGCGTTTTTTGCGCGCCTGTCAAGGACGAAGAGGAACAGAAAATAGAGAAGTAGACATTTCAAGATACAGTGAATCTATTCATATGTGTTGAATAGCTGGGTCAGTAGGGTTTGTTTTATAGACCCGCACAAGTCTCACTGCTTCCAGAGTAACCTAACGGGTCGTGGAACAGAAAAAGCCGGCCGGCGGCACGGGACTAGAGAGACAGGTAGAATAACGTTCGATCAATGCTTTTTTTTCTGCAACCATTATTATCAAGAGGATCAAATAAGAACGCACTATTTTCCGACTCTGTTCATGCTTTTAATTTAGGTCAACCTGCTTAGATCGAACGTGACCGTTTTTCCTGGACTACGGGCTAGCCTAGCCTGCCTATAATCCGTCTCTGCACACTTATTATAACGGAAACCATTCGGCAGTCTACAGCCCTGAGAAAGCCGAGGTTAGTGAGCGGATATGACATGTGAATTCTCGAGTAAAGGACCATGAGTAACCGTGGCCCGAGTTGTGTGGAGTTCCTCCGATAGCCCCGCGCTTATGCGTGGCTCACATGACCTACTTTGACGGTGAGCTTCACTAGGATGTTCCCTCCCGGACCCGACCGCTGCGTAAAATAGGACAGGAAACAACTGAGGTGTGAAGTACAGATGAACTTGGACGACACGGAGCAGTAACCTTGTCCGTTCTGATTCTTAGATCTGGTTCTTGTCTGTTTCCTATCGGCTACCGAAATATGAAAAAAAGGGCTTCATTGTTGGCATGTCATGTAAGATAGTTCACCTTATCTACAGTATGCTAAATAGCAGGTGCCACAGGGCTGCAAAACAAGATGAAATATTAACCCAGTTGTTGGATGTCCTGTTGATCTTTTGTACTATTCTGCCTAAGGCCAAGAGGGCAACTGAAAGGACAAATTAGCACAAGTACGGAGATTGACCGTTTCCTCCTGTCATTTCTCTGTACGGGTTAATTAAACTTCAGCTAATTCAGGGAATACTTTGAACAATGACAGGCCCTTTGGTGGAGCTGTACAGAAGTCAGTTTATGGAACATCCCCATTAAGAAGCCCGTAGCAGCGTAGCAGCCAGTCTTTTCCTCGTTTAATTGAAAGTTACCACCTGCTACGATGAACAATATGCCGTCAAAGCAGTAAACAGATAACTACAGCATAGTAACTGCATCGCAGAAACCCTCAGAAAATACATTTACCGAAGTCAACGAATCGATATAGACTGTCCTGCTTTTCGACCGGTCATCATGTTCCTCAACTGTGGTCATTCGGGGCAGTCTCTGCCTCTCCTGAAGCACACGGACGTGCCTCCCCGCGTGACCGAGTCCTACATCCTCTCCGGCTACCGCTTCCCAAACTACAGCCTCCGGGACTGCCTCAAGTCAGCCTTCCGGCCCACCAACGAGACGGGGAACTTCTGGACTCACTTCCTGCCCGTGTTCGTGTTCGCCTTTTACTTTGTGGAGCCGTTCGGTTGGGAGGGGGCCCCCCCAGCGGACAGCCCCTTCTTCTACCCGCTGTGGAACTACTTCATCGGGGTGTTCTGCCTGCTCATGGCCAGCAGCATGGCCCACCTGCTGAACTCCATGTCGCTGGTGATACGAGAAGTGTGCTTCTTCGTGGATTATGGCACTATTAGTGCCTACACCGTCGGCTCATCTTTGGCTTACTACTACTACATCCATCCCCGAGCAGGGATACTGGACTCGGGGGTTGGAGGACTCAATAAAACCTCCGCCCGCCTTCCGACGTCCTCTTCGCCGCCCTCGTCGGCGCCCACGTGGGTCGGTCTGCCGGAGTTCAGCGTGTTCTTCGAGGTCCTCTACATCCCCAGCTCGTGCGTGGTCGCCATCATTTGCGTCCTGGCGTGTTGCAATACGCGGCAGCGCTGGAGGACCTACCGCTACGTCATCCGCACCCTGGTCTTCCTCCTTCCCTTCCTGGTTTCCTCCACCCCCATCTTCTACCGCCTCCTCACCGCCTCGCCGTACCCTGTCGCGTCCTCCTCCTTTGCCTCCTCAGCCTCCATGGCCCTGTACTTCTACCGCCACTGCCTGTGGTTGGTGGTGTCGGCGCTGTTTAACATAAGCAAGGTCCCCGAGCGGTTGTCCCCGGGTCTCTTCGACATCTGGGGCCACAGCCACCAGTGGTTCCACTGCTGCACCTTCTTGTCCATCCTGGACGAGCTGCACATGATCAAGGGCGAGCTGCGGGCCGTCCTCCTCCACCCTGCCCTGGCGCTGACCCCCGCCGCAGCCGCCGCCTCCCCCCACCGCCTGCCCGGCCCCACGGTGGTCTCCACCTACGGGGTGATGGTCCTGCTGCAGGTCACCATCGCCTCCATCATCGCCTGGTTCTCCTGGGGGGCCAGCCGCATCTACGGGCCGGAGAGGGACAAGCTGGCGCGGGAGCAGAGCGCAAAGGAGGGCAACTCCAAGAAGTGCCATTGAGCTGGGGTCCATTCTTATGTTTGTGTGATCGAACGTTTTGTTTCTGATGCACTTAGATGATAGCAACGCACAAATACGATCAAAGATATTCCGTCATGTATTTCTGTCTTCGATTCGGATGTTAGCTGTTGAATTTCACGTCAGGTCTTGGTCAGGTTTACGGGAGGATAGCTGTTCTGCTAGGTGTGTGCTGCAGAACCCTCTTAGAGGTCTCTTGTCCTCGCACGGTTGTAAAATGACAGTGTGTTCTAGAACAGAGGAACAGCACCATCCCTAAGGGGTTCCTAAGGGGTTCCTAAGGGGTTCCTAAGGGGTTCCTAAGGGGTTGCAGGTAGAGGACAGCAGTACGTACCCATACAGATATCCCTTGGAAATGCCAGATTCTTACCTAACAACCTGTGAACAATGCTGGTTAAATGTCAGCCTTTTGGGGTTTTTTTCTGTCTGATCTCTCCTTCTCAGTACTGTAGTTCAGAATTGGCCTTCATCTCTTCTCTCTCTCTCTCTCTCTCTCTCTCTGTTTCTTTCTGTTTCTTTCTCTCCCCCCCGCTCACTCCTCCTCTGTCACACACACACATGCCTCACACATCCATGCTCATTTCCTCTCTGTTTCACCCAAATGCTTTGAACAGGAAGTGGGGCAACATAAGTAAGCCCAGTCGACAGCACAGACATAGAACCGTCTTACCTTATTGCACTTTGTAGAATCTTCCCCTCTTTGTCAAATGCACTGTTCTTTAAGGGGGGCGAGGGGGGTGGGGGGTGGGGGGGTGGGGGGTTTGAGTCGCAGGACTTGTCTTACGAATGTCCCGTACCGCACAACGATGTACTGTGAAACGCGCTAGTCGACGTACAATTCTGACGTGCATCATTGCGTTTCCTCCATTTAAACCTCAGGTTTTTATCGTGACTGAAACCCAAAAGATGATCCTAATGAATGGATGAGTGTCGTACCTAACGCCGACCCGTCTCCGGGCAGATGAGGATGACAAGCGGAAAGCCAATGGGCCAATGGGGACAGGTTTAGAACCCCACTTAGTAGGTCGTCTGTGTTGACCGAAGCCATAGCAGAGCACGGAGGCCTTTTACACGAAGCCATCACAGACCGTCTGATCGCGGTCGTCGACGCGCAGACGGCGTGGCAGGAAGCTCACGGGGCTTCCTGGATAGATTGAGACAGGTTGTTTCATTCAGGTGTTGCTGTGGAAACCAACCCACAGGTCTGTGGATAAGCGAGACCATGTCACACCTGCATGAATCAATCGATACTTTTCTGTATTTTTAATAGGCACATAATCACTGAAGTGGTTTCTTTAGACTTGACTTGAAACTCTGTTACTATGAAATGTTTGTTTTTTTTGACTAAAGATATATATATATATATATATATATATATTCTAATATTCTAATCCGCCCACATGTTTGGGTTTCTTCTAAGCACTTAATTGTAGAAACTGTTCTGTTTGTTGTTTATTTTTCTGTCATGGCATAGAGATATTGACAGTATTTTCACCGTAGCGATTGAGAGAATCGTTGAACTGTCTGAACGGTCTTTCGGTGAGCTTGATCATGTGTTACGTTTGTGCTCAGATCAGGTGACCTCGATGATCAGGTGTGTTTGTAAACCGTCGCCATCTTGACTCTGAAACACGACGGCAGCATTGAAACAGGTGATTCTCTGGAACGGACTGGAGCCATTCTCAGGTTCCTTGAACTAGAGTTTGTTTGGATAGTAGAACAGGTCAGTCTCGTAGAAAAGATACAGCACTGTAATATGTATATAGTCATGTGGAGAGGGACAGTGGATATTTGATGCCATGCCATGTGATCGTTTCATGTGTGTACTTTGTCAGAGTCGAACTGAATCTGGTCCAGTCTACTGGATGGAGTGGAATTACACCAAGGCCAGTGGACGCTGGTGTTTCTGCAGCCTCCTTCTAACTTAGCTCCTTGTTGGGTAAAAATCCAACTGGATGTGGCTATAATAGGCCACCGTGAGTTTTCAAAGCACTTATTACACAAAATACTTTCGGACCGTTTTCTAATCGTGAGAGGTCTAAGAATAACATTGGGTACTGTTCCCCGGCAACGCTTACTCCTCGTCGTAAGTTGTTATGGTTTCTGCGTCGTTATGGTTTCCTGCGAAATCAGAACACCGCAGGATGGGGTGGGACGTCTGAGCTTTTCGGGAACTTGCTGCGGTCAGAGTGCGGCTCATGCCAGACGTTTAGTACATTCAGGCCGATGGGTCAAGAGGTCAAGAGGTCGGTGAAAGATGGCGAAGCTGTCAGTTGGTATGTCTAGTCTAGTCTGTAAACGTTGCTGTAATGTTGAACTAAGGTTTAACCCTGGTGCTCTCTTCGTATTCTGCAACTTACCCTGTTAAGGTTCATTACATTTGTACCCTCTACCCTTTTGGGCAGTGAAACGTGCAGCCGTTCTGCACACGAATCAGAAAGATTTCCTTTTGCCTCAATCAAGCACATACAATCGAAACGTGTCATCGTGGGTATGCGTGGCTGTGAGTTTACCATCGTTTCGGGTCATTCTGACCCCCCCGAGGAGAAGACGAGGGTTAAAGTGCGGATAACCTGTAGACTACTACTGTGCTCAGGTGATATAGACCTGAGAAAGACCTGTGATGTAAACATTCTCATCGTTCAAATGTATATTCTATCTGTTCTATCTGTCATTAGCTTGCGATGTTAACAAGCGTGGCTTTATCATTTGCACAATCATACCAGTGATTCATTTTCTTTTCCGGTGTCTTAAAAAGCCCTTGCAAATCAATTCATTGGACGATGCTAACTGAATAAAAACAACCCTGTCCAAATCGACCTGTGTTGTACACCTCTCAGTGTGTTTTCGTTCGTGTTCGTGTCAAGGCAGTGAAAGTACCACCCGTTTAAATGCCAGACTAGCCAGAGAAGCTTGACCGCACAGTCTCAGTCCCATTTGAATTATTTAAATCACGATTCAAATGTTTTCAAATAAGCTCCAGATTCGCAGGCCCGGTGCTCAGGGTATCCTGCGCTCACGCTGGGTGTGTGTGGGCGGAGGTGTTTTCAACTGTATCAATGCTGCAGGGAACTGCAGGAGCAGCTGGTCATTATGTTGTTGTGTCACACACACACATACACACCCATGCAACCCACACACACATACACACCCATGCAACACACACACCCACACTCTATACTCCCACTCTGCCTTTTTCCATTAGCCTATCTCTTTATCTCTGTCTCTCTCTTTCTCTATCTCTCTATCTCTGTTTCTCACCCTCTTAAATTCTCCACCAGGCTCCCTCTCTCTCTCTCTTTCTCTCTCTCTCTCTCTCTCTCTGACTTGCCGAAGGCAGCTGATCTGTGTAACATGAGTTAGGTGCACTAACAGGAGCGATTGACAGAGGACACAAATAGAGACAGGTGCAGCGGAGAAGCGGGTGATGGAGAAGAAATAAGAGAGAGACAGGTAGTCTCACAGACGTCTCTCCTTTCATCGTGGAAGCCATCCAGCTCTCTCTGTCTCTGTGTATCCCTCCTGTGCCAACACGGTCTCTCTCGCCCGGAGTGACTTCAGAGGGAGAAACTAAGCCCAAGCATGTCACTAGGTGGCGACATACACCACATTTGCGGTGGTTGCAATAGTGTTTTATTGTTATTGCCATAAACAAGTTCACCACCAGAGGTCAATGTTGAGTTTTTAAGTGTCAGGGGTCATTCTTCAGTTGTACATCCTTTAATCACAGAAATATCATTTATATACAAATACAAATTTCCATATCTGAGTGTAAAAAAAGGGAAAATAAAAAGTACATATAACAAATGAATTTTTTCTTTCTTTTTTTTACATGAAGTTATATTAACAACCCGTCACTTTTAAGATTTCAGCCAATTGAGACTCAATATGTTTGTCATTGTTGTTTTTGACGGTGTGTCTGATTGGTGGAGGAGTGTAAGAGGTCACACACCTCCCCTGTGTCTGGAGAGCTGGACTGTGAGGTCAACAAGGCTTGCCCGTGAGACTGGCCAGTGCTTTGGCGTGGACCGTCTTGTACTGGAGAGCAAAGCTGGAGGGGTTAAGGAGGCCACGCCCCTCCGCGTCCACCTGACCCATCAGCACGTATTGGTCTCCTGCAAGAACACAGGAAATGAATCAAATGTATTAGCGGACATGTCAATCCACGATGGGCGCGTGTGTTTAGTGTTTGTATGGATACGTGTATTTGTGATCATTTTCTTGCCTTTGACTAGACCGGGGCATTTCTTGCAGGTGGCGGTCAAGGTAACCAATGACGTCGATCCTGATTGGCTGATGGCCAAGCGGCCGGTTTTGTAAGCCTTGATGAGTGAGACTTCCACTGTCACGCTGCCGCTCGCACCAGGGAGGAGGGATGTAACCTTACCTGTGATGACTGGAAGAGAGGAGGGAGGAGGGGAAAGAAAAAGGAGAGGAAAGGAGAAGAACAGAAAGGCACATGCACATAATCATCTCTGAATGTCCTGTGTGACGCAGATAAAGAGCTCCCCGTTGCTGAGCTGAGAACATCTTTTGACAACGGACGGTCTGTGTCACGTCCCCCTCGGTGTCTCCAGGCGGAGAGAGGGGCTCCGTGGCAAAGGCAACGCTCGCAGAACAACATCATGTGCGCCGTCGTAAATGGTGCGAGAGCGGGAGAGAAAAAGGGAAAGATTGGAGAGCGAGCGTCATCGGAGAGAGTGATGGATGGGTGACGAGGGGGAAGGAATGGAAAGTTGGATGAGTGCAGAGGAGGTCGTCTGAGGAAGAAAGAGGCTCACCAAAATCGTTGGGGCAGAAGTTGGTCTGTAAAGTGCCGGTCCTCTTACAGGCTTGCATACACAATGGGTTTACTGGAAGGGTTGAAAACACCATGGACGCACACAGACACACACAAACACACACACACACACACACCATTAGCTCAGGTACACATGAACAAATGTGGAACATCGATCCAAAAATAAATAAATGAACATGACAACGTCATAACACTCACATTTGGCATCGGGTGTCTGGGCAACAGGTTTCTTGGTAACGGTCTTCCCAGGCTTGGTCCCTGGCTTCACTGGCTTGACCCTAGGTTTAGCCGTGGGTTTAACTTTAACCTGTAGTCCAGGTGTGGCTTTGGTCTTCGGTTTGCGAGTTGGCTTGGCTGGTTTCACTGGTTTGGGCCGAGCACCAGCCTTGGGTGTAGGTTTACTTGGAGGGGGCTGTGCTGGTGTTCTCACCCCTGGTCTGGTGGCTGGTTTTGGGGTGGGTTTCACCCAGACACCTGGCTTGGGTTTGGGGGGTGTTTTGGTGGGTTTGTTCACATCGGAGCCGGAGTGAGGCCCGTGGAGGGTGTCCCCCACGGCCGTGGGGGCCCGGGACCCCCGGGGAATGCTGTTGTAGTGGGCCATGAAGCCGTCTGCGGTAACGCTGAGGTCAGACACAAACTGGACCAGGAGCTCGTTTCCATTGGTCACAATGGATCTGGGAGAGAGAAAAGGAAAGTTAAGAAAGGGGAGGAGGAAGTGGATCTGAGATATTATACATCCTTTTACTACAGTGTGTCTGTGTGTTTGTGTGTGTGTGTATGTGTGTGTGTGTGTTTGTGTGTGTATGTGTGTATGTGTGTGTGTGTATGTGTGTGTGTATGTGTGTGTGTGTGTGTCTGTATGTGTGTGTGTGTGTGTGTGTGTGTGTGTGTGTGTGTGTGTGTGTGTGTGTGGGAGGGAAGGGGCGTTACCCTGGAACGCGGTCTCCACAGTACTTCCCAATGCGCCGCGAGTCGTCCCTCTCCCCCCCGTTGAAGAAGGCCACGTAGTCATAGCGACAGTACGAGTCGGCCTCGATGTCCAGCTTCTCGAATTTGACCTCGATCACCTGGAAGACACGACACGCTCTGACTAAGAGCACCTTCGCGCAGGTTTACCACAGAGCCAATCAGCGGTGCATGGCGGGACATGCATGGTGCGGTAAGGAAGGTTGAAGGAAGCATGTGCAGCAGTTTTACAGTCATACGTTTGACCCTGCTTGCGATTTACGGAACACAGAAGGGTCTTTTACCCGCTCACTTTACCCCTCCCCCATTTCTCTCTTTCCTCCTCTCCCTCACACACACCCTTCTTCCTCAATAAGGTCTTTCAGTAATACTTCATCACAGCCGTGCAGTCAAAAGGAAGGTAAGCACACATATAAACCCTACACACGCACACGCTCACTCAGAAACCCCCAAGTCAGAACCTTCCAGAACGTTTCTGTGTAAGAGCCCCCTATACCAGTGTAGACCTTGCTCTCACTCTGCCTCTCTCTTCTGTCCCAAACACACCCGATTCAAGAGGGTCCTTAAGATCAATTGATCCGTCTGGGACATCAAGGCCTGAAAATATTGACGAACGATGCCTAGGTTCAATGCGCTGGTTGTTGTGTGAGGTGGCGAGAGGCGTGCGTACATGCTGCGTTAGGATTGGGTTAAAAATGGCCAAACAGAAAAACGTGTGCTGTAAGCTGTGTTGATTTTTGATTGGTTGAAAATGGATATCGGAGCTGCGCGATAGAATTGGATTGGTTGATGCCTGACGTTGCTAGGCTCCACAGAGATGTGCCAGGAGCAACTGATGCCTGCTGGGTAATCGGAGTTGGGCCAGTTTGGCGTCTTGACGGTTCCCTGAGACTTGGTCAGCCTACCCCCGCAGAACTGGTCCTCTGGGGGCAAGAGAGAGGGGATGGTACCATCAGTGACCGGACAGACATCAGAACCACAGGAGAAAAGGGGGAATCCAAACAGGAGAGAAGACAGACCCCTCACCTTCCACGTGAGGCTTCCCCCCGCTGTAGTACCCCAGGAAGCCCCTCCCCCCGGAGCTGGCGTCGGACACCATCTCCAGCATCATGGTGTTGGAGGTGGAGATGAGCGCCCCCGGCCGGAACGTTCCGCAGAAGCGGCCCAGCTTCTGCACCGTGTGGGAGTGGCCGTTGTAGACGTCCAGGTAGTCGTAGCGACAGGAGGGGTCTGGCTCCATGTCGAAGAGGCGGAAGGAGAGCATGACGACGTGGCCCTCAGGGACCTGCGGGAGGGGGAGGGGGGTCATTATGGGATGTCGGGGGGGGGGGGGGGGGAGGAGAAAGGGCTGAGACTGGGGTGTGGGAGGTGAAGGGCAGGGACAGTGTGGATGGTATTCACTGTGTGGGTGTGTTTGGGTGGCCTGACAGAAAGAGGAGGGCAGCATAATGTTCTGACTCACTGTGATGTACCAGGTACACTTGCTGTTGGGTTTGTAGTGGCTGGGGAAACCCTCGCTGCCCACAAAGCCTGAGTCTGTCACCAAGTGGCCTCCGCAGTGGAAAGTAGGCCTGGAGGGAGGGGTGGATGGATGGAGGGAGAAAGGGAGGGAGGGGTGGAGGGAGGGAGGGAGAAAGGGAGGGAGGGTATGGAGGGGGAGGGAGGGAGAAAGGGAGGGAGGGGTGGAGGGAGGGAGGGAGGGAGGGATGGAGCGAGGGAGGGATGGAGGGGTGGAGGGAGGAAGGGATACAACATGTTATTCCGTATAAAACAAAAGGGGTTTTTACCATCTGTGACTTAAAAAGTCAGTCTCCTCCTGGACACTGTTGTTCCCCTGGGGTCAGGATCAACGTTTCCCTTTGGCTGAGTGTCTCTCAACACTCCTGGGGTCATTGGTAGAGGGGCCCATTACCTTTGGAATAGAATGACTGAAGGGACATCTAAATGGACTAAAGGGATATCTGACCAGTTGGGGTACATGACCCCTGTAGTTCTAGAAATGTGTAGTGGGTGGTTCTTATCACCTGGGTACAAGTTTGGAAACAGTTGGTCAATTTACCGTCTTCTTTTAAGGAGAAAGCCAATCGCAGAGGTAGACATGAGAATTGCATGGTTTTAATGTATCAACGGCGATTGAGAAGTGTTTGTGTTGATGACAGAGTAGATAACGGTGCTTGGAGACAGGACTTTAGACAACTTTGTAAGCGCGAGCAAATTTGTCTCCTTGCTGGCAAGAATGAAAAACTTCCTTGGATTTGGCGATTCTGTGCCTTTATTTAAGAATGACCTAACAGGCGGTCAGAGAGAGAGAGATGAGCCGAGAGAGAGAGAGCGAGAGAGATGAGAGAGAGAAGAGAGAGAGAGAGAGTTGGAGAGAGAGAGAGAGAGAGAGAGCAGAGAGAGAGAGAGAGAGAGTTGGAAGAGAGAGAGACGAGTTGGAGAGCAGAGAGAGAGAGAGAGAGGTTGGATGAGAGAGAGAGAGAGGGAGGAGAGAGAGAGAGTTGGAGAGAGAGAGAGAGAGAGAGAGAGAGAGAGAGAGGAGGAGAGAGAGATGAGAGAGAGTTTGAAGAGGTCAAAACGATTGAAAGGGATATACGCTGCGTGAGACGTATTGAGCTTGTGGATAAGTAGGCTGCAGACATTCTAGGGAAGAGGTCCACACAGAGACACACCCACAACCAGACACACACAAAATTCACACTCAAAAGCACAGACACACACACTCACACAGCCATCATGGAACACACCAGTGGCAAAGCTCACACACCACAAACACCACGTCACACACACATCACAAGCACACACTCAACACACCACAACACTCAACACACAGGCCACACACAACACAGACACACACACAACACACACACAACTCACGAGTACACAGATGACACACACACACTCCCCCACACACTCAACACAACACACTACGGGGAAACTTTAACACACACACACATGGTCACACACACACACAAAAACACACACACACACACACACACTCACACAGTTGGGGTCTGTTCTCTGATTCTGGGAAGGGCCTACAAACTATGAGCAAGGAAATGTTTTTGCAAATGTTGATTCAATGTTGATTGGCTGTGACACAAAATATATGAATTCATGTTGTGGATTCGACAAAACACACACGTGTACAGTACCCACACATGCTCAAAGTGGGCCCTATGAACACCATAGGCAGACGGCACATTTAGGAAAGTGAATATGATATACGGGCATCAGCACAGAGTACATGGGTGCAGACTGAACGTGTGGTTATATAACGCTGTTTAGGAAACACACACCATCATGCATGTGCACACACAAGCAAGGCACACATGGATCAAAGCTCCAGCTCACTCTCTGAAACTAAAAAACATGTCCCCCAGACTTGTTAAGGCAGCTTTTTCCCTAAAAATAAGGATTTACTGGTTAAAAGACCAAACAATCTCAAAGCTGCTATACGCGACTGTGGTTTGAGTGCCGTGCTGTCTGATAGCGAGCGCACACGTGTGCGCACACACTCACACACACTCGCACACACACACTCGCACACACTCGCACACACACACTCACACACACTCGCACACACACACTCACACACACTCGCACACACACACTCACACACACACACACACACACACACACACACACACACACTCACTAAGATACCTTGGTATATAGAGAAGACACAAGATGTCATGAGTCTTCGAGCACACTCTATACACACACACACACACACGCTCCACACTCATACGCACTCTCCACACTCGTACACACACTATCCACACTCCTACCCACACTGGTACACACAAGCGCCACACTCATACACACACGCTCTCCACACTCATACACACACGCTCTCCACACTCCTACACACACGCTCCACAGATCCAGACAGCTTTTCTTCGGGGCAAAGGTGCAGTTGAAAACTAAGCGTGGTTCAGAATCCCCAAAGTGTCTGTGGTTGCCGGGCCCTGTCTGGTACTGCTGACGACCCACGCAGCTCCCTAACTACTGTTTGCTCCGTCCCGTTTGTTTATGTCTAATCTAACGCTGGAACCTAGTCATTCGACCTTCCAAGAAGATCGAATCCTACTCAGAGATCAGACAATCGTCGGATTTGGAGAGAATTGCGACGTCAGGGCAACTGAATCCCCGTGCTTTGCGAGGGCCGGTGTTACGGCAGCTCAGGGTGATGCTGGGGCAGGTCACTGGGCTTGGTCCTCAGGACTAGACAGGAGGATATGGATCACCACATCCCTTCGCTGCCTCCAAACCTCTTTATCCAAGCTCGTACCGCTTCTCTCGCACCGCTTTTGAGGAGAAAAGTTCGATGACGTAACGCATCTTCAGATCAACACTTGACAAAGAGGGTAACAGGCAGACTCTTGCGTCATGCGTAGAATGAAAGCACAGAGGGTAACGCACATCACACACACACACACACACACACACACACACACACACACACATACACACACAGACACACACACTCTAACGCCCTGGTACATAGAGGCAGGATGTCACCAGCCTTCGAACAATGCAGAACGCAGTAACTCATAAGGAGACTCACCTGGTGAGGTTAGTCTGACCTTGCGCCTGGGTCCATCTCAGAGTCAGGAGAGAGCAAACGCTCCACAGGCTCCACACGCACACGCTCAAGCCCATCCTGCCGTCCTCGCTGTCCCAGAGAGAGGACTATCCAGAGAGAGAGAGAGAGAGGGAGAGGGAAGAGAGGAGGCAAGGAGAGAGGGAGGGAGACTGAGCGCAGGAGCGCTGGGAGAGGAGGGTCATTACTGTGGAGGGAGCTTTTCATTGGCTTTCATTCGCTTTTGGCTTTTTGTACATTTATACGCGCTGACGATTTGGATTGGCTTCCTTTTCCCCCCCCAGATACAGCAAAGTTGTTGTTTTTTAATTGACGATATTTTGTTTCAGTTTTGTTTTGTAACACTTCAGACAGCCATCGGTGGATCCATGGTTGGTAACGAAACGCGTGGACACAATGTCTACACAACTTGTCACGGCGGGGGTACTCTTCAGAGAACGTCTGAGGGTGGGCAACTGAGACAGATGGAGAGAGAGAGAGAGGAGGGAAAAGAGCGTGTGCGAGAGAAAGGGAGGGGGAGAGAGCATGCGTGTTGAGAGAGAATCGGAGGACAGGACCAGGGGATATTTGAGGCACGGGCAAAAATAGGAGTGCAGCAGGGACAGAAGGGAAAAACAAATGTTACTAAGAGGTTATGTAGATGTTATGTCCACGCAGTTATGCAGATGTGTATCCAGACAACATTGGAAAATGTTGAAAGTACACCGACCAGTTAAGTCCAAATAACGTGACATACTAAACCACTTAAACACCGACTCGCCTTCGATCATGAAGTGGGCAGATCGACTTAAAAAGAAATGTGCTTTTTTCCAGATGAAAAGCTGAAAACCTTGATGAAAGCGCTCATGTTATAGTTAAATATGCACAGTAATGGACCATGAAAGGTGTGTGCAAGACTGTTTTACAGACAGAGAGACAGTGTTTTATGTATAATGAGCACTGTTGGCTACAGGTAGGGCACACTGGCCTGAAAAGAAACGAGGGCAAGCCGCTGAAACCACACAACCTTCTGCTGAGCAAGAGCTAGCATGGAGGAAGGGTACAGGGGGGGGGACTTGAAACTGCTTTCTACATGAAACACAGAAGATCAGTCCAGAGGAATCGGTCATTTCCAGTAAAATCCTTCTAGTTGAACTTGTAGAGGAAAATGAGTGGATGCCTAAGTGCAGTGCATTCGTCAACGTATTTATGTCGTTCTCCTTCAACCCTTTCATTATGGAACAGCCACTTCATTGCGACCATTATCTTAATCTTCATCATCCAAACGAAATGACTTCATAATCAAATGTGTGTGAATGCGTGTGCGTGAGAGAGGCTGTGTATTGGTAGCGAGGAGTGGTACCTCATACGTGACATTCCTTGGGTCTTTTTTAGACTCAGTGGTCAGTTTGGGTGGAAACCACAGTGAGTGTTTAAAAGGACACGGTCCAGAATAAAGCCAGAATCCTGTTTGTCTCTGGCTTCTAACTCAACTGTTGAGCAAACTCACATCCCAGTACGCAGAAGCAAGCTAGGAGGCAGACAATGACCAGTCTCCACCAAACAAATAGACAACATTTCATTTTATTCATTTTTTATACAAAGAAATTCACAAAAATAGTTACAAACTGTTGCAGTAAGCAGCGACTGGACGAAGCAGAATAACATCACCAGTAACAGCGCCACAGTGAAGAGGGAAGTGGAGAGAGAGAGAGAAAAATACTGTAGAAGCTCTCGGTGTTTCAACTGCCGTGTTTCCTGTCGTTCAAACGTCTTGCGACCGATGCGACTCAACTGCTCAAAAAGCAGCCAGATCAGGGCGTCTGTGCATCCAAGCCCTGTGGAATTGTCCGACCAGAACCATTGCATAAATGTCCCTTTAAATCATATCCCGTTTGACGAGGAGATAATACACAGTATAATGTCCACCCGATGACCGGTGGGAACTGAGGTCAGCTGACCATAGCTGTCCAGTCCCAGAGGTCTGACTGTCACTTCAAGTGTCATGAGCGACATGATTGTGTTGCCACAAAAAAGCAGCTTCTTCTCTTCCAAAGCATTCATCAACAACATCATTTTGGACCGACTTTAGTCATATAAAAATAGACATCACCGCTTAGCGTAAACGTAAACCAGGGTCATCACGTACATTTGGTCTAAATGACTGGCATTTTTGTACGTGATTCAAATAACCACCTCCGAACAAATTGGAAAACAAGATGGAGAAGCGGCAAGAGCTTCTCGTGATCTGAAAACATTTGAACAGAAAGAACCTCGAGTCAGGAGGCATTAGCAGCTGTACACCCCTATTTTACGTCATGTGGGTTCACCCCACTGGGCTCAGAACTGTACAGTAGATCCCAATATACCTCAAGACGGGGTGGACTGCGGTCAAACGCTGTCCTCAATAAATCGTTCATTTTGAAACACATTCAATGTCTTTTCACATCTTTGTCTTCCTCTGTAGTGTTGATCGATATATTACAAATAAATTTAATAAGAAAAACAACAAACATGTGCACAATGTAATGTCTCACTCTTAAAAACCGAGTGTGTTGTGTTGCTGGAGTTGACCATCAGGGAATAGTCAACAGAGTTACTGATTGGACCCAGCAGGATGATTGATTTGGAGGCCAGCCAATGAGGACTATCAAATAATGGCAGTCGCCCTGGCACAAAAGCACTTCAATTACCCTCATTGTCCTAAGAACCAATAACAACCTTTGTACTGCCTCAACCAATCGCAGCCCTCATATTGAGGGGGCGTTCCAAGTCTTTGAGCCGAGATGTACATTTCTCAGCGAGCTGCTGTCCAGGTAGGAGGGTTCCAAAACCTCCCAACGTTCTTCTTCTTTTGCAACCTCCTCCTCAGTGGGTCATAACAGTGGCGGCGACCGCCTTTGGCGAGGTCACTTCCTGTTCCTCTGTTGTCATTTCCTGGTCGTTTCCTTGGGTTTTGCCGTGAGCGTTCTCGGCCTCGTCCATGGCGGCGTCCGGCTGGGCCGCCGCCTTCTGAGCGGCGCCCTCCTCTGAGGCCTCCAGGACGCTGCACAGCTCCATCTCATGGGTCTCCACATCGTAGGGGGGGGCTAGGGGGGGCGACTTGCACCCCATACAGGCCTGGAGGACAGACGGAGGGAAAGGTGGAGGGGTTAGACACAGAAGAGCAAGCGTGGCTCGTCTACGACCACACGCAGATGGAGCGTGTGGAGACAGTGGGGTACTGCGTGTGTGTGTGTGTGTGTGCTGGACTGACCGAGACGTTGATGGTGCGTGGCAGACGCCCAGTGCGTATCCAGGGGTGGACCTGGCTGAGCTCTCTCTTCTGCTCCTCGGTGAAGCGAGGCTGGTGCTTCTGCATGGGCCTCAGAGCCTCCCTGTCCTCACGCAGTACCACCTCCATGTCCCTCACTGGCATCTGGTACGTCATCATCACCTTGTCGTTGGTGTTGGCCATCAGCAGCCAGATGGGGTCCTGCAGGACCGACTTGATGAACTGCTCGTCGCCGCTGGCGCCCCCTGGCGGTGGCTTGCGGGAGTGGTCGTTCTCCGACGAGTCGATGCTGCCGAAGTACTTGCTGGTGTGACTGCTCTGGCTGCTCCCTGGGGAGGGGGGGGGGAGAGAGATGGAGGGTCATGGTTAGATCCTTGCTATGTTTCCCAAGTACTTTTCATGGACTCAACCAAACACTGCCCCCATGATACTAAAGCAGTTTAGAGTTGGAAACCAAGTAGCACTTGAGTGGCAGTTGACAGGATGTGTCAGTGGGATTGGCCACAACGTAAGTGAGACACACTGGGGTCCCTAGCCTGTGGAGAACTCCAGACAGGAGGTGTGTGGAGGAGGGACAGAAGGGAGTGCTACTTACTGGTGCCGCTGCCTGAAGAGCTGCAGCCGTTGGAACCCGAGCCGGAGCCTGAGGACCCGGTCCCCAAGGAGCCGGAGCCTGCCGACCCTGTGCCTGAGCGGGAGTCCTCCTGCAGGAGCAGGTCCAGCAGGTCGCTGGAGGTGGACATGGCGTCGTGGTTAGACTCGTTGGTCTCCCCCTAGAGAGATGGAGGGATGAGAGATGGAGGGATGAGAGGAGGTAGAGGGATGAGAGGAGCAAACTCTTTTGTCCTTGTCCAGAGGTCCAAATGACCTCAACAGTGTATGTGTGTAAATCTCTCTCTCTCTGAACTTACGGTCTCGTTCTCCTTGGAGGCGTCTTCGGAGCTTCTTTGGTTGGAGGAGCCTTCGCTTTCGGCCCCGCCCCCTTGCACGGAGGGTGTAGCCTGCTGGGCGGCGGCCAGCGCCGTGGCGACCTCCAGTCGGTTGTTGGGCGACTCCTCCAGCTGCAGCAGGTTGAGGGGGGAGGAGCAACGCGACTGGAAGAGAGGAGACTCGGCTCCCTCGCGCTCGGCCGGGGCCTGGCTGCAGGACTGGGGGGTGCTGGAGCGGGACGGGACCCGGGGCCCGCTGGGAGCCATGGGGAGGGGCACTGTCATGGGGGCGGCGAACGGGAAGGCAGCGTTGGGGTTGTAGAAGTGCTGGTGCCCCGGGGGCATCACGGGGGCCACGGGCTGGGCCATGGGCCCCCCCATCTGGGGCAAGGAGGGGTTGAGCTGGGGGAACATGTAGTTGGGCAGCACTAGGGCCATCATGGGGGGCACCATTTGGGGGTTCTGGAGGGCGGGGAAGCGGATCCCTGCAGCCAGGGAGGGGTCAGGGACTTGGACGGGCATGGGCTGGGAGAGAGGGGGGTAGATGGGGTAGAGGGGCAGCATGCCAGGGGGGTAGGGCACGGAGGGCAGGCTGGCCTGGGAGGCCACAGAGGTGGGCCAGGAGGAGGAGGTGGTAGGGGGGCCCAGGGGCATGGGGAAGGTGGAGGTGGGGGGGCCTGCGTTGACGGCCCCAGCGCTGGGGCCCCGGAGAGGGCTTCTCTGGTCGCTGCTCTCCTGGTGCTTCAGCCGCTTGCCTCCTCGGCCACGCCTCCGCCCGCTACTGCCCCCTGCTGCTGGGTAGTCACGGGAACAACGCACCCCTGGACGACAACATGGGAGGAAGGAGGGAGGGTTAACATGGAATTTACAAATCTAAAATACAACTTTGGTACATCAAGAGGAGTGACGAGATGTGGCGTAGCATGGCAACATCAGGGGGCGGGTCTTACCTCTGGCAAGGGGATTGGTGGTGGTGGGTGGGCAGCGCAGGGCAGAGGCTGGGTCAAACACCCTCAGCTGGCTGAGGTCTCGGAAGCGGCAGAGGAAGGCCTGCTCCTCCTGCTGCGTGTGAGCCGACAGCACCTCCTTGGTCAGACCAAAGCGTCCGGCGCTGGCTCCTCCTCCTCGCCGCCCTGCCTCCCTCTCGGGCTGGGCGGCCGGGCTAGGCGGGGCCACGGCTGGCGCTGCCGGGGCGACGGTGGGCGGAGCCGGGGTGGTGGCGGGAGGGGCTAACGTTGGAGTAGGTGGGGCTTCCTCCATGACGATATCTGTAGGACAGAAGCAGAATGGGAGGAGGGGGTGTTATTAAAGACAGACTAACATGAAGATAAAACAGAAGGGATGAGACATGGAGGAGTTAAGAAACACTAAGGACTAACAAGAGGCGCAGTGGAGGAAAAGAAGTTAATAAAGAGGGAGGAAAAAAAGCGAGCGGACAGAGACAGACAGACAGACAGACAGAAGCCACTAGACGACACTGACTTCAGGTGAACAGTGACTAGATAGAGAACCGGATGTGAGGACACTATGATACAAAGTACGCCTAGTGACAGAAAGAAAGATAAAGTGATACAAAAGAGAGCTCAAGTGATAAACTGAGAGAAAGAGCGGTGAGAGAACCAAAGACATCGAGTGAGGAGAGTCAGAGTGAGCAAGAGAATGAGAGAGTGAGAGCCAGAGAGTGAGAGAGCTAGAGAGAGCGAGAGGCAGAGAGAGCGAGAGGCAGAGAGAGGTAGAGAGTGAGAGCTAGAGTGCTCCACAGCTCCACAGACAGTAGTGCGAGGGCTTCCCCCCCAGAGCGGGCCGAGAGGCTGGGGTCATCACCTGACTCAGGGGGCTTCTTGTCTCCCACGTGGACGATGGTGCTGCTGAAGCTACACTGGGAGGTGACAGAGGCTACGCTCTCGGCTTTACTGGGCATGGCCAGGGGGGGCAGCGGAGCTGGGTCCCCTACCAAGGAGACAGCCGGACCTGCAGCGCCACACACACGCACGCACGCACGAGCCACGTTCACACATGTGCGAGTACCGGAGGTACGTACACACCCCACGCAACACAACACAACACACACAGAACGCACACAAACACACAGACAGACAGTCCTGGGTGAGCCATTGTACGGAATGATCTCAGATACCCCGCCCCTTTTCAACACAAGCATGTCAACAAGCAGGCCTGTGGAGTCGACCAACTGGAGATGTGAAGGACAGTCTTCTTTAGGAGGTGATTATCCTAGCTGTCACTCACACACTCACACTCACACACACACACACACACACTCCATTGTTGGCCTCTGGTGTTGGTTTCTGTGTGTGGTACTCGCAGGGACAAGCTGGATAGATGTATATAGGTATATATATATATCATACACACACACAGAGTAGTGATGGGCGCATGTTCCAATTAACAAAATCCTCCAATAGTTGTTCCTCAAACTATTTTTCCAATAAAAAATCATAATTGAATATAAATCATACATAGCGTCTGTGCAATCAGTGACATAAACAAGTGAAAACCCTTTGTTTTCCAAGTGAAGGTTGTCATGTGAGTGATTAGGTCTCCATGTTAGTGAGGCAGGAGCCATCAGCATCCTGCCTTCACTGGCAGATGGATGACAGCAGCTTGTGGTTAAAACCAGGAAGTGGAAGAAACCATGCAGACTGAGGTGTCTGTCCCACTGTGCAGCCCTCCACTGCTGGGCTGGCATCAAGTCTCCATGCTCAGACTATACAGCACACATGTGACCAGTGGGTTGGACATTTTACATGCCCCCCTGTTTCTACAGACGCGAGTGTGTGTTAGCGTGTGTGAGTGTGTTTGTTAGCGTGTGTGCGAGTGTGTGTGAGCGTGTACCTTTGGCGGTGCCGGGGGCATCCTGCTTGTCGTCGTCTGACGTGGAGGAGGCAGTGCAGGAGGAGGAGCCACACTTCCTCTTGACTGTGTTGGGAACGTTACAGCTGTCCAGGTATCTGAGAGGGGAGAGGGCACATGAAGTGATGTCATGAGAAGGACTACCAGGGGCAGGGATATCAACTGTGTCGGATGTGTGGTTAAGCTTCTGAGAGAGCGGCTGTTTGACCTAGGACACACACACACACACACACACACACACACACACACACACACACACCTGATGATGCTGTCCAGACAGTTGATCTGCTGGTAGGAGTACGTGCTGGGCGGCTCCTTGCGGACCTGCTCAGTGGGGGGGCAGGTCTTAGGGAGGCCGGCTACATCTGCTATCAGGTCCTTGATGGGGTCTACGGCCCCCATGGATCTGAGGCCGCTGGAGGCTCCTGAGGGGAGGAGGAGGGAGGGAGGGAGGGCTTGTGAGACACCGTACTGACTTCCTGTTAGTACATGACCCGTTTCCTCCTAGGAGGAGTTCTTCTTTTCTGGTCTGGTACTAGAGCTCCTGAGACATGATTGGTCCTTACCAGTGGCGGCGTGCTTTCGTAGAGGTTGGCGGTTCCGGGACTCAATGAAGACCTGCTGCCCGTTGGTCTTGACCATGTGGACGTCCTTGCAGATCTGCTGAAACGTCATCTGGAGAGAGAGACGGGAAGAGTTAGTCACCGACATGCTTTCCGTTTCCACGGCGCTACAGCTCTGGCACATTGGCAGGCTGGCGAGCGTTAAAGCCGCCCGCGTGGGCCATCCGCTCCGACTCACGGGGTTGTGCACGGCGACCGCGGCGATCTTGGCGTCGTCGAGGGTGGGGCCGTTGCTGTCGCTAGAGGAGGCGGCGCTGAGGTGCGGGCGCTCGTGGGAGCCGCGGGAGGCATTGGAGCCCAGGCTGCTGTAGCCCTGAGAGCTGCTGCTGTGCACAGGCTGAACCAGCAGGCGATGGATCTGCTCGCTCAGTTGCACTATCTCTGGGGTGACGGCCCGCGTGTCGCAGCCCCGTGGTGGGGTGAACACGTCCTCGTTCAGGGGACTCCTGGTGGGAGGAGGGAGGGACGGGAGTTAGGCCAGCGTGCTTTGTGAGTTTGCATTTCATCTACAATATGCATATCTTAAATAACAACTAATTAAGAAGAAAATCCTAAAATAATAGCAAGTGCCAGAACACAAAAATCCTAAACCAGAGAGACAGAGCGAGAGAGAAACAGAGCTACGTATCGAGTTGTGACTTACGTCCTGACTTTGTGACGGCCCACGATGAAGGCCACCTTCCTGCTCCAGGGGTTGACGAAGGACGACCAGGAGGTGTCGATGGTCAGGTACTCCCCGCTCCGGGCACACATCCTCAAGGGGGAGTGGTCGAAGGGCTGGCCTGCAAACTGGAGGACTGGAGGGGAAAGAATCGTTGGGTTAGAACGCTGTCTTCTGAAAATGAGTATGATGTTAAGAGAGAGAGAGAGACAGAGAATGAATGAGGAGAGAGAGGTTGACTCACTCTTCTTGTGGATAGCCACCATGATGGGCCTGTCCTCTGGGTGAAGGTAAAGCAGTACTGGAGTCCCCACCAGGTCCTGGGGCAGGTAGCCCAGCAGAGGCACCGCCCTGCACAACAACAACCACCACAGAACGTCAGCACAACGCCCAGCTAACCTAACCCTGCCCTCTGACGTCCTTCCATTCCATCTGTTGCTGTCCCCTATGTGACCATGTGGTGAAATGTTCAGACAACAACCCCATAAGGTTACATCATCAGAAGCCTGGCGGTGCTCATAATGCTGAGGGACTGACCTCTCATCCACCTCCTGGAACAGACAGCTGGGGGTGTGACTGGTGGTGAAGATCCTCTTGTCTGGGGGGATACGAGGAGCTGAGGGAGGTAGAGAGAGAGAGAGAGAGAGGGAGAGAAAGAGCAAAAACAAGATGGTTAGATTCTACTGACGCCATGACTGCACATGCTCCCAAATGAGATAGTGCTGGATGTCGTACCCTCGTATCCAGAGTGCACCCTCTCAGCGATGAGCAGACAGCAAGGCTGGGGGTCAGACGTGTCAGAGTCTCTCAGGGTCAGCTGGTAGGGCGTGAGCCGGAAGGGGTAGTAGCGCATCTCGCCGCCATGTGACCGGTCAGCACTTATCCGGCAGAACATGGACTTCTCCTGGGTGCAGTCCACAGCAGGGGACACTGAGGGGGGGAGAGAGGAGAGGTTAGAGGGGTGTCGAGAGCACGTGTGCGCCTCATTCATCTAGTTAGAGTGACAAATAAGAGCCTCCTTTCTCATACAGAACCCCCCCCCCACATCTCATATGTTCCCCTCCCTCCCTCTCTCCCCGGTCTTCACCAGAGCCGATGCAGGAGGCCCAGGGGGGCAGGCGGCAGGGGGCCGTGCTGCTGTAGAAGGTGGACACGTCCTGGGGGGCCAGCAGCTCGGAGAAGATGGTGGTCTGGAGGCGCTCAGGCTTGCAGCGCAGCAGGGACGAGCCGTGCGGGGAGATGTACACCACCTTCCCTGACAGGAATGACACCGCCATGGAGAACGTGTCCTGTGTGGAGGAGCATGGGGTGGGAGGGAAGGATTGATGAAAGAAAGAAGTGAGCGAGTGTTCAACAGGATAAAACTATTTACATTTTTGTATTTTCGTTGATGTGTGTGTGCGCGTGTGTGTGTGTGCGTGTGAGAGAGACTTACAGTATTTTTGAGGGTGTACTCTGAGGTGATGTTGTCCAGCTCCTCGATGGTGAAGGTGGACAGGTCCAGGCTGCAGTCGAGACCCTCCTCCACGCTCCACTGGTGGTAATACTCCTGGTTGGCTGAGGAGGACAGGGTCAAAAGGTTAAGTCCTGAGCTACAGCACCGATAAGCTACAGACCCTCAGAGCGAGGTGTCCCACACCTGGAACATCAGCCCCCATGCTCTCCAAGGAGGAATCTAAACTAACACCTGCCTCCTCCTCACAGCTGGACTCACCTCGGACTTGTTTGACGCAGTTGAGAGCGTACTTGAGGGCCTCCAAAGTGCTGGAGTGGCCCTTCCCGCGCCGCTCGGCCGGCAGGCGGATCTTCAGCTCCCGCAGGGCCTTCATCAGCTCCTTCTGGGTGCGGACCCGCGCTGACTGGTCGCTGCTGCAGCCGGAGGTGGAGGGAGGGTCCTGCTCAGAGCTGCCGCTCAGCAGGCTGTAGGCCAGGGAGCTGCTGGGGGGGGAGGGGATCTGGGAGCTGGGAGGACCAGGGGGAGGACAGAGGAGGAGAGGGAGGGAGGAGAGAGGTGAGGTGGGGGCAGATCGCTCTCCTAAGCTGCCAAGACTGAAGACTGGGAGTTGACCTGACAACCTTCCTCAGTTGACCTGACCCCCCCTTCTGTGGTCTTGGCCATCTGCGGGCCCTCACCCTTCCACAGCCCTCCATTGTTACAAGAATGGTAGCCATATTGTCCGCCAAGCTGCACAATGTAGAGCTGTCTGCCAGGGGCACCTTAGCCCTCTACATTGACCCCCTCCTAACTATTAATAAAACACACCCACACGTCACCGTCACCCCATTGCAAAAGTTTGCATCCGGTTTCTAACTAGTGGAGAACTCTGCCCTGGGAAATAGGAAGCTATTCCCTTTGATTTTTTGGGATCTGTGGATTGCTACTCCAGTTGCTCTGTCTAAAGAAGACACCACCTGGAATACTGTTAGAACTGTCTGGCTGGTCTGCAGGGTCTATACATGGCTGGGGCTGCCTTACCTCTTGTTGCTGTCTGTGGTCTCCAGCAGCATGGCCGAGTCCTTGCCATTGGACGAGCTGTGTGAGCTCCTGGTGGACTGGCGGCCCCTGGAGTTGTTCTCCCGCTCCCCGGAGTCGTTTCCGCTCGACAGCCCGTCCGTGTCGTCAGAGTTGGGGCCCCTGAGGTCCCCGCCGGACGACCCCCTGGAGCCGGACCCCGGCGATGAGCCTCGCTCCCGGTTGATTCCCTCTGAGGCGGAGGTGTCGCAGTTGGTGTTGGGGGAGCTGCCCCCTGCTTCCCGTTCCTGCACGTCCTCCGACCGGCCCAGCCGCCCCCGACTGTCACTTCCTGGGGCGGAGCTTGACTTGTCATAGCTCATACTAGTTTTGGACGAGGCAGGTAAAGCTTGGGTGAGACGTGCGCTCTCAGCCAAGTGAAAATAAGGGAGATTTCTTTGCGTTTGTGCGCGTCTTCTTCCAGCTTTTAGGTCGGACTACTATGACAGCACATGTGAATCATGGTTGTTGCTGGTTAGTTAGTTAACACTGAGGAGAGAAGACCATGGTTTTCCCTGGGAGAACGGCTCCGAAAGCAGACAAGGTGTTGCTTATGCAACCTGCCTTTTGGGTTTGGATGCGTAGGTGTGGAAAGAGATCGCGAGAGAGGAGGGATGGGGGGGGAAAAAAGTCCCTTTGGCTCCAACAATAAATAGGTATCTTTCCAAAGTCAAGTCGCGTAAAGAAGGATGACTGGGTGGTAATCTTTGGGACAAAAGACGAGCGTCTTATGAAACAGCCTTGGCTGGTGGCTTTGTAACAGATGGGCTATGAGACCCACTCTGCCAGCTGCTCCGAGGAGAGAGAGAGAGGGAAAATGAGAAAAAACAGAGAGAGTGTGAACTCATTTATTCTTCTCAATCTGCGCTGCGTCTTCTTGCTCTGTGTGCCGTGCTGCAGGGTGCCGGCCACCTGGAGGGGGGGGGGACAAAGGAGGGGAGGAGGAGAGAGAAGAGGCGAGATAAGAGGAGAGGAGATGGGAGAGGAGAGGAAAGGAGGAGAGAGAAAAGGGGAGAGTAGGAGAGAGAAGAGACAATGGGTTACAACACATCCTGTTTTCTCCAGCATATCTTCTTCACTGTCGGAGCCTCGTTGCGACAAACATTTGTCTTCCCTGGAATTTGTTGCACGTTTCTTTACAAACTAACATGGTATTACCCTACCATAGTGTCCTTAGAATAGTTCTAGAGCCCTGACCTCAAAGGGATTCTATGCCCTCTCATTTGCCCTCCAACACCTCAAAGGGAGGCAACCTTTGAAGTTGAAAGCCAAAGAGAATTATTATGAAGAGTGAGTGTGTGAGTGTGTGAGTGTGTGTGTACACATGTACGCTCGCTCACACACACGCGACTGAGTGGTTGTTTACTGCGTCTCTATGATTTTTCCATCCCAATCTAGCATCTTCTCTCCTCTCCTTCCTCTGCTCCCTTCTGTCAGTGCCCATCTCCCTCCATCTGTGTCTGCCCTCCTCTCCTCTCCTCCCTGGACTCTGCTCTGAGTGATTCTCAGCAGCATGGATGTTATTTTGGTGCATAACCGCTCAGCGGGGGACCAGGGTTTGTGGATGTGCGTGCGTGTTCATGCACCCAGCTATTGGTCCATTTCCTAGAGATCTGGCTGAACCCAGCCCCCTCCACTCCTAATCCAGCTACATGCAACAAGTGCCCCGGTTATTTGTGCATGGGCTGCGTGTACCCAAAATCCCCAAATGGGATGCGCAGCCTTAATGCAACCCCCGTCAGAGGTAAGACTTCAGCACACAAGCAGGTCCCAAACACGGAGAAGCTCAGCCAACGCTCGCCCAAAAACTACCCTCCTCGCAGACCCATTAGGACAATGAAGGCTGCCTGGGTTATTTACGAATGACCTGAGGTCACTAACCTACGCAGGTAGTGTCCTTCGCTATTTCCACCCTGGAGATACTCACGGCTAATCCAGTAATCCCACAGTGAGTCCACATACATGAACCCAGTGCCCGGGTCCAGCGGCCTGAGGCAGCTGGATAGGGACTAAACTGGTTGGTCTGACGTGGGGGCGGTGCTGTGTGAGTGTGTGAGTGATGAGGCCTGCGTGATGGGGCTCAGGGCAGGGCAGAGGACTGCTTGCCAGCTGGGCCCAAACTGGCCACTCTGCAGACGCCAATCCATAAGCCTTGAATGAAAGCAAGAGTATCTACAGTCTAAGCTATGCAGGATGACGAGCGCAGGCAGGCATTTAAACCGACGTCTATTTGCGGCGGGAATAACAATTTGTTCGGCCTTCTTTTATGGGGCCCGATTACAACGACGGGTCACCGAGAAGCAGGCCAATGATGCTGAAGCAGTATAAATATCCAGCCAAGAAGCCGTCAGCAATTATGAAGTTATTCTAAATTGGTTCAAACTCACCCAAAAAATAAAACGTGTTTTTTTTCTGTGCAAATGGACAAACCTGCAAGGAAAAAGCAACTCTGTGCTAATTGGTTGGAAAAAGCCTATTCTGTCTCACTGTGCAGATGCTACCTGGAGTCAGTGGGTGTTGGAGCAAGCATGCATTCTGCAGACAGCCACGCAGCCAAGAGCCATGCTCTGGAACTGGTGGCCAGCAAAGGCCAACTAACTGTGCTATCCACCCCCGCTCCTGCTGTATGTAGACATCACATGTTCATTCCCATCCCAAACGAACCCCCATGGACATTGGTGGCACGAGAAACTGGGAATTGAACTGCTCAAAATAATAGTCTGAAACCGCAGAAAACTCATTAAATGGATCGGATTCTAAAGTAGAGGTGAATGTGATGGATGGATTTCCCCCTTGAATTCAGATAGGCGTAAATCTGACAAAGCCATATGCATCTTCACATGCATCTTCTACTAAGAGCACAATGTCACAAGTCAATTTATTAGCCTTCTTCTTCTTCATCAACATGCACCCACCTGGGGTTTGATACAGTTTAAGGGCTTACCTGTTTATTAAGTTGCCCTAGTTGGCACAAAAGAATGATATCAAATATGATCAACTCATTCAGTATGACAGAACTGCCAGGGAGTAGGAGGAATTATTAGGAAACCGAGCGCATCACGTTGCCTTTTAGACACGAGCTGAAAGTGTCAATCTGAGGAATAAAAACAGTCAGCGCGCACGCTAAATTGAAGAAAACATGGCTGCGTTGTAGCCAATCGTTCCGCACACGTTTCACAATCATCTACTTTTGCAACATATAGTTACAGAAACAGACGTTAGTTATTAAGAAAATGTAATTCAAAAATAATGAGACGACATTCATGTGCATTTTTTGTTAACATAATAAAACTTGACAGTAACAGTATGCTTCGCACAAAACCATTCGATTTTGTCGCAGGTAATAAAGAAGGCGTCATCGTTAAAATACATTCGGTTTAGCTCAGTAGTAGATAACTTGGATGCACATCTAGGGATCGCACGTTCCAATCCTACATTTATGTCGCTTTGTAGAAAATCGTAAATACATCACAGCGAATAAGTAAACACTGACAAATGCATTCCCTACCGCGATTTACAGATGGGACGATGCAAAGAGCGTTAGTCCCGGGCTGAGACAAAAGCACAGCTATCCGTTTATCAAGAGCTTTTTACGAGATGCCAGCCAGCCTGAACATGACTTTCCGCTATATTTAAGAACGTTCATCGGCTTTTTCTCATGGCCGCAACGATAGACATTTTTCACTGCGTAAACCCCCCCGCGTGAAACTGGCTTATTGCGGTTCTTTCCCAGTCTCAGCTGTATATGAGACGATGCACGTGTTCTCGGATGTGTTTCCCGCAAGCCTTCTCGGCCCCTGATTGGATAAACCTTCTAGCCAATGAAAGACGCTTCCTACAGCTATCAGCACGCTAGGGCTGGGCTGGTCTGGCCGGGACATAGCACTCTCACCCATGCAAAAGGCTATGTGTATGCATATATTTCATTCGTTGGCGCATCAAGATGGGTCGCAAATAAAATACGATCCCGCGTCAGAGCCTGTGTGTTTCCAATGGCAACGCTTCCATACTGTAAATAATTTAAAATGTGCGCTGCAAGTTGTGAAATCCATTAGGTTGTTTATCTCTGATGCATCCATTCAACTCATATTTAACAGATGACAAATGAGCAGACTACCTTCAGATGACCATCAGATTGTAACCAAGTGAGGACTATAAGCCTTCCTACTAAAAAAACAGATACAAAATTACCCAGTAAATCCAGTAACAACACTAGGCCAAGACAACCTACGTCACAAGCTACGCCTGGTAGAGAAAAAGTAGTCTATAATAGGCCAGTCTATAAGCTACCTTGAGATAAAGAAAAGCACATGGGTAACGTCAGAACCAAATGTAGACTGTGTGGATCTCTTGATGAGGTTTCCAACTTTGGGCCATCTGTACTTAAGACAAGTCTGAATGAGTGGGCAGAGTTGCAGGTATGACTGGTAGACAGACAGTAGCCTCATGCAGAAGGAGCACTTTTGCAGGATCACATTCTAGAATTCTCAGGGACAAAATAAACAGATATTCTCTCTGTGTGTTACACATGCATATTGCACATCGGTAAGACAACACGCTGAGCTTTTGTAAGGCCCATATGGAGCGCAATGAACTCCATTTCCCAAGAACCTAACAGTGCATTTCATTTCTGCAAACCAAACATTCAGCTGCCTCAAAGTCAAGACACCACTGCTAACTGGAGCCGATAGTCTGCTTGAGTCCAGAAGCCCTCGCCAAGACATCTAGTTAGTACCTGACACAGATCTGGAGTCTTTTGACCGTTGACCATAGACATGCCACCCCCTTGGCCCGGGCGCTCCAAATGGACACAGCGCTGACGTGGTTGGAGCGTGGACACAACGCTGATGTCTTTTGAGCGTGGACAAACATGTGTTTCCCCTGGCGTCACACTGCTGGACCCCCATAACTCACCTCGCTCTTATATAATACCAACATGATATTTCCGTCATGATCGTCCTGGAAACTGGGGCCATGACCAATAGAGCATTTCCAATTTTAAAATACACCTTGGGATTCTAAATGAAACCCAAAGCCCTTCCAGCTGGTTGGCCATTACGTGTAACAGTCTGAGGAAATTGCCTTTGGGTTTGTGTCCCCCCACCTCCCCTCCATTTACGAGAGGATAATTATCTTTGCTTTGGTCCCATCTAGCTGACTGACAGCTGAGCGGCTATCTGTATACGTCAGCTCCTTCTCAGGCGCACACAAATACTTAGTCCTTTCCCCCCCCCTTTCAAGATACTTGGTTTGCAGCCTCTATGTCTGGTGGGTGCAGGCCAGGATGGTACTTTAAAGTCACAACATGGTTATCATGAGTCTAGCATCCTTGCTGTTGGTCAAGCCCCTGTGCATTTCACACTCAGTGAGTACGTGCGGTTGTGTTCAAATGTGTATGCGAGAGTCAAGCTGAGCTTTGGAAACATTGCAATACCTTGAGTCACCAGTCTGTGAGACACGTTGGGCCTGACACAACTGCATGATGTGCCTGTGTGGATGTCTGCTACTCAAGGGACAATAGCCTGCTCATCTCCCTTGGTCTACCTCAACAAGCTTACATTAGCTTGACAGAAGACTGCTAAGTGACCATTAGCAGGCAACAGACTGGCACACTTTGCTCAGGTTACCAAAATCACTTGGAGTTTCTGGAACTGGTTCTACTTGCAGCCAACTGAAGACTGGCCAATTATCTTGAAGTGTATGCGTACGCAATGGAATATGCTCATTTTAATGCAAAATGGTATATTGTTCTACATAAAGGCTCGTAAAAACTCATATTTCACACATTTCATGCCAAAAATCTAAAACTGCAAAGTTTTTAATTTTTTTAATTTTATATCGTTGAGTTTAACTTAGCAGTAACTGAACAGCCCTCCCACGCGGTCATGTACAGTAATGCAAGGGCTTAACCAGTTAAATGTTAAATTCCTTAAAACTTGTCTTTTAAGTTGCCAAAACACTGCGAAAGTCAATCTCAAATAAATCATAACAAAATGCTTTTAGTCCATCCATACAGTTATACAGTGGACTTGTATGAAATGTTATTTGCGCACATCCAGTAATGTTTCAAAAGAATACGCCATGGATTAATGGTGGAATACAATGGCAGAACATTCGCCTCTTGAACCGTCGTGTGTGTTTTCTAAATACGATTGTGCAACATTCTTGCAACATCAAAGTATATAGCCTAGGCCTATTTCAAGTATAGTACTTAACATTATTTTCCAAAAAATGTTTACTTCTGACCACATCTATTTCAGGCTACGGTTTCGCAGTAACTGAAGCACATGCACACGGACTAACGGAGCAAAGATAGAATACTTCAATATTACGGATAACAAAATGCACAACTAACACATTTGTATGAACTTCCAAAGCAAATGCATGAAAAAATTACAAAAGTCAGACAAAAAATAATCACTCAACAGACGATATTTACCTCAGAATTCTTTCGCGTTGATGCTTAGGACTGCTGATATTCCGACCAAACGAATGATGTATATCAATGTTAAAGTGTATATTTAGAAGTAAATGTTTTCTATCAGGGACGAACCAAAGAAGAATTGTCGACCGTCAACTGAGGGTCCGTTTCAGTTCTATTGACTGACACATATTTCGGTTCCCCACACCCCAGTCAACACGGAGAGGTACACGTGCCCACGTCCCTCCTTCTGTGACTTTGTAAGTAACCCATCCCATTGGCTGGCTGTGAACAACAACTCCACCTGGGTCCGCCCACAAAAGCTCTCATTGGTCGAGGGGGCGTGGTTTTGGTGCACGGGGCCCTGCTGTCACGTTGCAACATGCCTGCTCCTGAGCTCAAACCAGAAGGCAACATAGGACTCAGTGTACAAGTTGTGGTTCTCTTGAACGTAATTCCTTTAATACAAGCGCATACACGATGCCTTCGACCGTGTGTGAACATATTTAAAACCTCAATTCACTGCAAATATTTAAGTATCATACCATGGTATCACACGATGGTATTATGTGATAGCAAGCCACATACTGTTCACAGTTTGACTCCAGATGTGTTTGCGCTCTCAAGTGTATGTTGAGCCTCTATATAAAAGATTACGGTTGCAGCAATTCAGCATGCACAATTCAACGTGCCTCTGCAGGATTTAGGCGGTGACGTTGACTGCTTTTCCCAGCCCACTGAAATCTCACGCGGCTGGCGGAGTGGTTGATAGAGACTGGGTAAACACAGCATGAATATAGGGCAATTCGAGTGGGGCATGGCATATATGTGGATACAAAGAATTCTTATTTAATTAATATCGTACTATTGCTTACATCAACCATGCATACATTAAAATAAAGCATGCAAAATTATATAGGCGTTCTGAGATTTTAAAAGGCATTTTTTTTAATGCAAAACACTGCAATCATTTTGGAAAGCAGAATACCGTATGCATATCGAAATGATAGAAGTGTTTTCTCGGATGGCAGACACCTTTGCTACCACCTCTCATATGCGAAAGTCTGGAGACGCTATCGAAGGAGCCATGCAAGATAGTCCTCCTCTCATTCTCTCTCTCTCTCTCTCCTTCCCTCTCTGTGTATATAGGTTTCACCCTAGTCTTGTTGGCAAGATGAGCTCCTATGGCAAACATAATTCAAATTCTAAACGCACCGTTCCATAAACTGTTATCCATAAAATTGTACATCGGTGACCGTGTTTCATTGGTTTGCCATAGAGTGGCGGTGGTTAACTTTCTGGGTGTGGAGGGAAGGTTTAGAGCGTGACTGTCAAAAGAAGTCTTGTGCATATATGCTATGTACCACTAGATGGTGGTCTCACAACTGGTTGTGAAGAATGCTAGAATTTGGTCTGCCAAATTCCTTCTGTGCTAATGAGTTGAGAGAGAAGGGGTTTGTTAAAATCAGTGGTTTCCTAATGCAGACAATGCCACTATATGTGGTCGATAAGGGCACTGCCCTGCACTGTAGGTTCCATTCAGGCAACTTGTGCGTCCAGATGTAAACACGGGAGAAAATGTCTTCTTAATCCTCAGGACTACCATGTTAAAAACATGTATTTGATCAAGATAACCAATGAAGACAAATAAGGTCATTACCAAAGATAACCCGGCAACGGAACGACTGAAAACCGGGCGCATATAGTTGCTTATTACAAGGGATGTAAAGTAAACGTTCTGGATTTGCATAGCCTATTCATGTCGGTAGACGTTGTGGAACCGGCTATCGCGTTTTACAGAGTGCGCCTTTAAGAAAAGGGTGTTCCTATCCAAGCCCACAGAATGAGGAAATATACGAATCGTACCTCACGACGGGTATTTATTTCGATTTGGAACTCAGAAGTTGACGTTGTAAATCGTTAGAAGTAATAAACCTTTCATAGTTGACCGGGCGACGGGAGCACTGCCCTTCAATGGCAGACACAACGGTGAACCGTATTACACGTAAGTTGATAAATGTTGAGTTTATTTGTCTGATGAGCATTGTCTCTGTATTTATACTTCCAGTGCCCGCATTGAAGTAATCAACAAAATGTTTATTTTGGATTCTTTAGTCTTTTTTTTGCAACTGTTAGCAACTGCAGCCTTCCTTTCGAACGTTCGTTTGAAATTTGACTTGCAGCAAAGTTTCTCGGTCGATTTGTTAATTCGGTGCCGAATTGTTGATTGCTCTGACAAAGTTTTCGTTGTAGTTGTGAGAGACGGTTAACTGAAGTTAAAAGGAAATATATATTTTTTTAACCCAGCAGTGGTATTCAAGATATACACGGATGCATTGATGGAAACAGATCTAAACTTAGTTTATCCTTTAACCAAATCAGGTTATTCATCAGTCGGTCACAGACACACCCCTGTTCCTGCCGCGTTTCAGTTGGCAGTCTTGCTTAGTGAAGACAGTCTGACTTCACCTAGAGAGGTAAAGAATGGACCACAGTGCTTTGACAAATTATGGGAACAGAATCATACAGTCAATAGAAACGTTGTCAGCCATTGTAGAAGCACCCTTCATGTAGAACATCAACGATCAAGATTTCTGTTTCTTGACAGTAACGGCAACACTTTCCCCTGCTTTATGCCCCAAAACACACACGTGACGTTCTTGAAAATGTAAAAATTTCCACGTCTTCAACAACGTACCCTACATTTCCGATTGAAAATCACAAGTCTTGTCTAAGCAGGCAAGAAGCCATCAGATTGTTGCCAAGAATTCTCTAACAACAATAGTTTCCTGTTTCAGTTTATCATTGTCCGTCTTCGCTGTCAGGCTTTGTGTCGTACAATAACAACCACAAGAGTTGACCTTCTCTAAGTTGGTGGGTATCTCTCCCAGTGACCCCCCCCCCCCCCCCCCCCTCCACTGTCAGGCCAGCTGCTGCCTGGTGTCTGCAAAAGGCCCAAATGTAATCCCCGCCAGTCTTGGCATTGCTTTCAATTATTCCCAACGCAAGCGTTTAAAATGCACATGGAAGCGCAGACCTAGGAATACACGCACGGCGTGATTCAAAGACAGCGTGCCTGCTTGCCCCCACATAGTTGGTCTAAAGACAAGACTTCTTTTCCCAGAGGGAAGTGCAACAGAAAGGCCTCAGCTTAGCTTTTGTTGGGGGGGGGGGGGGGGGAGCTAAGATTGAGCATTTGCTACAACCAGCCTAATACATATACGAGTCTGGAGTATGTAAATGCTAGCATCATTATTCAGTGGAAGCACGTATATGAGACAGACCTGACATATTGTTTTTCTCTCTAAACATCCTCCCTCCTGTACGGAAGAGGATATCCCCTGGAAGGAAGATCCTTCCTGGCTCTGGTTAGGATGTACCCTAGTGTCAGAAGCTAGAAGGGCTGGACTTTGCTCAGCCATTTCCTTTATGTCCATTTGGAAGTTATAGAATCGCTCCATGTTGACACAGCGTGTCATAGGTCATTTAAGGAGGCCTTTGCATTCCTCTCAGTTCCTCTTCCTCATTTACAGTTGGCCTTTATCCAGCCAGTAAGCGCAATATCCTCGAGACTCCACAACATGTAAGAGGTTTGAAGGGATTTGGTCGGACCGTATATTAGGAGATCTGAATCTCTTCTAAGGACAGCCCTGGTGGAATGGCTAGTGTCTAGCTAGCCAGTATCTTTTACCAGGCTTGCCATCCACACCGAAGCTTGGAAGTCTCTCTATCGAATCTGTCATGTACTTGCAAGGACATGAAAGGGCATTCCTTTCGTGAAGGTTGTGTCATTGTGCTGAAAGTCGTACATGCGAGGTCATGCTAAAAAGGGGGCTGCTCGGAGCAGAACATCACACAAGGTTCATCAGTTGAGATCCAGCCGATTTAGGGATCTCGTGAATCCCCCCGCTGACCTCGGACAGGAGGACGTCTTTATGGTCACGATCATAGAGGCGCTCGTTCTGACGTGCTCTCTCTCGATCTTCATCTTTCTCGGCCAGTCCTGTCTAACTCGTCCTGTCTAACTCTCTCTCTCTCTCTCAAAGTCTTTACCTGTCTGAATGTCTCTCTCTCTCTCTCTCTCTCTCTCTCTCTCTCTCTCTCTCTCTCTCTCTCAAACTCTTGAGCAATCTCCTGCTCTCTTTCTATCCTCGGAAGAAGGGAGGGAGGTATTCTATAAACCCTGCATTTAACATCAGATGAAGTGCTTGCTTTTTTCATGTGCAAAGAAAAGCCATTGTCACCTGCCTTGTGATGCTTGATTGCTCATCTTCGAGTCACGATGACAAAGGAATGCAAATGATCAGTTGGGGTGTTGATGTTGGAGAGAACTGAAGAAATTCACAACAATGGACAACTACTCAGTAATGAGCTACACCTACTACAGTATGTCAGGTGCTCTTTTGTGAAGTAAAAACTCACTGAGGCGTTTTCAGAAGCATTTGAGGGAGGTACAAAAAAAAGGGTTTCATGTCATCTCGAAAGCGATACCTATTCATATGGCGCAGAAGGCAGGTCTCTTCTGGAGCAAAAATCATTATGTATGGACTTGTGCTACTCATTCGGAAAATGAATCGCTCAGAAAAGCGCTGACGCGGACCGTTTTTGACCATTTTGCTAGTGTTTCACCCAATGACTCCCAATTAGGCTTGAGGAAATAACCTTGGCCTCTCGTCATTTGTTAATGAGGTATCTACTTCATTTCGCTGACTGGCACGTATTTGTCATCCATTCACGTGGATTAGCAGATTGCCAGTGCAGTTTAAAGTCATGGTGAAATCTGCCTTGCTCCTGCCAAGAATGTCCTGGGTGTAATCCCCTGCCAGGGGAGCTGATCATCACTCAGCTGGATGACCTCTTGACCCTACCTGTATGGAGTTTGCATGTTCTCCTTATGCTCACATAGGTTTCCTGCCGCACAGAACCCTAATACAACAGCCTGCTTTTCTCAATGACCCAGAGCTGGGGAGGGGGGTCTCTGGTGGACACCCTGGCATGCATGGGTGCGCATGTGTGTATGTGTCACTACCCAAATACTAGTTGGCCTGTTATTAACCATGGCTCACTGAAGGAGGGTATGTCGAAATTCCAGTCTTTTTGTCGTTGGCTAGACTGAGGTGCAGGCTGGCTGGTGATTAGCCTGTCAGAGCAGCGGTCAGCTGCTATGCATGCCAGGCGTGGGCCCAAGCTGCAGAGAAAAGCACAGACATGGAGGCGAAAAGAGCTGTTGGGATACATGCAGCTTTAGTCCAGGGACTACACAGACACAAAGACACATAGGCACGCCTTATGTCTCTCTGTCACATGTGCGCTCGCAGTCAGGGGCTAGACAAAAGCCTCATTGTCTGGCTGGGGAGACTTCCTGGAATGCCTCAGTTGGTGAGAGCGTCAGGAACCGGGTCTGACATGGCAAACTGTAGACGTACCGAGTGACCTTTGACCTTCCCGCTACCTGCCCGCCCGCCCTCCCTCTCTGATATTGTCCTTACAACTGGAGATAAAGAGTGTAACGTTCTCCCATTGTGTTCCGTACAGTAATGGATCTAAAGTCCGGCGTGTGAGCAGGGAGTCTGTCTCCAGCAGCCTTATTTATGGTTGTGTCAGTGGGAGTGCTCTGTTTGTGTGCAAGCAGTGCGGCCGTCGAGGTTTTCACCATGAGAAAAGGGGAGTGGAATGGAGCAGGTGTTTTCTGTTATCAAGCAGGAGGCTTGCTAGTGGGGGGGGGGTGTGTTGGGGAAATGGAGCGATGGCGCAACCGAGTGGCGGCAACTCTCTTTGTGACGCTAACCAGACCGAGTGTTGAATGCTTTTGGGAAGCGTAGAAGATGCTTTTAAAATCTTAGCATGTGCATCTGCTTGTTGGTCGGCAAGTGCGCGGGTCCCTCTCCTGATAGCAAAAGGATGGCCTCCGTTGTCAAGGACAACAGCCATTTGGGGACCCATTAAATTGAACTGAAGCCATCGACTAACCTCATTGCCCCCATGCTCTCGCATGTCGTTCTGCAAAAGCTTCCAGACAGATGGAGAGAGGGTGAGAAAGAAGGAGCAGGTGAAGGAGGGGAAACGGTCATAATTATGAGAGGGAGAGAGAGGATGGAACGTTAAAGGGATGACTATCATGTATGAGTCAGCATGGCTCTGTGTGATGACAATGACAGTTGCTGTCTTGTGTCTCTCTCTCTCTCTCTCTCTCTCTCTCTCTCTCTCTCTCTCTCCATCCCTGCTTGCTCATGCTTTTCCCTCCCTCCTTTCTCTCTTCTCTTGGCTCTTTCAAGGGCCTGTCAGTGGAAACATGACAGCTCGCTCGCCCCCCCACCCCACCCCTCCTCTTCCCTCTCTCCCCCTAGCCAGCAGTCACTGCTGGAGACGGCAGGGGAGAGGAGGAGGCACGGGGCCACGCTTGCTCGTTGCCAAGGCGACAAGTCAGACTGGTTCTGTTTCTCTGCTCCAAGTCTGCTCCAGCCCAGCTTGACAGGGGCTCCAGCGCGCGGGCGGCGTCTTTGCTGTGCGTCCAGGGGCCGTCTATGGCTTATCCCCCTCCACTTCAGTGTAGCAACACTGCACTTAGCTGCCTGCTGTCCAGTTCTCCGGTGCCTGCTGATTGTTATGATGCCATCAGCACTGGCTGGGCTCGTAACCACACAAACACACACACATCACATCATGGTCAGTCCACTAATGTTCTTATTCTTCCCGTACCCTCCCCTCTTTCTTCACTTCCTCTCGGCCTTTTACGTCCATCCTCATCTTTCACTCACACCCCCCCCCCTCTCTTTGCTCATCCTCTCTGCATCTCCCTCCCCTGTCTCTCTCCCCTCTCTCTCTGTCCCGCCCCTCTCTCCAGCGGGTCAGACCCCGGCCCCTGGCGGGGCAGATCACAGCAACCCGGTGTACGTCGCCTTCGTCCTGGTGCCTGTCTTCTTCCTGCTGGGCCTCCTGGGAGTCCTCATCTGCCACGTGCTGAAGAGGAAAGGCTACCGCTGCACCACAGAAGCAGAGGGGGACGACGAGGAGGTGGTGAAGGATGAGGAGAAAGACCTGGAGCAGGGAGCAGGTGAGCCAGGAAGGGGAGGAGGAGGAGGAGGTGGTGAAGGATGAGGAGAAAGACCTGGAGCAGGGAGCAGGTGAGCTAAGAAGGGGGGGAGGAGGAGGAGGACGTGGTGAAGGATGAGGAGAAAGACCTGGAGCAGGGAGCAGGTGAGCCAGGAAGGGCGAGGAGGAGGAGGAGGTGGTGAAGGACGAGGAGAAAGACCTGGAGCAGGGAGCAGGTGAGCCAGGACGGGAGGGGGGAGCAGGAGGAGGACGAGGAGGTGGTAAAGGATGAGGAGAAAGACCTGGAGCAGGGAGCAGGTGAGCCAGGAAGGGGAGGAGGAGGAGGAGGTGGTGAAGGACGAGGAGAAAGACCTGGAGCAGGTGAGCGATAGGTCAGAGAGAAGGAATAGAGGAGGTCATGAACTTGAAGTATAGCGAGGTCGTGAGCTTGAAGTATATCTGGTAGAGTGCACAGGAATAAAGCCCTATTAAGAAAAGGAAAGAGGTTCGTTTTTTCCCTCCCTGACGTGAGTGTTCTATTATGCTCTATTTGGAGGTTTTTATGCTTTGAATCTCCAGAACATTGGTTGATTGGAGAGTGCAGGTTGAGGATTTGGCCATCTCTCACATGCACTTTCAGCAAACGATTCTCCACATAGTCTCACAGGTTTCAATCTGGGCTTGTTCCAGTCTGAGACTGACAGTCTAGCCTACGTGTAATCAGTTAGCATGTTCTGTCCGTACTTGACTGACGCGAGAGGTTGTCTGACCTAACTGGACCCTAAGCCACATCATGTAACTCAAGATAAGAACTGCTGTTTCAACTTGAGTCACAGCAGTTCCTGCCACTGCTGATGAGCAAGACGTATTTGTTTCACCAGCGTTTCTCTGAAACATGCAGGTAGATGAAAGGACATGTTGTGTTGTCCTCCAAGATCGTTTTGAGGAAGTTCAGAGTTCAAAGCTGGCAGCAGACGGCTGTACAGGCCGCGCTGAAGAAAAAGGATCTTAGTAGGGTGCTTGGAAAAAATGATTTGATGGAAACCTTGAGCTGTTTAACAACACCATCCGCGTGGCTCTGAACTGTATTACTCACTACTAAACCAGATCAACCAAAGGCCAGAGAAGGGCTTGCCATGCTTGCGAAAGAAAACGCCACCAGTCTTGTCAACTGCCTAAGCTAGAACGTACAAAGTTCCCCATTTCAGTTTGCCCAATCCCAGTGTCACTGCAAGACAGATGGACCGACATCAGCAGAAACCGCGATGGCTTGTTTTCAATTAAAACTGGATCGACCGCAATGTTGTCTGCCATGGTAGCGGCGTCAAAACAGGGATGTATGGACGTGTTTGAACTCGCGCCGTTGAGCGGAGTCCATAGCCTGTGGTTATGTCACAGCTCGCTGCAAGGAGCTTCTGAACTTCAGGACATGCTATGGAACACTGAGGTGGAACGTTTCCATTTCTCTCTTCACACTTCCATGTCGGTCTGTCTGTCTGTATGTATGTGTGTGTGTGTGTGTCTCCTGTGTGTGAGTGTGTCTCTGTCTCCTCACTTCCATGTTGTTCTGTGTGTCTCTGTCTGTCTCTGTCTCTCTCTCTCTCTCTCTCTCTCTGTCTCTCTTTCTCTGTCTGTCTCTGTGTGTGTCTATCTACTGACTTCCATGTTGTTCTGTCTATCTGTCTGTCTGTGTCTGTCTGTCTGTGTCTGTCTCTCTCTCTCTCTCTTCCTGCCGGTGTTCCTGCTCCTTCCCCCCTGTACCATTGAAACGTGTGTCTTCAGGGAGTTTCGTGTTCCCAATGCAGCCAAACGCACGCAGCCCTACGTCTCCTGTTGGTAAACTCTTGTTTATCTCTCATCAGAGAGAAGGCGGGAGGCTAGTCTAGCTCTCCCAGAGTGGAGCCTCCACCCCTCCAGTCCTCCACTGTGTTTAGGATCAAGGATTTGAATAGCGGTATGTGTGCAGCTGGTCCAGCAGGATCGGACTGCCCTTCTATTCAGCGCTATCATATTGCCATCTCCCCCCCCCCTACATTGTTCAGCCAGTCCCTCTTAATTGTGTCCTTGCTGGGGGACCTTTCCGGCCTAGTGAGCTTCCCTGGATGGTTGAACAGTATCGGTGGAGTAGGTGGATTCCTGGAATCCTGGAATCCTGGACTGTTTGATTAGAAATAGGGAGGAAGTAAGCATATTCTGTCTGTTTTTAACTGGGGGTGGGGACGGGACGGGACGGGGGGGAACAATCCACCTCAAACGTACGCCACGGGCTTTGCACAAGTGGAGTCGACGCTAGCAGAGTGCTGACGAGCACAGCGAGACCGTAGTTACTCACTTACCAGAAGCGAGCACGGCGACGGGCCCACAGGAAGTAGTAGGAAGCGTGTCTCACATGCAGTAAGGTTGCAGACCTTCGGGAGGAAGGAGGCGTGCGTGTGTGTGGGTTAGGCATTCTACAATGCATCCGTTTTGAAAACAAGTTCGACGAGTAAAATTTGATTAAAGGGCTGTACGCAGCAAAGAGTAGAACGGCTGGCCAGAATGGGTTAATTGAAGCTTCCTTTTACACTGGAGTTGTGGATATATTACAGCTTTCGCACAGCAGCATTCTAACAGGAGGTGTACTTGGTTACCAGGGTTACCAGGCCCTTCCGTGGTCTCCGTGTGTGTCTGTGTCACAGGCAGCATGGTGTTTTTGTCTGAATGGAAGCACTCAGATAGAGATGCATGTTGACTGAACCAGAACTGGACAGACAAGTAGTGATCTTCATGGGTTTCCTGGTTCTCTCACCCTTGCCCCCATGGAAACCATGGGGGAATGTGGTTGGTTTGGGTTTAAATTGTATTTTGTGTGTGTGTGTGTGTGTGTGTGTGTGTGTGTGTGTGTGTGTGTTTTTTTTCAGACTTGAACGATACCTACAGCGAAAGCAACAATGACACTGTGGGACAGATTGTTCAATACATCATGAAGAATGAAGGTAAGACCACAAAGCCTCGTGTGTGTGTGTGTGAGAGAGGGAGGGGGAGGGGGAGAGGGAGAGGGAGAGGGAGGGGGAGAATAGGAGAACAAATAAGTGAAGAATTTTAAGACCCCTTTTACACATCATGAAAAGAAAATCTAATGCCTGGGTCACCCCATGTCCTGCCCATGCTGGCTCTGCCTACATTACTGCCACTGGGAGGGAGACAACGCTTAAGGTCAGTTCCCATGCTTAGAGTGCTTAATTAGAACATTCTCATTGTGGATGTCAGGCACTAATAATACCACTGGCCACATCCAGAGAGCTGAGGCCTTTGATGGGGAATATATTCCGCCCAGTAAGATGATCAACTCACCCTCGTTACGTAAGCGACTTCCTGGATGGAGAGACTCTAGTGACACGCGCACGCTGACCGAATATATTCCTCACTTCTGTGTTGTCGATGACTGAACCCCCCCCCCCCCCCCAACGCCTCCCTCGCCTCGTCAGGTTCCTCAGATTAGCCTACTGGAGGCTCCCATTTCCTGGCATTATCTTGTTGACCGTGTCCCACTCAGGAGCCTGAGTCACTGCGCTTAGTGGTGTGGCCTCGTTTCCTCTGTTTGGTCACCTGGATGAAGCTGTGCAGTGGATTGTGGAGAAGAAACTGAAGAATAGGAAGATACCAGCCCTGTACACAGGCCCACTGTAATGTTCACTATGAAATACACAGCCCCACTGTAATGTTCATGATGAAATACACAGCCCCACTGTAATGTTCATGGTGAAATACACAGCCCCACCGTAATGTTCATGATGAAATACACAGGCCCACCATAATGTTCATGATGAAATACACAGCCCCACTGTCATGTTCATGATGAAATACACAGCCTTCCTGTAATGTTCATGGTGAAATACACAGCCCCACTGTAATATTCATGATGAAATACACAGGCCCACTGTAATGTTCATGATGAAATTACACAGGCCCACTGTAATGTTCATGATGAAATACACAGCCCCACTGTCATGTTCATGATGAAACACACAGCCTTACTGTAATGTTCATGATGAAATACACATTCTTTTGTTCTCTCTCTCTCTTCCCCCCCCCCCTCCCGTCCATGCTGTTAATCCATAACGTCCGTTTCTTGCTCATGCACTCATCCCCCCCCCCCACCAGCTTAACATGTGTGTCATGAACACCTGGTCACACCCATGCTGAGTGTGCTGTAGGTGAGGGATAAACAGGAGGATGAGAGCTGTACAGTCATCGTAGTGAGTGAGTGAGGGTTGGGGATAGGTTTCCATTCAGTTCATTCAGTGGATTTGTCCTAAGCCCGGGCAATCTCTTTTACAGCCTTCGGTTGTGTTTCCACTGATTGGGGTCAGTGCTTTAGGAGGCCAGCGTGCTCCTTTAGACGTCCTGGGAGCGGTCTTGTGTGTTTGAACAAAGTAAACAGTTTTTCGTCTCGGGTAGAATGCCACACTTCAAAGTTCAAATGCGGAGGGAAAACAATTCCTGTTTGGGTTTGAACGCTAGCATAGGTTTTTTTCTTTCCTTGTCTAACCATGAATACGGTTAAATAGACTTTTGTTCATATCTAGATATATATTGTTTGTAGTCCCCCCCCCCCCCCCCCACCACCTCATGTGGAGACACCAGCCCCTGGTTGTGCTCCTGGGAGTCGGTGTGGTTACAGTAACGACATGCAGCTGTTCAGTGTATTAGGACGCTCTCTTTAAGTGTCAGGTCTCTCTGCTACTGCCTCAGTTTGATCTCTCCTCTCTGACTTTGTCTCCCTCTCCTCCCCCTCCTCCTCCCCCTCCCTCCTGTCTTGTCTTCAGCAAATTCCGATGCTCTCAACGCCATGGTTCACGAAAACAGCATCGACTCAGACGGGTAAGTCGACTTGCTCTCTGTTCATGACCACACCCCTCCAACACCCCTCCAGCAGACACACACAGCAGACACACACAGCAGACACACACAGCAGACACACACAGCAGACACACACATATACAATTATCTCTCCGTTTCAAATCAAAGTCCATCTGCACTAAACCTGCACGCCTTGCATCCAGTTTACAACGGCAGTGTGTACGAAGCGTCCTATGACTGCGAATCTGTAACTGAACATCACAGTCGTTTTGGAGTGACCTGGGTGCAATACTCTTTCTAGCCACAAGATGGCAGTGTTGCCTCTGAAATAGATTGAACGAAACAACCAAGTTGGTTTGGATTTGACCTGAAACAAATGTTCAGGTCATGTTGCAGTCCTGTTTAGTTTGCTGGCCATATTGGCATGCTTCGATCACGCCACCCCCTAAGTCACTAAGTAACGAACTTTTTTTTTCTTCTTCATCCCTCCAATGCCCTAACCACTTAAGCACGGCACAGTGGCCACGCTTCACAGCATGAAGGTCCTGGGTTCAATTCCCCATGAGGCACTGATTAGTGCTGAGGTGGGATTTCTACCGGACCTTTCCGCACGGAGTGTGCATGTCCTCCTTATGTTCACATGGGTTTTTCTTTGCTCAGAACATGGTTGAGCACCTGGATTGGCGGCTAGACTCCGCTGCCATGGCGACACGCTTCTCCTGGATAGGAGGATAGGAGGAAGTGCAGCGGGAGGGCCTAATGGCAGAGGCATACATCTCCGCTGCACGGCCGTGGCACGCGTGTTCTGCAACTGGGAGACGTAATGAAGGGTTCTTCTTCTTGCCAGCCATCCGCTGGTAGATGCTGAAACACTTTGGGCCGTTATGCGGAGTTCGTATTGATTAATGGGTGGTGGCAGCGTATTCATCACCGCTGACTCCAGTCTAGGTGAGGCGCTGGAACAGAAGGTGGGCGTCGTGGCGTCGTGGCCCGGGCCCTTTTACCTCTGCCCGCTCCTCGCCGGGGGAGAGGTGCTGATGGAGGGCAGCCAGCGGCGCTAGATCAAAGCGCGGAACACGATGGCGTTTGAACCCCCGCGACAGGACGTCTTTACGTTCGGCGGGAGGGGGGAGGGGGAGGGATGGGGCGAGATGGGGCGAGATGGCTCGACCTTGAGGAGGCAGGAGAGGGATGAACGGAGGGGTGGGGAGGGAGGGAGGCAGGAAGAGAGAAAAGTGAGAGCGGAGATATTTTTACATATCGGGCGAGTGACGAAGGGTGGGGCTATAAATCGCTGCCGGATGGTTGGGCGGCGAGGCAGGATGAGGTATGGCGAGACATCGGTTATCCTGGAAAAGTCTGCACGGTGACAAGTTTCCCCCCCACATATCTCTCTCTCTTTCTCGCTCCTTTCCTCCCTTTCTTTCTCCGTTTCTGTCTCTCTCTCCAATTTTGTCTTTCTCACAGAACTTCATGAACCCCTCTTTCTCTCACCTCTGTCTCTCATGTCTGTCTCTCTCTCTCCCTCCCTCTGTCTCTCTCTCTCTCTCTGTCTCTCTCTCTCTGTCTCTCTCTCTTCCTCCACTCTTAGCCTGGGTGGGCAGTCTGCCAGTAGAACACTTAGGGGTGCTGGGGCGGCCCCTAAAGGGGGTGACCGAGGGGGTGGAGGGTAATTTATGTCTCACTAGGGGATTGTGTGTGTGTGTGTGTGTGTCAGGGTTTGCAATAGTATTTGGCAGGTTGTGTTTAGTGTTGGTTGGATGGATCTTCTCTCTTTCTCTGTGTCTCTCTCTCTCTCTGTGTGTGTGTGTGTGTGTGTGTGTCTCTCTCTCTTTGTGTGTGTGCGTGTGTCTGTGTGTGTGTGTGTCTCTCTGTGTGTGTGTGTGTGTGTGTGTGTGTGTCTCTCTCTCGTTTCTCTAGATGCAGGAGTTGTCCTCCTCGCCGCAGTGGTGCTGTCCACGCCATTAATCCCCAACCTCCGTTTCCTCCTTCCGCCCTCGTCCCTCTCCCCTCTCCCTCTGTGCTGCCTCTTCACCGTTCCCCCTCTCTGCACGCGCTGTTCTTCACCCTCCATCTACGGGTCCCACTCTTCCACTCATCACTTCCCACCCCCCCCCTCTTTCTGCTGCTGTGCGTGCATCTTTTATCCCTCTCTTCATCTCTTATCCTAACTGCGACACGCGCACGCGCACGCACACACATGCACTCTCCAATCTTGCCAGCCCATTTCCATGGTGTCCCTGTAGGTAATGGAGACAAGTAAAGGCAAAGTGCTCTGATTCGCTTTCTCTCACACATACACACACACACACACACACACACACACCCTAAGCCACTGCATACAGCTCTGCCATCACTTAAGTCATTATAGTACTTCTCCCTGAACTGGGAGAGAACAGTCTCTCTCTCTCTCACACACAGGCAGAGAGAAGACTGTATGACCAGATGTATGCTGTGTATAAACACTACATATGTACGAACATGCACATCATTTGACTATTCTAAATCAGCCTAATCTAGCCCTGTCCACGTCAAATAAAAAAGCCTGGACGTGATATCTCATAGAAAGAAGTGTTGTTGCCCTAACCATGGAACCTACACGTATCGCCCAGCCCTGTGTACATCACACAGTATCACCCAGCCCTGTGTACATCACACAGTATCACCCAGCCCTGTGTACATCACACAGTATCACCCAGTCCTGTGTACATCACACAGTATCACCCAGTCCTGTGTACATCACACAGTATCACCCAGCTTTGTGTACATCACACAGTATCACCCAGCCCTGTGTACATCACACGGTATCACCCAGCTCTGTGTACATCACTAACCATAACGCTGTCCTCTACCTTCAGCCCAACCACCCCCACGTCCCCCGTCTCCCCCACATCGCCCATCTCCCCAACCACGCCCCTGTCCCCCGGGGCACCGGCGGCGGCGGCAGGCAAGCCTAAGCACACCTGCAACCACCTGCACACCATCGGGGGCGTGGGCGCCAACCAGAACATCTGTAACCGCTGTAACCTGAAGAAGGGTTGGCCGCTGATGAGGAAAACCTCCAACAGGAAGGTGGACCGTCGGAGCGGTGGGGAGGTCACGGTGCTGGCAGTGGGCAGGTGAGACGTGTGTGTGTGCGCGTGTGTGTGTGCGTGTGAGGGAAAGGGAAACCTATTGGCCCACGCTACCTCATCGCTGTGAAAGACTGTTCCCTCCCCCCCTCTCTCTAACCCTGGAGTGCTGATCTGAATGCAGAGAGCCACATTTTTAATTTGCTCATCCAGATGAATGGAGGTGTCTGGGGTCGCCCCGACCTAAGGGGGAATATTCATTCACTGATTAAATTACATCTTTGTGGTGAGAGAGAGTGTGTGCGCGATAGGAGGAGGGGGAGAGTGATGTGGGAGTGTTTAAGAGAGATTGAGAGTGATATGTGTGTCGTACCAAGTGAAGTGCGTGTTTGCGTGTGTGTGTGTGCGCGTGCTTTCTGAGTGCAGCCCAGGCTCAACGCCAGAGGATATTCATCTCCCATCCTCCCGCCAGACTGATTTAATATAGAGCAGTACGCTGGTCATCTGAGTTTTAAGACACACGCCCTAGTCATGTTTAAACGACCCCCTGATGCAACCTGACCATATAGATCAACATTCATCAACATCCTTATTTCCAAGGATTGTTTAGTTGAGCGGGCGGTGCGAGACCCTAAGTGTCGGACCCCCCCCCCGTTATGGTGGCGTTGGTGATGAGTGGGATGGCGCTTGTCGTCCTCAGATTCCGGGTGACCAAGTGCGAAAAGCCTGCCAGGGAGAGGCGGACCCTGCTAATCACAGACTCCAACGGGAGCGTGCCTACGTCCCCCGTGGAGACGGGGCCTCCCAGAAGGACCCCCTCCGAGTCTCAGGTCAGTCCCAGAGTGGCCTTCCGTCCGATGCTGGGTGATCCCAAAAGGGACGTTTCTGGAATGTAATGAAAACTGAATTCTTTTGTTAGAGACGTCCGTGTTTGTTGAGGAATTTCATATCAATTCTCCTGATAAGGAGCCGGTTGTTAGGCTCCGAGCTGCTCGGCTCATGCTAGTCTTTCATCAAACTGAAGTTCATTGATTTTTTTTTCTCCCCCTTTCTTCTCGTCTCTCTCCGTCTCAGGCGCAAGAAGCCAACCCAAAGTGAAGGCAAGGTGAGACCTGTTTATCTTCCGTTTCTGCTTGTCTCTCTCTGTCTCTCTCTCTCTCTCTCTCTCTCTGTCTCTCTCTCTGTGTCTCTCTCTCTGTGTCTCTGTCTCTCTCTCTATGTCTCTCTCTCTCTGTCTCTCTCTCTCTCTCTCTCTGTGTCTCTGTCTCTCTCTCTCTCTAACATTCAAGCCCCTCTTCATGCCCTGTTGGTCTCTCTACAGAGCTCGGCAGAAACAACAGAAATTGGGAATCTAATTAGAAACTTTCAAAAAAGCAAGCGGACGAATGACATGTCCGTGCCGGAGGGTCATTGGACAGCAGCTGTGTGAGTCCAGGGGTTGGTCCCTTCCCAATCCACGCCCCCTCCCTTCTGCAGCCACACAAGCTAAGACCACTGATGATGATGATAGCGATGAGGACAATGGAGAGGAGGAAGAACCAAAGTCAATGTCCTAGCCATTCTGCTAATTTTGTACCTTCCTAAGGAGGTGTGCGTGCAAGTGTGCGTCATGTTCGTCCACATACCCTTCCCAAATAAGCAGCTGCCATCAAAACAAACCAAGTTCATTTCTCCACACTCCGCTAAGGACCCCCTCCGTGGTCATGTGACCCGCTGGGCTTGTGTCCAGAGTAGAGATGGTGCATTAGTACATGTAGTTCATATGAGAGCCAAGTTTTTTAAAATTTATACCAAACCACATCCTTCCCAGGTGCTGCCACAAGCTGGTTTTAATGGTAACAAGCCTGCAGAACCAGGGCTTTCTATTCCTCCCTTCTGTACAGGCACACATCTTTGTTTCCCCCTGGTCATGTGATGGTGAATGCATGATTTTGTACGTATAACAGGAAGCTACGATGCGTTTTTGATATTTATACCCCATAAAGACAAACATTTTTTCCCCCCTCTCTTTTGATTCTGTGCCTATTTGCAGAATTCTGGATCCCACATTTTACAGAGGATCTGTTGATTAGCTGTGCCAATGATTGATGCCTTATTTTGTAGATGTATTATATAGGAAATGTATCATCGATCAGCTTAAATGACATTTTAACTGTGTGGATTCAGTTCTGTGAATTTCATTTTTACTGGACGTGGGAACCCTAAATGACCACTGTGTGCGTGCGTGTGCGTGCGAGGAATAGCACGTGCCATTTGTATTTGTCTCATGAGGTTTAGTGACATACACGTCACCAAATACGTGTTTCATGTTGAAAAAGAGAGTATATTTTTATGTCCAGAACATGGACGTTACGTCTGCAAAGTGCCCTTGAATACTCCAAAGTGTAACATACGTACACATATGACAATATTCTATTTTGGCCTTTCCAGACCAAAATACCTCCTGTCAGTACATTTCTCTGAGCTTAAATGGATCCTAAAACTGAAGCTATGTTCATTTTCACAAAGATTTTAGAAAAATATGTTGGTATGAGTTCATAATGTTTATTTAGTTCCATGTGCCTATTTACCACATGCATATTATTACATTGACCTGTATTGCCTGGTTGTAGGCAGTGCTTCAGCTCTGAATGATCAAATCAGTTTCCCACTTGTCCCAAATGTAGTTTTTTATGTCATGTTTTACAGGGGTGTATTTAAAAAAGACAACATCTGCCTAACGTCTTAAAAGAATTGAATGTTGACACTAATCAAAGTATTTTGACGTATTTAATTCCAAGTCCAAAGCGAAGACATTTATATATCCAACGTGTTGTAACTAGTATAGATGTATGCGGTTTGTAATTAATTGATACTATAATAAATTTATGCATTTTCTGTGTTCGGAAACAATCTCCTTTTTTGTCTGTCAATTTTTCATTATCATTCCTTTACTATTCAATATTCATCAGCTTTTCTTTCCTCGTTTCCATCTTTCCTCTCGTTCCAGCCAGGCTATGTCTTGCTCTTCTCCATTTCTAATATAAAGTAATAACACGAGATGATCTATCATATTAATTTTGAATATGGAGTCAGTCAGTCAAACCCCTATCTTTCTGCCTCTCTACTCTGAAGTCATTATTAACGTCAGCTGGATGAGAGGTGGAAAGAAGAGGTATTTGCCGCCGACGGATAATATCAGAGATTACCCTCTACCACAATTTTGGTCCTGACCTTACAAATGCAATCAGACTCGCCTCCGCCTTCAGACACACCCCACGTAGGCCCAAGAAGCTATTTAGATCACGCATTGCGCTTCCGCTGAATTTAAAGAAGGGAATCCCATTTGGATGCCGAGTAGCCGTTACACCATGAAGTGACGTTCTCGACTCAGGATAGATTCACCTTTTGAACAACAGGGGGTGATGTTGTGAATACGGTTTCCCGGTTGTTGTCATTCCCCGTGTTTACCAGCGTTTTATTAGACAGTGGCAGAGACCGGATCATGTGTCTAGGTGTGAACAGCGACGGGATCATTTGGACGCGATGGAAAAAGTTGTCAAAACGCTAAATGACGTTCTAGGATCTCTGACTATTCACCTGATATTCGCCTTCTCATCAATGCTTGCCCTCTGCATCTCCCCAACCCATAGCCTATAAACACTATTTGAGAAGCAAGGGCGGATAAAAAGAACCTTATAGTTAACAGGATGACCCAGCTGCAAATATTGACACTATGCGAAGGTATTTGTGCGTTAGCCACAACACTTTCCACGGACAAAATGGTGACACCCACAGTCATTGTTTATAATAAAAACCTGTCGGAGTGTTTTTCTGCAGTCAATCACTCCCTGCCTTGCCCTTCCCATCATCCTCGTTAGGTGCGCTCTCTCCGTTCAATGACATGAGCCTTTAATGCATACAGTGGGATGCCATATTTCATAGAACATCAACATAATATATCATGTGAACACATCACATCGATTAAATGGAAATGGTCTTTCTTCCTATGTCTATGCGTTTTTCTCCAGCTTTGATTTAGTACGTGTATCGACCGTATGCCAGCCTGCTGTTGCTGTCCTGTAGTTACTATACAGGTGGACTCCACCTTTATTGTCAAGGCCATGTTCGATTCCATGCCTCCGTCTCCGTAGCTGGCCCTGGGCCAACAGGAAGGAGATCTTAGTCCTGGCATGGCAGAGCTTGACAAAAGCACTCGGGAGAGTGGGTGTGGTCTACGGTCTACGCGTCAATGATTTACATACTGTAAAACTGTCCTAACAGCGTCGGTAACCGCGGTGACCTTGGAGCGGACTGGCTTTTTGCCATTCTGGAAACACAGACTGAATATCCTGTTCGCTCTTTCGTTCTCGTCTTCTTTGTTGACTGGGCTGGTGCGGTTGTGTCCGCTGAGAAAACAATCTGGTGCCCGAAATAAATGTAGGTAGTTATATCCTGCTACCACGCTGAGGTGGTCTGTTGTTCAGATAGGCCAATAGGCGAAACAGACATAACAATGAATGTCCTCCCTCCTGCCCTATGGTGCCACTTATACTAGGGTGTAAATTAGACTGTTTTTCTTTAAACATACATTCTGCACTTGTACGTGACGTTTCATACCACTTAAGAAGTTAAATATATCCGTCTTTCTTATTTCTTACTACAGGGTATGAAAGTAAACTGTTTGTTGTACATGTTGTTTTGGAAGCAAGGTATTCCGGTGTGCATATGCAAACTGAAGCCTGAAAAAATGGCTATGTATGATTCTTTTCCTGTCGCACTGTAGAATCTAGTTATTATATAATTATGGGTCTAACTTCTGAACACCAAGAAGTAGACACACAGACCCATAACATCATAATCCCAGCAGCCTACTAAAACAAACTAGTTTGAAATGAATCCCCCAACACACCTAGCAATGTACACAAGCCCGCGCCGTATAATGGAGGGAAATCAAACAAGCATCAACGGCGACAAACATTTTCATGGCCGTTTAATTGCATTGGATTAATAACAGTGACATATTCCTAAAGTACACACATGTGAAAATCCATCTTCCTTTGTCCACCAGTGGCTGGCTTAGCCCTCAGGCGCTCTTTTACCAGATCCAATATTGCGTAATATAGAACAGGCATGCTAAGGCACAGGTTCAGTCTAGAGTATATGTCCATTTATTCTCACATATCCACATTTTAAGCAATAGTATAGGCATATTCTTGGTGAAAGAAAGAATAACTTTGTGTGTGTGTGTGTGTCAACTGTCAGAGTCAAACCTGGCCAAAGACTGGAGAGCCTAGAGGAAGACCCCCAACACTGTCACCATCAGAAGAACAGAGGTGAGCTGAGAAATCACTTCCTTCTGAACGACTGGAAAACAACAACTGAAGGGGATGTGCAGGGGATGTGTAGGTGATGTGCAGGGGATGTGTAGGGGATGTGCAGGGCATCTGCAGGGGATCTGCAGGGGGTGTGCAGGGGATGTGTAGGGGATGTGCAGGGGATGTTACGGGGGATGTGTAGGGGATGTGCAGGGGATGTTACGGGGGATGTGCAGGGGATGTTACGGGGGATGTGCAGGGGATGTGCAGGGGATGTTACGGGGGATGTGCAGTGGATGTGCAGGGGATATTGCGGGGGATGTGTAGGAGATATGCAGGGCATCTGCAGGGGATCTGCAGGGGGTGTGCAGGGTATGTGCAGATTACAGCCACGACGATGGAGGACCAACCGAGGAAGAGGAGGAGACACTGGAGGAGCAGAGTCAGAGAGATAAAGCGATAACAGCCGGTCACAAGACAGAGGGTGTTTCAGTCTCTTCTGAAGACGTACCATCAGTGCCCAAGCTCCCTCTGTAAGGAGACACGGGGACAGACAGCCTAATGGACATCATGTGGTTCCAGCCAAACTTAGAGTCTGCAGCTCTTGTGTGTGTGTGTGTGCGTGTGTGTGTGTGTGTGTGCGCGTGTGTATTGTGTGTTCTGAATGATGCCTGTGTATGTGTGTGAGGTATTTGCAAGTAGCATGGTCTGAATTATGCCCTGGTGTATGTATTTGTATGTGTGTATTTGTGTGTGTGTGTGTGTGTGTGTGTGTGTGTAGGAGAGGTTGTGAAGAAGGCTTCCCTACGGACCCTCTAGTGGGAAAGATTGTCAGTGTGTTGTCACAGCTAAGATTCAGCATCTGCTCCCAGAACACACACACTGGAGATTCTGGGAGTACCTGAGAGTACTTGTGGGAAAGTACACACACATACACACACACGCGCGCGCACACACACGCGCACACACAACAAATATACAGTCACATGCTTTGTTTCACCAGTTGTATGCACATCCTGGAGTACATGGAAAACAGAGTGAAAGAAAACGAAAGACGGATGGATGCCTGAGAAAAGAGAATAGATTTGAAACCAGACAGCAAATATAATTGGCTGATATATTTCTTCTGTGTGCCCCTGAAATGGTGTGTGCATGGATTCAGAATCATTATAAGGCTACTTGGCAGTACATTATCATCGCAGATTATACGTCTAAATGCTTCTCTGAACGTTACGAACAAAATGACAACAGAAATGATTTTGGCAAAACAAATAATGACTTCATAAGAACCAGTCACAGTACAGTTTCAAGAGCGAGTCACGGTCGTGCGAACCCCAAATCTGACACCGTCTCCGGTTAGGTTGGGGATAAAGCTGATCTGACGTAGGGTAGGGAACCGATGTCTCAGACAACTGGAGAGTTCTGAGACAACTCCCCACTGTGCTCAAGGCAACGTTGGTTTTCCAAACCAGGGTGGTTGTGAGTTCACATCCCTGTGGGTCACAGTAATAAGCACTCCTTCAAAGTCCTTCATTAAAACAGACTGACACAAATATGACCCAACAGCTGCTTCGGGCTTAAAAGATCCAGTATGTCAGTTTTGTAGTTCTACCTGTTACAGTAGCAGTAGTATTATCATGTTTCATGTATAGTCTATCCTTCAGTAAGCTTCTTCATGGATAGCTGGATTCTTCCTGAACGAGGAAGCAAACTGGACTGACGTCACTGGTTTGACCAATGACACTAACATTTGCATGTCCCTCTTCCATTACCTTTCTGTCCTACTAAATTTTCAGCGTTGACTTGACTCCTCCATGCCATCAAGTTCTGGGCCAGAACTGATAACAGCTCTTCACCCAGCACAATCCTAGGCAACCAGTTCAGATATAAATAACACCAGAACACAGATAAAAAAAAAAAAACTAAAGTCAGAAGGTTGATACCAAAAAAAAACAGCTCAGCATGACCTCATTAGTGTGTCTGTACCATGGTGCGAGGGTCCCTGAAGATTCAAAGCTCTGGCAAGTACTGCAGCTATAGCCACAGAGTCTAGCTAACACAGAAAAGAATGTCCAATCAGACAGACGCTTCTGTGGTGGGAGTGGATGTAGCGGAGTGCATGATTAGGATTCTGGATTTCACTTAGTCGTGAGATTCCCAGGGTACAATGCTGAAGTATCTTCCCTCACGTCTGTGACTTGACACCCATATCATGCCAACCTTCCCTCAGCCTGTCAGGTACAGTATGTGTCATTTGACTTCATTAGAAAAATATGGGTGACTTTTGTTAAAAAAGAATTATTTTTGTAAACCAGTTTTTTGGTGTGTCTCCTACAGGTCATTAAAGATCAATGGGATTCAAAATGATGGTGAGAACACATTAGGTTTCATTTCAGCTGGGTGGAGGGCTCGCACATGGTTCCTAAAAATCATATTTGGGAAGGTTCCAAAAGTCTGTTAGCAGACTTTTACAGTGCGTCACCGTGACCAATGTTTCTGTCACAAATTCACGGGCCACTCCGGAACAGCGAGGAAACTCTTTGGAATGTGTCAATCGTAGTCCTCCCCGGCGGTGGCCGAATCCAACGCCGCCAGCGCCTCCGCCACCATGGAGTCTGTCACGCTCTGCACGTCATCCCTGTCCTCCTCCCCTCCCTCCCCCTCGTCCTCGCTCCTGGTCCCGGTGAAGCTCCCCTCCAGAGCGGGCGGCGGCTTCAGGCGCCGTTCGTCCTTGGTGTCGGCGGAGGACAGGCTGGTGGTGCTGGTGTGCACGTCCCCGGACAGCACGCTCTCCTCCTCGTCGCCCGTGTCACAAGGGTAGTCCGGGGTCCCCCCCACCCCCTCGTCCACGGAGGAGCTCTCCCCGCCACACCCCCCCTCCATCAGCGACTGCTCCGAGGCCTGCCGCCCTCTCCCCTCCCCCCTGCCAAGGAGCGTGTCCGAGTTATGGTACGCCAATTCTCTCTGGTGCTCCAGGGAGTGGATGTTGGGGTACACTGGTACCTGGCTGGGGGCGTCCCCTGATAGGACCCCCCATCTGTCACCAGGACCCTGGGGCTGGATGATGTAGGGCCCCCCCTCTCCTGAGCCAGCCTTACCCTGCCACCCTTGCACATTCTGGGGGCTGGGCTCCACGGCGCGCAGCCTGTTGATGTGGTTGTTGTCGGCTTCCAGCTTGAGGGTGCCGTCATTGTGCTTGGCGTTGCTGGTGCTGTAGCCAAGGTTGTGGAAGCCCTGCTTCTGCTTGGCAGCGTTGTGGGCGCTGCGTGGGGCCACATCGCCGGGTAGCGGGTGAGTCTGGTACAGCGTGCTGCCCGCTGGGTCCGACTTCCGTACATCCACCGGAACAGAGGGATCGTAGATGTAGCTGATGGAAACAGAACATTTTGGTCCGTATATTTAATTGTGATACGTTATTACAGACAGAAAGAAACATAGATACAGATTTAGATAGATACATAGTAGATCAATAGATACTTGATTCATCACCCATGGGAATTTCAGATAGGATGTTTACCTATTTATTTCAGAATCTGAAATTTCATATTTTAAGGGCAACACATTGACATTTATCTGCAGTATCTATGACGTCATGATTCCAGCCTGTTATGTTTGTGTCCTTCGGCCCTCGCAGAAACAACAGTGATGAGCCTCACTTGACTGTCTTTGTTCCACCAAAGTGGGCTTCAGAGAGAGCTGCAGACTCCTAAGGTGTTTCGAACACTCCAGGTGTTTCGAACACTCCAGGTGTTTCAAACACTCTAGTCTCCTGGTGTCGTGTATTTCCCCAGGATAATCGAACACTCTGATATCAATATCTCCGACCGAGCATGACATCACCCTTGGGTGTCTGGTACACCTGGTGCGGCAGGTGCGGAGCGCACTCCTTGGACAGCTATTCCTGTTTGTGGTGGTGTTTTGTTGAGGGGGTGGGGGCGCTGGGGGGGGCTTCCAAAGGCTTTTCCGAAGTCTCGGATGTAAATCTGTAATTAGGCATGCGTGCAGTTTGCAACAGGCAGGGGTAGGCTGTGAGTGAGAGAGAGAGAGAGAGAGAGAGAGAGAGAGAGAGAGAGAGAGAGAGAGACAGGCACGCCTGCACCTGCCTTGTCAGCAGGGCCACCCTTTATTTATGGCCGTTATAACACACTGTCAGACGCTCGCGTGCTGCAAACACCTTGTGCGGTTCACACTGTTCCCCTCGTGCCTCCTTCCTCGTCTAGCTCTGCCCTCTGCTCTGGTCTCATTTCACACCTCTCAAGGTCTTTCTCTCCCTCAGCCCTGTTTGACCTATTCCTCTCTTTCCTCGACCATCCCTGTCTCCTCCCTCCTCCCTCCTCCCTGCACTGTTTCCTTCCCTTGTTCTCTCTCTCTCTCTCCATCTCTCTCTCTCTATTTCTGCTTCTCTCTCCCTCTGCCTTCCTCCTTTATTTTTGCTTGCTTTCCTCCCTCCAATCATTGCTCCCCTCTCTATCGCTCACCCTCTCCTTCACCCACCTCCTAGCTGCGTCTGGAAAATGAATGTTTTCTATTTCTCCCTCGCCGGCACTCAGCCCCACCACTGTGCCTGCAAAGTGGGAATTTCAGGCTTATTTCTAAGAGCGCTAGACACAAGCTGTTTACCAAAGAGAACAATCATTTATGGAGGGGGGGATGATGTTGGAAATTCCAGGACAAAAAGCTTACTAGGGGTAAAAAGAAAGATTGGATTTCCTCAACAAAACCCTACAGCCTGTAGTGTTACAAAGGGTGAAACGGAACCCCTTCATAAGCCCTGCTGGCCACACGAACGTATCACTGCGTTGTTAAGAGTGATTTGTAAATGCTACGATGGCTTATTGGACTCTTTCATAAAGAATATTTTCACGGTAGGAAGACGCAAGACTAATATCGGACGCTAGTACCATGCAGACTAAGTCTCCCAGGGGATGTGTGAGGGAGAAAAGGTGGGGTCAGGATTGGTGGGGAAGGTAGGTTGGCATAGTAGGTTGACATAGTTGGCACGGTGAGGCTGGTGGTGGCATAACACAGTGGCATAACTACACAGCGTGCTGCCTGTGTTGAAGAACCATCTCATGGGGATACAAACCTTGTATTCAGATTTTAGACAATCAGTAAGAGTCAAAAACCTTTCAGCAGTTGGCTTGGTACCAGGTTCCAGTTCCGTCTGTTGTTCATGCCTTCATTCATCATTTGTTTACACAATGTCGGAGATTTAGAGAGCAAAAATCCGGCTTTAACTCTATCTCATGTCAGGTTTCACAAGTAGTGTGAAAGGAGAGATGAAGGTGTGATCACTAGATTCTCAAAGGTGTAACTTCCTGCTCGACGGTGACCCAGTGACCTAGAGGGTTCATGCCGCCAAATCTCCTGTAATCTCCAAGGAGCAGAGACGGCTAAGCTGAGAAATGTGAAGGGGAAAGAAGTGGAAATGTGAACAATTACAGGGAGGTATGTGGGAGGGAAAAGGGTGTGTGTGTGTTTCTCTGGGTCAGTGTGTGTGTAGGAGCAAGAGATGGGAACAGAGAAGGAAACAGTACACATTTCCATAAGTGTTTGCTTGTGTGTATTTAGGTGTGTGCGTACAAGTGATATATATATATATATATATATATATATATAGAGAGAGAGAGAGAGAGAGAGAGTATTCACAAAAGAGGTGGATAGGTGTGTCCATACAAGAGAGATGGAGAGAGAGAGAAAGAGATAGACAGAGAGAGAGAGAGAGAGAGAGAGAGAGAGAGAGAGAAAAAGAGATAGACAGAGAGAGTAAATGAGACAGGGTGGATAGGTGTGTCCGTACAAGAGAGATAGAGAGAGAGAGAGAAAGGGAGACAGAGAGAGAGAGAGAGAGAGATAGACAGAGAGAGTAAAAGAGACAGGGTGGATAGCTATGTGCATTTGAGAGAGATAGAGAGAGAGAGAGATAGAGAGACAGAGAGAGAGAGACAGAGACAGAGAGAGACAGAGAGAGAGTAAAAGAGACAGGGTGGATAAAAGCAAGGAGACAGCAGTCTTTAAAGACCCACACTGACAAGAGGTGATGAGTATTGGCATATTGACCCAATGTTTATACAGAAAGCCAATGTTAGGGCACTGTGGGATCAGACACTTATAATGTACCTCATCCTATCTACATGAACCAGAGAACAGGAAATCATTATGGGAGCTAGAAGAGTATAGTCTGACATTCAGGAAAAACTGCAGCTTAATTCAATAGGCCGCTGATAGATAAGAGAGTGCTGGAAATGTACAATGGGTGTACATACTGATATTGGAAAGGCAGGCCTTGAAAATTCGAGGTTTTAGTATGGGCTGCATTGTTTGAGTTAGCTTAAGCCAGGTTGTGAGTTATCTGGTAAAAAAGCCTTTGACACACACACAAAGGCCGACACATTGGCACACACGCACGCGCACATTGGTGCGCGCACACACACACACACACGCACTGCATAACATACGCACTACCCTTACCTTTTTATCATCCGACAGCATTGGCACCCCATTTGGCCAGCTGGGTTTTGGCGCTGTGTGAAGAGAGAGAGAGAGAGAGAGAGAGAGAGAGAGAGAGAGAGAGAGAGAGAGAGAGTGGCCGTTATTCACGACGAAAACTTCCGGCGATTTGTCTGACACTGTAGTTGGCCGCTACAATCTGAAACAAGCTGGGCGCTTTTCTGACTGGATGGCATTTTACTTTAGTGCATATTAGACCCGTTGTCCCCATGATGAAAATGCTACCTTCAAACCTGTCTCTTCGACAAATGCTTAATCGCACATGCACGCACACACACACACACACACACACACACACACACAAACACACACCAGTCTTTTTCTTTTATTGATCCAAATTGCTCGACACCTGTGACATATGAGTGACCTTTCGGCTCTAAACCCATTGGTCTGCTCAGGCTTGGCCTCTGTCTCCATGGTGATGCCTGAATGTGACGTTCTGAGGATGATCCCGAGCTTGTCTGGAGCACCGATAAATCTTGATTTATTCATCACCATGAGAGTGTGTGTTTATGCGTTTGTGTACTTGGGTATCTATTAATGCATGAGGTGGGGAGTGTATCAAACTGTCTGTTCCAGCATGCTTGTTGTGATGCTTGGGTGTGAGTGTGTGTGTGTGTGTGTGTGTGTGTGAAGGAGAGTGACCTTTTCTCTCCTGGCTGTGTCTCCCCAGGCTTTGGCTTGTCTTTGCCTGGGTAAATAATTAATCGTCCGGTCTCAAATGGGCTCGTCTGCAGCGGAGGCAAAGTGAGCGGGAGAGGGCAAGGACACGGTCTCTTCCTCCCTAACTTGGGTGTTCGCACAGCGACGGAGGGGGACACACCCCCCCCCCAGCGACAACACGTCTTGGTCCCACTGTACGCCGACCCGGAGGCTAACGACTGCAGACGCAGACAGACACAAAGTACAGGCCATTCAGGACAAGCCCAGCGTTCCACCATCTGAACTTTCAACTTTTTTTGGCCGACAGCGTCTGAATGTCACCGATAGAATTCCGCTCGTTAATTTTATTTGGTGCGGCTGAGATAAAAAAACCCAACAACAAAACAATCCAGAAATGGTTGAACACAACTTCACAGGAATCGATAAAAGGGTGCATCGATGACATTCAACCATGGGACAAGATATATAATTTTACAGCGGCAGCATTTGTACAATAGCGACTTTTATTTGAGTCTTGGAGCTGTTGATGAGATGAGGTCTCTGTACTGCAGGCGGGTTGCTGTGTGTTTCCTTATCAATAGTCTGTAGACTCCAAAGCCAGAGGCCTATGTTGTTATTAAAAATACCATCTTCACACAGCTAGACCACAGTGCAAAGTCAAGCAGGGCTGGAACAAACATTCCACAAAACATATCAGTTGCTAGGCCTAAAAGCACTGGAACACTTTTTAATGTGTTTGTGTGCGAGAGAGAGCCAGAGAGAGACAGCAACAGGAGAATTGCATAGATAGAGATGTGTGCGTGTATGTTTAGAGACAATACCTTTACTCTCAATGGAAATGATTTCACTAATGTCCAATTGGAAAATGTTTTGCACTTGAATGTGAATAATGTCAAAACGTATTTCCCTAATTATATAACTACAGCTAATAATCCTGTATTTTTAAAAGAATACTTCTCATCTCATTGAGTAGAGACAAGTACCATTTCAGGCGTCTCTTTGCATCTCGACGCTAAGTGCAGTCTACTGTTGGGTCATTGCTCTCACTAACATTAACCAAAATGACATTAATCAGAGCATGTTAAAACCATATGTCTGTGTGCCACACTAGCCAAGAGCACGGTCCACCGGCGAGACAATCACCAACACCCCTACGGTGCCGCCAAATGGTTTACACACACACACACACATGCACACACACACACACACACACACAAACGCGTTGGAAAGTAAGCAGGTTCATGTTGGAAACTAGTTCAGGCCCGGAGACATTTGCAAAGCAAAAATACTGTTTTCGTAGCGTGCGCCCTGACCATGCGTCTCCAACACTGTAGGAGAGTGCAGCCAGTCAGGTCATTCTACCTTGGGTCACACACACAACACAGGGTCCCATTGTGATGCCATGGGGGGGGTGTTGTGTTTGTGTCTGTTCCTGGGGGGTAACAACACAATGTTAGAGTTAGCCACACTTGCCTTGGGGATACGATGCTTCACTGAGCAGGAGGGATTCGGGGGGGGGGGGGGGAAATATTTGCCATTAGACCAATAGGAACTCTCCGCTAGCTAAACAGCATTAGCATAGGACAGGACAGACCGCTCTCAATGACATTCTGAAGCAGGTGTTTTCGAGGAAACCTTAAGTAGCTCTGTTTCAAGGGGTCATGTTGTTAGCTGGGCTCCAAGAAGGCTGGAGGACGATCGCTTTGGCTGTTCTCAACAAGGTCATCAGGTTGATTCCTAATGAAGGCGCTAAAAACAGGCCAGGATTACTCTAAGGTGACATTCGATCGCAGAAATCCTCGGTTGGGAAAGTGGATGACAAAATGAATTATTAGTAGCCTGTCAATCGAGATAAGAAGCAATGTATGTCGAAAAAAGAGTCATTTCGCCAAACTAAAATAGCCTGCCCCACAGACTCCCCAGTAATCAACAATATCAGCCTCTTAGATGCATCCAAGCATCCAAATGAGCAATCATCACCCCCGACTAGGGAATCTCAAATCACATAACAGGGTTGAGAATTCAATCTGTGTCAGACGACTACCATTGATTCCAGTATGGGGTCATTGTTCACAGCAGGGTAATAGCACTATAACGGGTCCCAACCGGTTACCATTAGGTTGTAACTGTTTCTCATGAAAGAGAGATGGAAACCAGATTATAGCTAATCTTTCCAGGACCAGGTCCTAGTCAGCCTCTGTCCCTGAAGGCGTGAATGGAAATGTTCCCCCAAAGAAAGAGAGTGCTTTGCAATAAGAAAGTTAAATTGCTGCTTGTTGTTCCCTAAGCATTGGAAGTAGAGGGAAACACATTGCAATCGTAGTCAGATCCACTGGGCAAAAAGCAGAAAGAGGTTGAGTTTTGGAATAAATCGAAGAATAAATGACAAAAAGGTGAAGGCTTTTGCTGCTAAACGTTTGAAAAAGCATAATATTTGTTTAATCTACGAATGGAAAATGAGGGTGGGCATTCTCAGATTGAAAAATCCACTTGGATTAAAATCTTAACCCCCCCAAAAGTCTAGGCAATGCAAATTGAGACACAGATGCCATCTACTGTACGTTGAACATGGCTGTATTGGAACAGCAAGAATGTTTTTCTGTTATAGTTGACATAACTCTATGATATTCGGTCAGCGTATGTCACACTGCAGGTTAGTGTTGTTGGTCCAAACACAAACCCACAAGCAAACAAGCAGCAGATACACAACAACCGGTACCATGTAGACCATAGGAACTAAAACATTCCTTTTCTTGTTGAAGTTCTTCTTTTTTTAACACAATACAACACAAAATAATCCTACACAGTCATTTCATTCCTCTTACACAACCCTTGTTGACTACAGACAATGGAACGGCACTGGACTTAACCTGAGGAACCCCCATTGGAAAGATTCCTTTCTCTAATGCCAAAATCTAGTTCTAAGACGCCACGACTGGAGATAAAACCCCCCATGTTTAACGAAGATTGAGAAATCGTGAAAAAATCTTTTACATCCTTTGGGCTTTTAGGAGATGGAAAGGCAGGTCAGCTTATGTAAGGTATGGTAAGGTTTGGACCACATTCTGTTTTGACAGCTGGTGTGTGTGTGTGTGTGTGTGTGTTTGTGTTTGTGAGTACAAAGGGACAGTGAGCAAGGAGATTAGGTTCATATAGTTGACTTGGAAGGGTGTGGCTTTTGGGAGGAGTGGGAGAACTGGTCTAACCTCCCTCTCCTCCCTATCTATTTGGGTATATATACCTGTGCACATCCATTTTTTTGATCCTCTATCTATTTCTCCCTCTTCCCTCTTCCTTTCAAATGGGTGGTACATCAAGCAGTTGAGCAGAAACTCATTGGCAAAAGTCGACCACTAAACGGAAGAGTCGTTCTAGCAGTTTTAAGACCCTCGCGGTGGTTTTCAATCAAACATCCTTTCAGCTTCTCTGCTAACCTTCACCGTAAACCTGATAAGACTGCTTTATTATCAGATGTAGTAGCAATTCCAGGAAATCATTTTATGTGTATTTATCCAGTCTTGATAACGTTTCCAGTAAGGTGACTACTTGGTCAATGCTTTTCTGCCATGTAGTTTAATGTTGCCCAACGCACATTTATGTTGCCTTAAGAACAAGTGCTCGAGTTTTACCTCGGTAACAAACACACAGCGACTGTACAGATCGCTTCGATGGGATGTCAGCCATGTGCATACAATGACACAGCAATACAACGTTGATTTGAATAAGCTAGGTGAGGCCGGAAGGAGTTGCCTTGGTGCCTTTCGCCATGGCAACAAGTCATGACGACTAAAGTACACAAAATTTGGTCCCATGAGATACAATAACGCTCTCATTAGGCAACATGTGCACAACAGAACACTTCAATATTGAACCTCCACAACATTGCAAACACGGACTGACAGTGCAGGTACGTTTTGCTCTGTGTTGATCACTGGGCTACAACAAATAGTCGTCCCTTTGATACTGCCAGAGAAATGCAATCAAGCTCAAGCAAAGCGTCGTCCCAATAAGCATATGGAAAGGCAAGGTGAGTATTCTCTGCGTGTGTAAGCGTGTATATCCCCCAAACACCATTCAAACAGCCTGAAGGTGGTAGGTTGGAAAACAAACCCTTCTTACAGAGACTTGGTTTGCCCACACGATGTGATAAACAAGTACCTTCTACCTGCATCCCCACGCTAAATACTTCTTCAGGCCAAATTGTCTGTTAGGACCAAGTATTTATTGACCCTGCATTGACATGCTACAGCACACGTAGCCAATGACATCATGGCTTGAAGTGTCTTCACGTTTCAACAAAAGAGTTGAGGGCAATTCGAATACTTTAGCCACTATGTCCTCTGACTGTCTGAAACCTTAGCTGTCTAAAGGTTAGGCAAACATCATACTCGCAGAACAGCGTATGTCCAAATCTAACACAGTTTGTAGGCTAAGTATGAAGTATGAAAGTATGACATGAGCAACAGCTGACTAACTAGTCCAACTTTAAAGATACTTGGAAGAACAAACAGCGCTCAAGGCCAGGCACTTCTGAGAGGCAGGGAATGAACCTAGTCGTCAATACCATTCACTTATTAACTTCATTAAACACAGAAGAAAAGAGGTGTTCATTTGCCAACTGTTGGTGTGACGAGTAGTGGTAACTTTAAACTTGTTCGGGTAGCCATATGCGACGAGTCTACCTCTGTGTTTACACCCGAAAGGCGACAGTTGGAAAGGTGTTTACTGTGCATTTGATGCCGGTTACATTTCACGAAAATATTCTTAAAATATACATATTGTCAACTCAATATTTAATTGAATCCCCACTCCAGCAAGAAGGTTCAATTCTTACTTTTTATTTTATTTTTTAGCAGCAACCTATATTCCGTAGACATATCAAAACAAGGAAAGGTGGTACAGTTTTTGACTTTAGGTTTTCCATTCTTAAGTCGTCGTCATTATGCTGAAGTCGATGTCCGCGGTGTGTAACGTGTTGTGTTAAACTCTGAACGGTGCGCCTGTTCGACAAGACAACTGCTGTTGTTATTACTTAAGTTCGTAGTTGTAAACACACAGTTTGTTATTTAATTCCTTATTCTTTGTTGTCAAGCCTACTCCCTTCGAAGCCAAGGAACCGTGTTAAAGACACGGTTCATAAGAAACAGAGGGAAGGAGATTGATGAATTTCGCCTACCTGTTGCGCTAAACGAAGGTGTGGCACCTGTTCGCCGTAGGTATCAGAAATTCCAGGGTAACTTCAGCTGTCATTTATTTCGCTAGGTCCGACGCGAAACAAATCTCATTAAACAGTTAAAACCATGGCGTAAACTAAAGGAGGTGTCTCGTTTCATCTTGAAGTAGAGTAGAGCTGGTTTCCCTCGGTTGGCCGTGTGTCGTGGATAAGGGAACGTCCCCCGTGACTCCCGAGTCCCATGTCTCCGGCAGGGTTTGCCTACTGTATTTGAATATCTGATGTTTAGCCTAGTATGTGCTCCGGGCCTGGGCTGCCCTACGTCTGCATGGCGTTAATGACAAATCATGTGACCTTTGTTGAGGATCAGAAAACTTTAGAACACACCTCTAACTGTTCAACCACGGTACAAAGATCTCAAATAAAATGATCATGTGTATTTGGCAAAAATGCTTATAAGTATGGGCTCTATGACCTTTATACATAAACAAATAAAAACGATTGGCTAAAGAATAACGATGTCTTTTATCCATTTGTACTTTTTCATTTAAAAAAAAATCTTTTAGACAACTTTTGAACATAATAACATTTGTGTCACATATGACAGGCCAAGAAAAGAGATATATAGAACTGTAGTTGGCACAGCCGCACACCTGTGTCAAAACCGGTTCTTTTGTTTTGATAAGGAGACATGATATCTGGATAGGTTTTGCACATGTTTTTTACTTGACCCGAATCATCTTACATCCAAACGTTACACCCAAGGAATAGCAAGACACTCAAAAGTATTATGAGATAAGGCGTTAGGATTCTATTTAGATGAGTGTTGTGGATGTCTGTGCATGTTTCTGTGAGAGAGTATATAGTTCAATACCATGTGAACATATGCATAACTGTGTTCATATGTGTGTGTCTATTTAATGTTGTAAAACACCATTAAACAGAAAAGTGTGAAACCAGAGATTTTTTCCCCCTCTGCAGTCTGGGAGAAGACTGGGTATGTTGGCCCAGACACAAGACGTGATAACAAGTAAGACACGTGAGATGCAAAACAAGCATCCCGTTCTGCACCTTCAAAGACACGGACAGCCTCCTCCCTCCTCACCTCCTCTCCACCTGATATTCTGCTCCCGGTATTTTCCTGTAGTCTGTTACTTTACCCACAGTGCCGTGTTTTACGGTTCCTCTGAGAAGCAAAAGAAAGACTGTCAGAGTGCCAGAGAGAAAGGAGGAGGGGAAAAAAGAGAGGGAGAAATAGAGTGCGGGATAGAGAAACAGAAAAAGACAGAAATGCAAAAAAAGTACTATAAAGGTCCTCTGTTCGACCGAACTAAAATAAATAAATATCAATCCATTAATTTATAAATGAATACAAAAAAGATATTGAGTGGAAAATGAATTGAAATATCCCCAGTTGACAGTCTACTGTGCATCAGACCTGTGGGTAAACTCAGCTCAGGGTCAGATCCACTAAGACCGGGCCAGGACCTTAGTCCCATAGCACTGTCTCCCCTGACCCAGTTACATCTGTGATCTTGTTCCTTGCTCCAAATAAACAAGACCTCCTCAAATCCAGTCGATGCGAGTTTTTTCCAAGCCTTGAATTAATTAGAATTAGAAATTAAGAGCAGTTATATCTGTGGTAGGCCTGTGCTGACCCAAAAAACTGTAGTCATGCGTGTGCTGTGTAATCACGCTAGGAAAGGCTAGGAGACTGAGGGAGTAAGTAAACATGGAATGTACGTCCACATTTTTCGAAAGACAATAGAATGCTTAGTCACCTACTCCCACAGTGATGTCGCGACTGGATGTTATTTGATTGTTTCATGACAAGTCTCTCAACTCACCTCCACCCAACCCAACCTTGGTGTTCAAATTGACTTTTGTCTGAAGTCTTTGTTGCTGAACGCCATCATGTCTTTGTGTAATCAGCACTTAGACTGTAGTACATGACCATGACTGTATCTCGCTACTAATCGGTTTTTCAGACAATCCCACTTTTATAGGCTGTGTTCTCCTCCTTCTTTTATCAGGACTAAAATCAGCATGTGATATAAGAACATCGTTTGAACATGCATTTCTCCTGCACTTAGTGATTTATTCAACTGAAAAGTTAAAACAGCTAAAGAAATCCTTTTGCCTCCAGGTACTGTTTTCACATTTCCTCCACACACCACCTCCGGGTTATGTGTTTAAACCTATCACAGGCAACCAGTTCCAACATCCTGCCTGGAATCAAAGCAGTACACCAAATACAGCTGTGGCTTGTGGGGGGGGCACCTTAACTGCACTTCAGAGGGACAATTAGGCCAGGTGTCATTCCAGTTATCTTTCAATTGCCAGGGTCAGTGTTACATTAGCAACCTGGCGAAAACTGTGGAGATGAAAATATATGTTCAGCATGAGTCTAAACAGAACGATTCGAGACACAACATGCCTGAGCTTCTCACTCGCTGTGCACCAATGTAGCCTTGATCTCATATCAGGGGTTGCATCTGTCGCCACCTAATATGTTACATGTCTCACTTGGTGGGATCAGAATGCAGCCTGCTCCCTGGAGAGGATCAGTGTTTAAGAATGACACATTGTCTCTAGTGTCCACTAGAATCTTCCCGGCGTTGCCTTTTGTAAACATTCCATGCTCCAACAAGGCCTTTTAACATAGTCAAACAAAGGCTGGTTGTGAACGCTCAACGTTCAGTGCACCCAGACTGCCACTCAGTCTCAGCATCTAGAAGTAAGTGGGAAGGGAATTGTGGGTTTTTTTCCCCCTGTCCTTAACAATGTAGAAAGCTCAGTGATGGCACCACTTCCATTGAAACCTCAATCCACGTTACGATGAATGTGTCAACAGCAAGCGAGAGAGACAGAAGGCCTGAGGAAGAATCGGAGAGGGCGGTTGACTCATGGTCTTACCTGTACTGAGAGCAGATTGTAAAACTGCGTGGTAAACAGACAGGTACTAGACCGTCACTATACTCAAGCGTCCTTAACCAACCCGTTTATTTCAGGCTGAGTCAATTTGACTTATATAATCTTGGACACACACGCACACACACAAGTGGTTTAGCGAGTCCTCCCGTTTAACAAACTGTATTTATCAAACACGTTTATGCTAACGTAGCTCTTGTGTGTGCTGCAGGTGGAACGAAAGGCAGGTTTTGTTTTCACAAGGGTTTTACCAGCAAAATAGACAGACATGAGCTCACCATCATTTCAATGGAGGGCGTGGCCAACCCTTTGCTGCCACTCTGGAACTCGGTCGCTGTGGAGACAGCACACACGGGCTGGAGTAGGCACCGTAGGGAAATTAAAACAGTAGCCCAAAGCAACAAGCTCCACTGTCCAATCACAGGTCCTTTATGTTTACCGTGTGTGTGCGTGTCCATGTGCGTGCGTGCGTGTTTGTGACTGCAGGGCTGTGTCTCAGAATCCAGGTGCACTGTGAATGGCCTAATGATAATGGCACCATGATCTAGTGTTTGGGAAATATTCACCACGCTTGTCTGGATTCAAGCACCAGGCAGGAAGAGCAATTACTTACCTATCAAAACATGTTACATCTGTGTGTGGGTGTGCGTGCGTGAGCGCACTGTGTGTTTGAATGAGATGTAGACAGCGTGAGAGAGAAAAATACATGAAAAATCATCAAAGTAGCTTCCTCCAAAACACGTGTAAGCCGAGTGTCCTAATGTTTACTTGTACACTTCTATTGAATGCAAAAACAAAATGTTGAAGATGCTACGGTGGAGGCAAAAAGTGTACCATTTTATTACATTAAAATGTTCCATACAAACAATGCATACACACTATTTCATATTGCTTCAGACATAAGTTTTTTTCTTTTTTGTTAGAATAATTCCGGTTAAACAACTCTGTAACAAAATGTAAGTACAACATTTATGAAAATATAAATCTCTAAACAGGTAAGTCAGTCATGACAATTACAAAGAATACAGTAGAAACATTCAATACCAGTATGCCAACTATATGTTGCAAACATGTAAGTAATTAAAAGTCATTCAAGTTACGTAACATACAATAATACTGTATACTGGCTCCCATATGGTCACATTCAAATATACTCTTAAACTGGCATTCCAATATATCATAAGTGAACTCACTTAAAACTTCTTAGTAGACGTGGTCGTACCATGTTTAAACATAAACACAATTTAACACTTCATTCGGGAAATTATTTCATCACAAGCCTAAAAACAACTGAAACATTTGTCAACTGAACAAACATCAAACTGTGATCGTAACTTTGGCAAATACACTGTATGATAATTCTAGATATAGAAACGTTGCTTAGGGGCAATGAATGTTTTCAAGCTTGAAACTGCTACAGATATTTAGTCTTCATTGGGCTTTTATCTCATATGCTGAAATGAATGAAACACACAATGAGACATGATAGCCCTTAAAATGGTTTATGGACAGAAACAAAGATGACAAAGTCTAGTGACACAAGTGGTATTATCCTTAAATATGATACATTGTTTTAATATAACTCCAAATGTAGTGGGGGCACACCAATATCGGCATTATAGTCTACTTCGCACTCGACTTTCTACAAAACATTCCTAATGTACCACAAAAACCTGGGATTTTCTTCACACGCCATCATACTTCGTGTGAAACTGTGTACTCACCGCTCTCTATCGAATCCATCAAGTCCACCAAAACAAACACACAAATAAAAGTCGATGTTTTAAGGCGCTGATGTATGATAAGATGCTACAGTGTATGCTTGATAGTGATGTTGCTCTCCAAACTGACTCTAAACGAACCCACACGTGTGAGCAAATTCAAAAAAGAAAAAGTGACGGGTTTTTTTTCTCCAAGGAATTGCACAAATGCCTACACATTTTTATATAAAGACAGCTTACATTTGAAACCAATCTTAACACTGAACATAAGCTTCTGCAGGTTTCCTAATTCATGTAACCTTTCGATCTTTGTTTACATTTCTAACATCCGCTATTATGGTCCTATGTACAGTTCTGGTGCTTAAAAACTTGTAATTTCATGTCTGCAAAGGCTCTTTTGCAACTTGCAGCAGCTGTTGCATAACCCACAAGACATTTAAGTCGTTAAAAAAAAACAATCTTTGCATTGTACCCCGTAGATAACCATCACGAAACAGCTGCTTAACATCGCCGATCCGCAATTGATTTTTACTGCACTTTGCTTCAGCGAGGTATACCATTTCAAGCACCCGAACTGTTCTATGTTTACAAAGTCCCTGCATCTTCATAAATCTCAATAATTAGCACAAAAAAAAGACATTTCAAAATCCAGGCACTCACTTTGATTGCATTAAGCACAACATAACATTTTAAGGAGTTGCACAAATTGCAGCAGCCAAGATATGTACACATAGCTATATAATTCTTCCAGTTTGTACAGTACTAATCGATGGTATCTAAATAAACGTAAATACACATCTTCAGAACAACAATATGGCTTAATGTGTGCACGATGTCAATAAATGAAATACATGTATAAGGAAGAGTGGTTGTTTCACTGGAATGGCTTTGGAAATGTTTAAACTGAGACATTTGAACATCAATCTTGTTCTTCAAATGCAAAAGGACACGTAATGGCAAACCAATATATCTCATTAACAGTTAAACTATCTTCTTTTTTTTCCAAATAATAAAAATAACTTTTGAAGTTGTTACTTAAAAATACGTTTTCTAACAGTCATTGTATGAAAAACGAAACCAAATTATTATCATAGGTCGTAGTATTACATGACTTGAGTGCAGCGTTGTAGGAGTCGGCCCATAAACTACCCAAAGGGCTGACATCTGCAGCTGAAACAGGTGGCTGTAAACATGAATCAACTGCTCCCCTAACAGAAACCCTTCCCTCACTCTGATGAACCGTCACACCGCGGAGGACTCCATCCTCTTACTGCAACAGTTCGCTCTTCTTCGTGGGTGTTGTGGTCTCGGCTTCCCCCGAATCGGACACGTTGATGGGGCTGTCTCTGGAGAACACCTCTGTGGACTCCCTCCACACGCAGTCGGCGATGGTCTTATAGGCATGGTTGCCGCACTTGGGACGCACCTTCTGCGAGGCGTTGTTGACGATCTGACGGCTGTTGGAGGTGGCGATCTTGATTTTGAGGGCGGCGTCCACGCGGTCTACCACGGTGTACGTGCCGATGCTTCCGTCCTCGAAACCGATGATGATGTTCAACGCCCGCTGGGAGAGGCAGAGGAAGGTCGGCGTCTTGTAAAGAGAGCATGTACCGATGCTCTTGCCGTCGGCCAGACGCATCACAATCAGATTGGACACTACACCTGCCTCGTCGTCCTCCTCGCAGTTCCGGAAGCAGACGTAGACCAGGTACCGACCATCTCTGGAAAGCTTCTGTCTCCAGATAATGCCTGCAGCATGGACCAACCTTAGCTTTCCGCTGTGGAGGTCTAACACATTGATGTTCTCGTCACCCTTGGAGACAATGCCTAGTTTTCCATTTGGGGAGATCTGGAAGTCCTCCAGGTTCTTTAGGAAATTGGTGGGCAGTTGGACACGCCTACAGACAGACTCATCCGCCACGCTCCAGATGAACACGGTCTCTGTGGATGTGATGAAGACCACAAAGTCAGGACAGTCTGGAATGAGTTTGAAGTTGACGATGGTAATGCCGTCATCGCAGACAAACTTTTTGGACACGCTGCCAGACCAAAGGCTGACAGCGAGAAGTTTGTTTTTAGTGGCTCCAACTAAAAAGGTGTTGGCTGTGGTTATCAGTGCATTCTGAAGGGTCACCAGAATATTGCACACCTTGTGACCTGTGGCAAGCCTCCACACTCTGGAAGCATTCTGCTCACAAAGGGACACAACAAATTGGTCATTGTGGGTAATGAGGAGCTGGGATATCTTCTGCCCGTTGATGCGGAAGATGTTTTCTCCGGTGGCAGTTTGCCAGATGTATTGGCTGCTCTTGTCATCTGAAGTCACCATGAGGTCGCCAGAGGAGGTCAGCACACAGTTCTCCACCAAGCCCTCGTGCTTGAAGACCGTCTCGATGAAACCCGTGTTAAAATTCCACTTGTGGATCGACTCGGAACCATCCATTGTAAACACGTAGTCTTCTCTGCCAGAGAGTTGTAAGGTCTGAATCCTCTTGCCTGTTTTGTCAATGTTGGACATGGCAGTGATGATGTCAATGTCCCAAACGGAGAGGACTCCACTACTGGCTACAGACAGAAGCATGTTATGGTGGGTGGACTTGATTAGCTTGACGATTGCCCCTGAGATCTCGATTAAGCTGGCCATGCACTGCCCGCTATCCCTCCTCCACACAAAGATGGACGACGTGTTTTCCATGGAGGCGACTATGCTTTGGCCGTTTTTCGAGAGGACTGCAGCCACGAAACGTTCAGTGCGCTTGGCCTTAAATTTCTCCACCATCTTCCAGACCTTGGTGTCAAGGACCTCGATGCTCCTGGCCTTGCAGATGAGGATAGAGCGCTGGTCTTCGGACAGCTCGATGCCTACCACCTCACTCTCGTCTCCTCTGCAGTCGTAGTCTTCCATCAGACGGGGACTGGTAATCTCTTTGGTGTTCCACACCGACAAACTCCCTTCGTTGTCGATCATCACCATCTGGTGAATGGTGTCGAGGACTAGAATGGACTTGACAAAACCTCCAGAAAATTCAGAGGTCACAGTGGCAAGCTTGTCCCCACTGCCAAGATGAAAGATGGTTGTGGTGTTGAGGTACTGACCACAGAATGCATACATTCCATCCGGGGAGCATTGGACGCATGTGACCTCATACCAGCAGTGGAACTGGTAGAGAGGCCAACCATAAAGCAGGTCAATAACATTGACATCTTTACTGGCCTCTAACCAAGCTAGTGCATGGTGACTAGACAGGGTAAAGCCATTGATAAAGGCAACCCCTCCAGTAATTCCACCATGCTTGGACCCCTTGATATCCACCTCCGACAGCAGGCACGACTTGTGGTTGTCATAGATGAGCAGGGTGTTCTTAGTAGTGGCTACCACCAGGTACTTCTCATCCATGGTTAGTCGGATGCCGAGCACGACTGACTTGGCCGTGTCGATCTGCCGGAGGAGCTGCCGGCTCTCCACGTCCCAGGTACTGACGGATCCATCCTCCAAGGCCACCAGTACAATGTTAGGGGCCAAGGTAGGCAGAATCTCCACTATCTGCATGTAGCTAGAGCACAGAGGCAGCCTCTCTGGACTGTAGGTGACATCCATGGAGGAGTGGAGGGGTACGATGGAGCAGTACTTGGGTCCGTCTTTGTCGCACTCGAGGAGGAGGTGTCTGAGCTTGGGGAGGGACGTGACCACAGGGAGGAGCCTCTGCTGCAGCTCTGCAGACAGCGACGCCGGGTTCTTCATCACCTTCACCTTGATGCTGCGCAGCGTCGAAGCTAAGAACTTTAGCTCCTTCTCTTGGGAGTAGCTGTAGGCTAAGTCAATGTCAGTCAGGGCCTTTTCAAACTGTCCAATCTTGATCATGGTGTACAGCCAGCTGAAGTTCATGATGACGCCGAACATGAGGTCGTCCGTACGGCCACTCCTGGTCAAGTGGTAGAGGAGCTCAGTCATTTTCCTGTGGTTGACAAAGAAGATGTCAGGTTCCAAAAGGTTGCACTGGAACACCCAGGGCTGCTCCGGTGTCTGCCTGTCGTAGGAGTACTTCTCCGAGGATGCTTTCTCGTGAGACGGCTGATGGTGGGGGTTTTTATGCTGTGAGATGTTGAGCGACGCAAAGTGGTTGTTGTCGCAGTGGAAGATCTTCTTCCTGCCGCCCGACCACGCCCCCAGGAAGTACTCTGCCAAAAGGCTGTGCATCTGGTGGACGTCCTCCTCGTTGCTAAGATACAGCTTCTGGGCAATGAGGTGTAGATGTCGGTTGGCCCACACCATCAGGGTCACGTTCCGTACCTGTCGCTCTATCAGATACCCCTCCAGCTCCTCTTTGAGCCTCGCTACCAGGTCGTATGAAATCCTCAGAGGGTTCTTCAGGTTTGAACTCACCATGATATCGCTAAGAACACTGTTATCCAACGACAAAATGTCCTCCAACTCGACCTCAGTCAACCCTGCCTTGGCCATGGTGATGTAGCCCAGGGCTCGGAACACAAACCTCTGCCCTAGCTTGTTCTCCACTGAGTAGAAGAGCTGCTCGATGCTCTCATGAACGGTGGAGCACAGTGACTTATCATCCACATCTTTATGGGACCTCCAGTGGACCACCTCGCGGTAGATGAGGTTGACGAACATCGGGAGGGTGCACTTGGCCAAAGCTTCGTTGACGTAGATCTGCTGGCCCGACGTCACCTTTCTCTTGACCCCTAGCAGCTGCTGCTTGAGGGTCTGACTGCAAGCTTTGCGGTCTCTCTGGACCAGCTCCACGTAGCGCCCCTCGTCGTGGATGAAGTGCCGGAGCTTCTGCAGAATGCCGTACTTGTTGGGCAAGGTGGAAACCACGATGCGGACGGTGCGTGGAAGGTGAACGGGGAGCCACCACAGCTTGCGGGCCTCGTCCGCTTCGGAGAGCTGCTCCAGGGAGTCCAGGACGATGACCAGGGGCCGGTGGAAGGAGGACTCTCCCAGGAGGTTGACCAGCAGCTCTCTCATCTCCTGGATCTTGTTGGGCAGGAAGTGGATGAGGCAGCGGTAGTTGATGGCAATCTGCTCACAGATGCTCTGGAGGAGGGTGCGAAGGTCCACGGAGAAGTCGGAGGAACCAATGAAGCGCACAATGACCACCGGGTCAGTCTCTGGTCCCATCTCAGTCTGGAGCCATGTGTAGGCCTACAAATCAAGTGGGAGAGGGAGAGACGAAGATGGGTAAATTCATGTTCTAATAGATGGGAATTTGGGGATGAATCCTTGATAAGGTTCAATGCTTAGAGCACCATTGCCACAAGGTTAACAACAAAAACATACCCGTGCTCAGCTGATACTATTTGACAATTTGATGCTGATCATGAGCTGCCTGGAGATATCTATCTCCCAGTTAGGCACTGTTTGTTTGTGTGCGTATGTAAGTGTGTGAGAAAGAGAGAGATTGCAAGATAAAGATGAAGAGAAAGATTGTGTGCGGTGGAATGCATGTGTGTGTGGCTATGAGGGTGTGTGCGTGTCCCGGAGGGTGCGTGTGCGCGTGACGTGCATTGTTGTTGTCAAGGGAGAGATCTCAGGTCTCAGAGCTATCGTAACACAGCTACAGTTAGGGTTTGATGTCTGATGCAGCAGATGAAATGTGACAATAGAGTGTATCCCTCCCTCCCCCCTCCCTCTTTCTTTCCTTCCCCAAAACAATCATGTTTACCGTTAGCTATATAGGTTCCCTTCTGGTCACGCAACGAACTGGGTGAGACCAAGCTACAACAGGGGCATTAGACATACTGCTGCCCCTAGAACTACAATACATGTAGAACATGGACACAACTGAAGCTTTTTATCTGAATGCAATGTATGATTTTATGACCAACTGTGTGGAAGAGAGAAAAATCTGGTCTCAATCCATTGATTTTACGTATGACATAGTCATGTCGGCCTTAGCTTCAGTGGGTCGGCCCTCAATTTATCCACAGCATTTTCCGCCTCTGTTTCTCTCTACTTTCTGCAGTAACTCTCTCCTACTGCCTTTTAAGTGAACGAGGGGGAGAAATCCTCTACACGATGGAGCGCAGAACGAAAGTGTGCTAGTTTGGCTTTCATCCCAAATGTGTGCGGTTCAGTCAAGCGTGGCTCCCTGCCCATATCCCATAAAGTAAATCACTTAATCTTACAAGAAGGCAATTTCGAGGCATCTATTAGAAAGGTCAGTGAAGCTGGGTAGAGCCGCGGGCACAGGCTGGGATCCTGCGACATGACCCTGATGTAGCTGGGGAGCCAGATGGCAGAAAGAAGGCGGGGCCACGAGAGAACAGGGACATACACACTTACTGTATGCGCAAACACATACGTGTTTATGTATGTACTGCACATGTACTTAGTTTTTGTGTGCGTGTGCAGTGACATGCCAAAATCCACTTTCCCTCCTATGTCTTCTTGTCACTCAGACACCCATGTTCACAAAAGGACAAATGCTCAAATCAACTCTGGGATACACTGGGATTCTCGAATGCAACCCCATGCATGCCCATTCTGATACAACACACCCTTACTCTGTCCTCAACAGTGGAGGACCCATTTCACCCATTTCGGTCTCACCTGTTTGGCGACCTCAGCAAGCAGCAGGGTCTTGCCCGTGCAGGGACCTCCGTACACCACTAGAGGCATCATCCTACTTCCTTTGGATGGCAACAGATACTCCTGAATGTAATCCAGCGACTCGCTCTTGTATTCGTAGAGGGAGGAGAGCGTCTTACACAGGGACAGATGCTGGATGATCTCGTCGTAGAGCGGGTCGGTTTCCGTGTCGAAATTCTGCTGGACCGTGGCCTGGATGATGTCCACCATGTCCTCGTAAAACTGTTTACACAAACCCTCCACGTAGTGGCTCTCCACTTCCTGGGAGTAGCCGAGCTTCATGTCGCAGTGCGTCACCGAGGAGTAGACTCGCAGATTGGAGGCGGCGACCACGGTGGGAATAAACTCGTCCCGTACCTTTAAGAGACGTTCGTAGGCTTCCTGGTTCCGCATGACGCGGTCCGCGCTGACCACAATGTCCATGTAGCGTGCCATTTCGGGCAGCTTGGCATGGCGGTCGAAATTGGAGATCTTGCGGATGTAGCAAACGCACTTCTTGAGGAAGGCAGGGGTTTGTTTGCCTAAGGCAAAGTCCAGTTCATCCTCTAAGGCTGAAAGATGGGGGGGGGGGGGGAAAGAAAAAGGTTAATTGAATATAGAAGAAAGAATTGATTGAACCACCCACTGTGAAGGTTTTGGGAGGTACTAGTGCAATTAAAAGACACTAGCACCTCCAATTCAAAGTAGGAACTGAAAGAAATGTACTGCCTCAATAAAGACAGTAGTGCCACATCACTCAACGGCGCTGTGCTGTTTTAACAGGCTTCAGCCATAGTCCTCAAAACACACAAGGCATCATTTAGAGTCTTTAAATCAAGCTGGGGAGATTTCCAAAGTCTTAAGGCCATCTTTAGCCAGCGTTTAGATATGTTTTCCCCTAAGCCTTTTTTTAAAGGAGAAACATGCTTGATACAATCACATAATCCCGGATTGCAGCTTTATCAAAGAACCCCCAAAGAGGGGGTCTGCCAGCGTCTCCACAGCACAGTATCGCTCACTCTGCAGCCTGCCACGGCAAACCAGGAAGGGGAAAGCAAATAAGGGAGAGGGGGGGGGGGGAGGAAAGACGAAAAGCTGCTAGAGGGAAAAATGGAGCTTCTGTAAGGAAAAGCTCTTCTTTTGATGCTGTATACTCAATTAACTGGCATACCGGCTGCGTTTTCTGCGGACAAAAGCCCCGCTCGCCTTTGAACAAAATCAAACGCAGAAATCTGCATGGCAATTAGTTAAATGACTTTGTGCGAATTTATGATGCGCATTGCATTTATTAATCACAGCAGGCAAACATATTAAGGAAAAAACGTTTTTTTTTTAAAAAACAAGACAAAAGTATGTAATAGAAAAGTAGGGCAAAACACTGTTTTCTCCTTTCATGGGTTCCAATGGCTGGACTACAAAGACAAACACAGGATCCCTTGTCGCCAAAAACCTCCCAGCCACTCCATATTGGATGGAAGTCTTAGTACCGTAGCCAGAATGGGGAAGAAACTGCATCAATAAAAAGGAACTCCCTCTTGTCCTCATCCTCAAACAAGTTCTGGTGTCCAGTGAGATCTGAGAGGAATAGATCATCGTAAATCGAGTGACCTGGTCTAATTAAACACTCATCTAGAGTAACTGAGGCCAGGCCTGGTTTTCGCAGCGAGACTGGGAGTTGTACATCTGGGCCTGCAATTACTGTTCATTGAGTGGATACCCCTCCAATCCAATCTGAATAGCATTATAGAACATTTGACAAATGTGTGTGTATACTGTAAGACGTCACCCAAAAATATTCAGGAAAAAGAAGGGTTAGAGTCAGTCACTCAGTTCCATGGCAATATACACCTTCAAATGACCACGTCAAAAGAGAATGTCAGAGCTGCCAAGCAGCTCCATGTTACTGACCAGAACAGAGAAACTTCTTGGCCTGGGCACTCTTCATGGTGCCTTTCTCCTGAAGTTGGAGGACCGAGGTGCGGAAGATCTTCTTGATCTCCTCCGACACGGTCCTCCAGGCTTTGTCGTTCTTCGTCTTGGCCGCGCTGCTGGACTCCATCTGGGTCGGACAGAGGAAGAGGTGTTCAAACCGATCCAAATGTGGAAGGGAAATGGGTGCGTTCACCCATGCTAGCTTTTGTTTCATTTCGGATGCTACTCTCACAGCCGATACTCGTAGAAATATGAACTTGAATGTGCCGAATGGCACTCGGTCATGTCATAAATGGGTGTGAACGCCCTGTGGTTTTTCTCATTTTCCTCTAGCCATGACACAGCACTACATGTAGTGACACCGGATGTAGCGTGGAGCTAGCATTCACTGTGTGAAAATGGCTACGGTAACAATCTAATTGATGGCTGCAGATAAGCTTCAAGCCATAGAAAGCCAACTCACAGCTGGCCAGATAACCAGCTTTAAAGAAAACAGGCCAATTCTTTATAGGTCCTTCAAAGTTTCCAACAAGGTGGAGTGATGTAATTCAAGGGTTTTGGATTGGAAAAGTTCACTGGGTTTTTTTCAAAGCAGCTACGCTGACAGTTATTGTGAACTTCGTTTTACTGGTTAGTTTTACAGAGACCGTAAAAGCTTTCATAAATGTGATCTCAAGGGCAGGGATTGAAAGCATTGCCCAGGACAAACACACAAAAGAAACTTGAAAAAAGTAAAGCATAAAATGTCATAGAGTGGAGTATATCCATGGTTTATCATAAGTTAATATCCATTTTTATATGTATGCATTTATACATTGTGTAACATTATATGAAACAATATAATATGTGTTTGTTTTCTTAACATTAGGAAGACTGCTTGAGTAAGGAATCATTCCAAATAATGATTTCTAATCCAGAATGCAGACCGATTGTTTAGATATTTTGAATGACATGGCCCAGGGTTCTGGATTCTTCAAGAGTTTCAGAGTTTTCGGTAACAGGCACTTTAAGCTTGCAACGTTCGAATTGGTCAGTACTTACCGAATTTTGGTAGTTCTTCAGCATTTGGGCTTTGGGTTTGAGGTAGTAGGCGGGTGGGACCGAGTTCTCATCCCTGCAGTACCACTCTTCCAGGATGTGGGTATCTAGGCCCGCCTCCACTGCAGCATCCAGGATCATCTCAAACTCAGCAGAGTCCACCTCCCCTGGCATCCGGATGCTGCCATACTTCTCCCCCACAAGCCCCTGTTAGGAAGAGAGACATCCGGAGAGAACAGGGAAAAGAGAGCGAGTGGAGGGAAAGCAAGACAGCGAGCAGATGAGAAAAAAGAGGATGAGAGGAAGAAAGAGAGAGAAGCCAGTCATTATCCCCGACCAAGAACTCAACACCGGGTCGCCACCTTAAGTAAATAGCAAACACCCCTCCATACTGTGTGTTCGTGTGCGCGCATGCATAGCAGAGTTGTCCTTCATCTAAGTTCTTTGCGAAACCAAGGGCCCAATGTGAAATGATTCAGTAAGCTGGCCTTGGAAGGTTTCAGGGTTAAAGTACATTTGAATGTAGACAGACACAAACTTATTTGTTAGTTTTCACTTTGTGCAGGAAGATGTTGACGTTTTGAAGTAGCACACTGTTCAAAAGTAGGCTGAAAGCATAGGTTTGAATAACTGTTATAGAACACAACCAGTGTTGGAAACAAGAATATGGAGTCAGCCTGTTTGCACGACTTGTGTTTCGTTGTACGACTTGTGAAGTCCTAACCACACCCGCCATCCTCCCCTCCCCTCACATCCGCCCGCCCCCCCCCACCCTTCACACAACACCACTAACTAGCCCCACTGTTCCCCTTCATCCTACAACCGTTCAGTCAAGGAAGACATGAAACATCCATTTTACAAACCCCGACCTGCTCCGAAATAAATGAAGCCCTTCTGCTGTCGCTTTGAAACAGCACATTCATTCTTTCCTATCTGCCTCCCACCATGTGTGCTATCAGGTCTTCGAGCCACGAGCCAGCATCTTGTCTTCCACCCTCTCTCTTCCTCGCTGCCACCAAGCGCTGCGCATTATGCTTTTTGAGTGATGGCCAATTCATTGCCATTAACGTTATTAGGGACAATTAGCAGCCTAGTCCTGATGTGAGTGGTTGGGCCGCCTAGCGAGGAGAATGGGAGCGGAACATCACTGGAAAGCAGAGCCAACAGCTCCAGCTGATCTCGTCCGGCGTGCGTAGCTCTGCTACACACGAGCGTGCAAACGCATACGCACGTGCAGATGCGGACGCACGCTCGCGCTCGCTCGCGTAGACACACGTACGTTCAGACGAACACACAAGGAGCGCACGCACTTCCTAGCCACAAGGCAGGAGGAGGGAGAGCCAAATGACTGTGAACTCTCTCAAGCAAGAGTGATGTGCAGCGGGGTCGACTCGCCGACGGCAAAGGCACGTCAAAGAGAACAACGGCAAGACCTCGGCGTTCTGTATCCTGTCGGGCCACTGCCAAGACCTTTCTGACGAGATGACTACCTCGCCAAGATCAACTGCGTTGCTCGTCTTAAGCTTTGTGTTTCCTGCCATGGAACTGTTGAATTAAAAGAAGAAGCTACAGAGCTATTTCCCTCTCCACCACGAACCAATTTAAGTCCGGCGTGAAATGGAGTCTGGGCCTCCGAAATTGGCTTGGCACAGGATCTGAGGTCTCTCAGCTGAGGTCTGGAGGTGGAAGCAAAGAACGTTCTAGAGGGCTGACAATCGGGCGTGGAGGCTGAGCGAGCTCGGAGGGAGCTCCGTGTCGAGGAGGGAGATTTCAACTCTCACCAGAGAGCGGATGTGGAACAACGTGGTAATCTCCGCGCGGTGACGCACATGCACACACGCACCGACAACAAGAGGAGACCATCAGCTGTTTTTTTCAAATCGGTCAGGTGTCAGTATGTGCTTGTGTGTGGTCGAGGTTTGGGAGAGTGCTGCAGTTTGCCATTGGGGGATAGAGAGGAGATGGGCTGAGAGCTGGACTAAGCTGTGGTGAGGAGAGGCAGGGAGGGAGAGATAAGGGGCGGGAGGGAGAGAGGGACAGTTAGGGAGAAGGAGAGAAGTCATTCTGTAAGCTGCTGACAAAGTCTCTGTCAGCTTGCCTCGCGGGGATAGCAGGAAAGGACAGTGTGGCTGACTGCGTGTGTGTGTGTGTGTGTGTGTAAAGATGGAGTGGTTGATGGCAACTACGTAAAATGAACAGACAGCACACAAACACACACACACACATAACCTCCCTAGCATAGACAATCCTCGAGAAAGCACACATGGTGGCATTTATGTCACACAACCCTGCACAGTGAGGCAACCTCCACTTACTTCCTCTTATCACATCTCTGTCTCTCTGTCTCTCAGTCTCTCCATCTATCCATCCATCCATCCATCCATCTCTCTCTCTCTCTCTCTCTCTCTCTCTCTCTGTCTCTCTCTTTCTCCCTCCCCATCTCTCTCTCTCCCTCTCCCTCCCTCCCCATCTCTCTCTCTCCCTCTCCCTCCCTCCCTCCCTCCCTCCCTCCCTCCCTCCCTCTCCCTCTGTCTCTTTCTGTCTCTTTCTGTCTGTCTCTCTCTCTCTCTCCCCCTCTCCCTCCCCGTATCTCTCTCTCCACATGCTTTTGTTTCCCTGCAGCCCACTGAACAGTTGAAATTGCCCCCATATTCCCTGGCCAGTGCTATTGCCTGGCACTTGTCTCTCCGCAGAGAGCAAGAGCGGGTTAGGAGCTCACTCACCCACGGTCGCTGAAGGCCTCTGCAGAATGACAACCTCGTCTGTGTTTCTGGCGGAGGAGGGGTCGGGGTGGTGGGGGTGGGGGGCTGGTAGAAGGTGCAGGTGAGAAGATGGAGGGAGGGAAGGAGAGGGATGAAGAGGTGGCCCAGAGGGTCCGGAGGAACTTCTTATTGCACTTAGCGCCCCTCGGCTCCAAAATGAAAAGCCGGCACTTTAAGGTGACAAAGGGCCGAAAGCGGGAGATAGGCTGGGGCCAAATTTCAGTTCCGTTTTCAGACGCCCCCCACCTCCCCCTCTCACTCCTGTACACCTTGTTTTTCTCCTTCTACTTGTCCCCCCACCCTCCCTGCCCCCTCACACCATGCTAAGTGCACTTTGTCTGATGAGCTACGCGGCACGAAGCAGAGAGAACAGTGAGTAGAAGCTGTATCAATGAGCGAATCAATCAGTCATTCGGGCTATTAAGCAGCGCTCGATCGACGCCTGCTATCCAACTAAGTGCCATGGCTGGAAGGCAGAGAGACATGCAACTGGAATCATGCTACATGCACACAAGGTCTTTTACCTGCCGGCCTTCAACAGTTACATCACGGACAATGAATGGCAATATTGATACCATAAGTCACCCACTTCGACAGCAGGTAGACCTCTCCAGTTACACTGGGCTAACAAGACGATACTTTCTTTTAATCAGGGAAGAAAGTGGAGCAAAGGTGGGGAAAAAGCAGGGGAACTCGAAAAACAACTAAAGGCTGTATAGTAATGTCCTTGAGGCATAAGGAAAGGGTCATCGTTTTACATAAGGGAATATGAGAATGTCTAGTGAGAGAGATAGAGGAGGAAAGATAGAGAGAGGGAGGGAGAGGTAGAGAGGGACGGACATGGATCATTGTCATGCCTAATCTCGGGGTCAATGACACCATCACCATGCCAACCTGTCCCATCGCCATGGAAACGGGCTTTATTGCACCGACAGGTTGGTGAAAGCCCCTAACAGGTGTGTGTGTGTATGTGCGTGCGCGAGTGTACGTGTGTGTGTGCGCGTGAGTGAATCTGTGTGTTTAGTGACCTTGCGCCGCCACCTGTCTTGTATTTGCGGGTGTCATCTCAATCCGTAATAGCAGGTCATTCAACCGCCAGAGCCAGACACTGCGACGGTATTGTATTCAATCAGGTAGTTCTTGTGGGAAATGTCATTTTTATAAGACACGCTGCGATGAATTGCCCCACGGATTTTCCGCACAGAAACTGAATTCGCGTTCGGAAAAGCTTCTGCGGTCAGGCACCAGCCGAGGGGGAAGGCTTGGAACACCAGAGTCCGGAAACGCAGCGCGGAAATATCCAACCTTCTCTCCACAGCCTTCTGTCTCCCCTCCTCTCGCCTTCCGTTCCCCTACCTCCCTTCTCCCACCCCCGCTCCCTTCATCTCTTCATCCCTCCCCTGATCCCTTCGTTCCATCCAGGGAGCTCAGGGCGCTGTGACAGTTGTGTCAGCTGCTTCCCCGCCTGCATGTCCCCTGTAGAATGGGCTGATGGAGAGAGGGGAGAAAGGGAGGGGGGGGGGTGTCTCCAGGGCTGGGTATGGGAGAGGAGGAGGAGGAGGGCTAGATAGACAGCGCACAGAGAATGGTCACTTGGGTCTGTGAGTCACGGCTCTCTTAGTACTTTGTTGAGGTTCTGACGAGTTCCCTGGCATCCTGTCCTTAAGCGCACGCATCTGCGGTGCGTGGGACAGACGGACAGGCAGACAGGCAGGAGACAGAGAGGCAGGAACAGACTGAGACAGAGCACGGCGCCCCTGCCTCCATCTAACTCTAAGACGCATCCAACCCACAGCAGCCCCGCTCCAGTCAATCTGGTACAAATATAGGTTTCCTTCTGTCAAGAGGAAGTCAATAAAGAACGAAATAACAAGGATCCTGCACCGAAGCTTCGGAGATGGGCACACAACACCAGTCTATGAGCAAGCTCACCCGGAACGCTGTCAACCGACCTCTCCCCCCCGCCCCCCCCGTCCCCCCGCCCCCCACCCCCGCCAACACGCTGCCTGTGCTCTGATCAAACAGCTATCCGACTACCCTCGGAGAAACGTGGAAAGGGATACCGTCGTAACCAACGCCCTCCCCTCTCCCCTCCCTGAACCGAAGGAGGTATCTCTCTAAAATGAGAAGCTAGGCCGAGCTGCGTCCTCAGAGTCGGCGGCAACGACCATCTGAAGTAGTTCGCCCACGCCGTCATCCAGCCGCGCAATTAGAAACGAGGCATTAATGATTCATCGCTGGAGAGCGTCAGCGTGTGACGACGGTGTGTGTGCGCGCGTGTGTGCACGTGCGAGCTGGGGCGTTGTTCTTGACGGGACTGTTTATATGTCGCCAACTGTGGCTTATAATAGGGAGGGCGATAAGACTAGGGACGATGTGCTGACCTGATGATGAATAAAGTGATTGAAATGAGTCATCCACAGGGCAGGAGAGGGAGGGTCCGCGTGTCGGTGTTTTAGCATCCATGCTACCATATAATTACAGCCGGCGTCTCGAGACGCGCTAGGACCTTCGTGACTCTCTGCCCCTCTTATCCACCCACGCGCTCCTTATCGTCTGATTGGCGTGTGGGGAAGCATGTGTGTGTGTCTAAGACGGAGAGGGAGTGTGCGTGTACCCATCCATGCCTGGCCCATTCTGGTTCTTCTTTCCTTCAGTATCAGCTTCTTCGCTCTTAGTCACAAGTGCTGCGCGCGGTTTGCACGGTTGTGTTGCCTTTGCTTCTTTTTGTGTTTTCTGTTGTGCTTGGCCAAGGTCAGGCAAGGTTAAGAGGGATCAGTGTACAAAAGAGGCTCTCTGAGCCTCCAGCAGGGCTCTCAGCACTGGGGAGAGAGTTCACTTCACAGAGGGGAGTCCAGGCCCACAAGCAGCACAGGGACAGGGGACTCCGGAGGGGAGTGGGGAGAAGAAGGAAGGAAACAGGGAGAGAGAGAGAGGGCGTATGAGAGGGGGAGAGAGAGGGAGAGAGAGAGGGAGTGTGTGTGAGAGAGAAAGGGGGTGAGAGGGGGGGGAAGAGAGAGAAAGAACCAAGCGACACAAAGATAGACTATGTGAGAAAATCTGAGCTAAAGAGAGCTAAATGAACCACAGAAAAAGGGAGATACAAATAGCTAAAGACAGAGAGAGGGAGAGAGAGATGGAAAGAGAGGGAGAGAGAGAGGGAGATGAATCACCAGAGACAGAGGAATGTAACGCTCCCTAGGGGGACTGAGGCTCCTCCTCCCCCCTCCCCCCCCACCCCAAAATGATCTCTCACCTCAATTACAACCCCATCCTCTGCCTCAGAATGGCTTCTCTCCCTTTTGAATAATTCACAATCAATCCCACACCTGTCTATCTAGCTCTCCATCTCTCTCTCTCTCTCTCTCTCTCTCTCTCTCTCTCTCTCTCTCTCTCTCCAGTAGATACCCCAGAAACCCATCCCCATCCCATCGCTACAGCGTCATTCTTAGTCCCCTTAAACCTTGCCCATAACCACGGAATCATAATCAAAATGATTTGAATGAATATCTATTCACGCATCTCAACAAACATATAACGGTGTCAATCTCTGCAATCCAGTCAGTGTATTCGGACTCTTCAACTGTCTACCTCTCTGGGCAGGCAGGGTTAAACAACGGACATACGACCCAACGCCTCAGGTGGATGGCTGAATAAATAGACGGGTGAATGACAGGTTGACGGAAGGAAAGATGCTCTGTCCTCCAATCTCTGGGGTGAGATGTTGACACACACACACACACACATGCACACACACACACGCACGCACGCACACACACACGCACACCCACGCACACATGCACACATACACACACGCACACGTATGGAGATAGCTACAGCATGCAAGGCACACGAATGCCTGTGAAGGCTGATTGTAGAGTTGTTATACCCACAACAAAGCAGGGCCCAGCAGAAGTCTTCAGACACTCCTCCAGCAGCTTCATCCTCAGACGCTGCAGCTCAGGGCTGTCCCACTCCTCCGGGTCTGTCCCCCAGTATAGGTCCACCACCTGGAGACACGCGCACACACACACACACACACGCACACACACACACACAGAGGCTTAGACAAGAACCCCAAATCGTAGGGCTTATGCAGCACGAACACGCGATGGATATTCTTGACAAGCGAAAGTTTGCTAAGTCCTCCACCAGCAGGCAGTGTCTGGCACTCTCTGGCGTGCAGATCTGCGCGCTATGTACACAGCGGCATCCACAAGGGCCCACCTGGCTCAGACGTGTTCTCTCTGTCGGGGATGTTACCCTGCCGCGCAGGACAGAGCGGCCAGGAGGAACGGAGGGCGACAGAAGGCATCCTGAACACACTTCTGTTTGTGCGTGCGCGGGCGCGCGCGCGCGTGTACGTGCGCTTCGCCAGGGGGGATCTCCCTCGACACATTTGTCAAAATCTGTGTCGCCGGCGTGGATAATTCAGACTGCGAACACGCCGCAGGGCAAACCTCCAGTGGGTACAGGGAGAGAGGAAGGGAGGAGAGGGGGGCTCCGTAAACGAGTGTGGCCACGCCAATCTGCTCCTGCCGCTGCCCCTTAAGGGAACACCCAGCCCTCTGAGAACCCGCAATCCCCTCCAGAGCGTTAGCCTCCAACTCCCAGAGTGCTCTCTGTTGGCCTACGTTCAGTAAACAAGCATACAGTACAGTATTCTCTAAACAATGACTCGGGCCAGTAATGTATGTCCGACTGCAATCGCGTGCAGCTGAGGAGTTGGAGTGCCAGTTAAAGAGCTAAAAATGGAACCGGTTCTGTCTGGATCACGTAGCCTGACACTATTCACTGAAACTAGACAACCCCGAAAAAAACGAAACCACCCATCCTACTGAAACAGGGAGCGACAGTGTGATCGACAACCCGCAGGGAGTCATTGCCAGTTCCTTCTCTGAATTGGCAGGATCGCCGGGGAGGTGCTGGAAGCGGGCCTGTGTTGGTTGGCTGGACTGTTGTGTACCTGCGGGTGGCTGTGCTAGCAGGCACCACTGGAGCTGCTCACACAGGCTCTCAGCTATACAGATGGAGAGTGCAATCAGAGAGCAGTTTCGGGTCTTTGACAGCTCTGGAAGCTTCCGCATAGTCACCTGCTGTCCCCCTTGCCCAGCCTGCTGGAAGGCCAGAGGGCACATGTGACAGGGCTCTCAAAATAGGGAGCTGAAATGGATTTAGGGGAGGAAAAGTCAGATCAAGGCCTTACTCACTTGATTTCCCACTGTCTTTGTGAAAGAAATCTTTTGGCAAACATAGTTTGTACCATTCGTTTGTCACAGTAGGCTCTTGTCCTGATATTCCAGGGCATCCCTTCAATCTGTACCGAAGGAGACGCTGAACGGAGTAAAACTCTAAAGTTGCGTGCGTACGCGTGTGCACGCCATGTTGTATACCTCGTACGTCTGAGATGTTTAAAGAGAGCACCGCAGCAGACATTAATATTTCATCTCACCATCGCGCCCCAAAGCGGAAGAAAATAGACACTCTGCTTCTCCACATTAGCTCTCATCACAGACTCATAACACCCCGGCATTGACAGAGAGTGAAGAGGGGTACTGGAGAGAAACGCAGCCCGTAATAAAGAGCTCTCCGGGGCCGGGCAGGTTGGGAAGGGGTGGAGGGGGGGAGAGAGAGAGAGGGGGGGGGGTCGTGATTAAGAACCAAATGAAGACATTAGTCATCGGCACCAAGCACCACGGGGGAGGAGACAATGATTTAATTTCCCCTCTGACCGATACTCTCCAAGCGAAAGAGGACAGGTGAGAGATGGAAAGAGAGGAGGGGTGGCGATGGAGGGATGAAACAGGAGAGGGAAGGGGGAGGAGGAGATGGAGGAGAGAGGTTGCGGAGGGAGTGGCATGTTTAGAGAGGAGGATTAGGAGGGAGGGAGCTTTCAAATGAGGAAGTTCCCTACAGGCGCAGGATTTGGGTGTTCTGAAGAGTCCTTATTTGTGCTATCCACATCGCTTTCTTCCCCCCTCTCTCTTTATCTCTTTCGCTCACTCTTTTAGTCTCCTCTTGCTTCGTGCCTCTCTTAAAGATGTCTCCCTTCCCCCCCCTCTCTCCCCTCTCTCTTTCTCAAACCTTCCATCACAAAGATGCTGCTTACATAAGAACAGAATCAGCTTTTGCTAAGAAGCTTTCAATTGTCCGTGGACTGGGTTAGCCCTGAGGCAGGTCAAGTGCGGAGGAAGCACTTCTTTAGGTATTGAATGTTAGTGATATTAAGTCTTCTGGACGAAGCCTGATATGGCCACGAGGAAAGGGCAGGAAATCAGGCAGAAAACTGAAAAATAACATCCACCAAAATCCCTTGAAGGCAACATTGAGTAAAACTAAAAATAGAACTGTATATAAATATCTTAAGGCTGTTTTAATATGACTAGTAAACAGCAGGGAGGTACATAATGCCAAGCATGAATGAAGGCACAATTGCGATGGAGAATATTTTTTTACCTAATAACATCAAGAAATTATGCGAGTTTGCTTTGCTCAAGTTCTGCCACCAAGTGGGAATTTTCCAAAAAGTTCCGAACTTGAAAACATCTACTTGACTACAGATGGCCTCATTACACCAAGGAAGCCGGCAAAACAAATGTGGGGGAAATACAAACCTAAAAAAGAACCGATTTTCCTCTTCAAATACATCTCATTTTACCTTGGCTTCCTGCGTCAAGACTCAACATCCAAGATGACTTTATTTGCCCCATGGGAAATGGTGTCTTGGACATGAAAGCATGGAAATGCGTGGAGAGAGCCTACAATGGAAGTGCAGTAACAGACCCAAACTGGATCCTCAAGGGAGAAAACTGCCACGTGGGGCAATTAGAGCCGCCGGCTGACATTTTGGCTCTCCTGCCAGCGACGAGGTGAGAGGACCCGTGTGAACAGCCAGGGGAAAGAAGAGCATGGTTGTACTCGATTTTTAATGAGACAGAGTCTGTCAGAAGAACCACTCTCTTCAGAATCAGGGGAGGAGGAAGTAAGGGGTCTGTGTTGTAATTGAATTACCAACTGTCACCCGCTAAAAAAGCTGGATAAAGTACATATTGATATGTTTGTGTCTGTTAAACGGTGGCTGTTTAAGAACTTTCACAGTCTAACCGGGGGAGGGCCTGAGGTCCAAGGGACCGGTGGTCTGACCCCTAGTGGTCGCTGGAGAAACTGGGCCTGTGAGCGGCACCGGCCTTGGGCTATGAGGTCTATGGAGGGATGGAAAGAGGGAGGTGAAGGAGGAGAGGTCCGTGAGAGTAGAAGCTAAAGTAGGGAGGTAGAGGAAGCAGGGACAGGAGTGTGTGACAGGCAGCAGGGGGGAAGGAAAAGAGAGAGAGAGAGTGGGAGAGAGAGAAAGAGAGAGAGAGTGAAAGAGAGAGAGCGTGAGAGAGAGAAAGAGAGTGAGACAGCGATGACTAGCGATGACTGAAAACAAAAATTAATGCGAAACAGAAAGGCTGCATGTTGCCCTGTAGCAAACGTTGATTTGCTTTTACAATAATTAATGCTCAAATCCAGGAGATGATGAGGCTGTGGTAATTGATATGATACGATGGAAGCCTCCGATGGTTTGAAGCAACGGAAGGAGGCCGTTTGATCCTTCAGCTGTAAGTTTCAAAGAAGCTTCTGGAAACTCAGGAGAACAAGCAGGAGTACGCATGTCATGTCTATCGCTTGGCAGTCCTCAGGGTGAAATATGCAGCGGTGACGCGCGCCGTTTCATCCGAAACACCCTCAGAAAGGCTACGAAAAAAGGGGAAGTAATCCCAAAACGCCGCTTCACAGGACGGTTTTGATACCTTCGCCTTGCGGAAACCGTGTTCGGCGTCGGAGGGTGCGTTTTTCCGACAAAGCCGAAATGACAGTCTTATTTCCTGTACCTTCAAAAAGCCCAGCCATAACGGAGTGGGTAAATAGGGTTTTTGGGAGATCTCGTGTCACCTCTCGTCTGTCTCTCTCGTCTCCGTGTCGGTGCGGGGAGACGTCGCGCATGTTTGACTGACGGGCGTTAAACACCATCTCACAGAAGAGGCAGGGAGACTGCTATTGTGATTCCACAGCAGTACCAGGCGTGTGCATGTCTTTGTGTGTGTGTGTGTGTATCTGGGTGTGTGTGTGTGTATCTGGGTGTGTGTGTGTGTGTGTGTATCTGGGTGTGTGTGCGTGTGAGCATGTGTGTGGTAGCAGCCCTGCCAAGACAATCTTGCTTTGTGGCTTCCGTCTACTGGCAACAATCACAAAGAACTCGGCCCATCACGATAGTGATTGTTCCAGCTTTATCACAGTGTAAACCCAGCAGATTGGCTGAACTTGCGCCGCAGTTAAAATACCAACCACCCACGCCACCCTAATTGCTAGCTGTACGCAGGCGGTGCTCAGGCGATGCAGTGGATCGGGGACAGGCGCCCGCACGTGCCTGTAAGTCACAGGACCTGGGAGTTGCAATTACAAGAGAAATCAACACCTGCCACAAAAGAGCTCTGCGAAGGTTTACGTCGGACCGTACGACGCGCGGTGCCTATTTCGAACGGGCCCGAGACAAACGCGGTTGAAAGGGCGAGACGGAAAAAGAAAGGTGTGGAGCAAGCTGAGCTTCGGAGGAAGCCTTCGACGAGAGATTCGCTGTTTCCGCCGCGGTTCCCAACGAAACAGGACTTCAAAAGTGAACAGAGAGGATCGGGCAGGTGCTGCGGTGTATAATAGTCATCAGTACGGGATGTGTGGCTTCCTATGACGCATGACAGCTTCCTGTTCTCTTGCTGAATCGCTGCCCTCCATCGCTACCTATATCCATCTGTTTGCACACACACACACACAGACACAAACACACACACCATGTGTGCAAAGCCAGGGGCTAACTAAACCTATAAACCCATCCAGAGTTTGTCAGGCCTGAGAGTGTGTGTGTGTGTTTGTGTGTTTGTGTGCAAACAGACGGATATACATTACCTACGCGTGCGCGTGCGAGAGTGCAGATGTGTCTGTGTAAATATGTGCGTGCGCGCGCGCGTGTGTGACCTCCCAGGCTGATCCACTCTGCGGTGAGCGTTGACTGAATGAGGACGCGGCCCTAGGCTCCGACACTGACGGGTTCCCCCTCTCCATCCCGTTAACGGGAACGTTCTGCCTCAAAACGGAGTCAAGTGACGACGGGCTGAGGAGAATCGGGATTCGCCACGCCAAATCAACAGCTCAGCTGTGGGTGTGCGCGGGCGAGCATCCGGCACGCCGCACGTTTCGAGCCAACCCCCGGAATTTGGAACTTTTTCTCCCGACCACTTGTTAAAGGTTGGCAGAACCATTGAGCATTTCTCAGTCTTCGCCCCCCCCCCCCTTCAGATCCAGCATGCCTTTTCTCACACCCCTCCTGCGGTCCCACAACCCAGATCCAGCGTGTGCTGGCTCCAAGTGAGCCTGGTTAGGAAGAGGCGCCAGGGAAGGGTTACAGGCCCAGTCGTGAGTCACAGCATGTCCTCCCAGGCTTCTCCGCATATCACAACAGTAGCTCCCCACCACGGCAGCATGACTCACGAGCAGAGGCACGTGGCGATTCCATGAAGAGCTTTACTATGCGCGATCGCACGCTGTTCATTTTAGACTGGCGCCTCCCCTCTGGTTTGGAGTGTTACTGCGAGCAGCGGTGTTTCTCGGTGTTCACCACGGTTTGGCGCGGTGTGGTCTCAAGATTCCTAGACGTGTTTGTGGTATCAACAAACCTGGGTATTGTATGAGGTGAATGCATTGCTTATTCATGACAGCTCAATAGTTTGTTTCTTCAAATAGAATCCCAGAGCTGATGCACACATGCTGCCTTCTCGTTACAAATGGGCCCTTCGTACTGAACAGGTAGGCACATTTTTTAATGAAAGGCCATATTATGAATATCTCGCAGATTAAAGTCTTAAAGTACAACGCATGGCGCGGTGTACCCACAATGCATCGCACGTACTGGATTCGAAGCGAATCCTTCCAGGAACAGTCCTTGGAGGCAAAAAAAAAAATCTCCTGGTTACTGTCCTGGATTCGGAATGAAAACAAATCTCTGATATGGATCTCACTTCACACACCACCAAGCTACCACCACCAACGGCCTGTTTGCTACAGTATGTAAATGATACTAATATCAAACAACGCCACGGGGAAGAATGGGGCTAATGCATTCATGGAGATGCACAACAAAGACAGTAGGCGCTAGCATCTTATCTGAGACAGATATCCTCTGGTGTCTTCTGTGCCAGCTTATCTATACTAGCCTTCTGCATGCTTAGAAGCAGCCCGGGCCCCTGCGCGCAGCTCGCCCCTGAGGCCCTCGCAGGGCACGCACCGCTGTCCCGTAACCGTGTTCCTCTGGTTGCACACGGTCGTGACAGCCATGTATTTTCAGTCCGGGGGGGGGGGTTAACACGATCGATAGAGGTGGTAGTTTGGGGAGGAGGGGGGGGGAGTTTGGGGAGTTTTGGGTTTACCTGGAACTCGATCCCGTAGTTTTCCCGGCAGAAGTCCCGGAGTTTAGGGTAGACGTGTTCCTTCAGGGCGTTCCTCTCCGCTTCTGTGTCTGAAGGGCAACAGAAAGCCGTGTGGTTTTAGTCACCGCAAGGCTCAAAGTCTCCGGTCTCCACAGATTAGGAAAGAAATGTCAACAAGGAACCGCATTGGACGCCGTTGACAGTCTGCTAAAAAGAAATGACAAATATGGCGTGTTTACCATCACCCCACCGGTCTGGTTTAATGACAGTTAACATGTGATGCATGTGTGCATACAGCACGCTGACCAAGCTACAGAGAACCCTTCCTTTAAGAGCGTGCGGTGGCCATGTTGGGCTGCTGGCAGGGTGTTCAAATGAAGGCCATCCTTAGGTCATCCTTCTGTCCCACTTTCACTGCCCCCTTCCTATGTCCTTCCTCCTCCTTCCTTCACACTCCTATTCGAGCCCCTTGTGGGTCACAATAATGCGCTAGGACAGGGTCCATCCCCCTTCTCTCTCTTTCTCTCTCTCTCTCTTCACTTGTGGATGATGGACAGCCAGTTAAAAACAGAACATGCCTGACAGGACGACAGCCAATGGGAAGGCATGCTCGTTCGCATGACTACACGTCACTGTAACCCCCCCGCCCCCTACCCCGCCTTCAGATTGTGTCACGTAACCCACCCAAAAGATGTCACCCCAAACATTCCGTCTCGTCTGAGTCTGGTGTCATTCCCAGTATTCCCGCGATTCACCGTGACGACGGGCCTTTTTCAAAGCGGAGCGCATTCGCGCACACAGCCCCTCCCCTTTGGTGCGGACGGAGACAAACGAGCAAGGTTGCACCTGGGTCTCATAACTCCCCCTGTGCAGACGAACACGGCACCGAGGGCTTGACATCTAGGTGACGTCTGCTTTTAGTTTTGCTTGGGGGGGAGGGAGGGAGGGAGGGGGGGGACATTCTGAAAGGTAGCCTCAGAAATCTAAAGTCCTGTCTCAGCACTCGTCTCTCCCGTCCTCCGTCCCTCGTGCTGTGCGCTGGGGCCGCCTTGTGCAAAGCGTTGTGCTGATAACAGAACCGCACTGCTCTTTTCATTGAGATCTGATGAGCTATGGCATGTTGACGTGTGCGGCCCACGGAGGAGGGCGTGCGCGTATGTGAGTGCGTGTAAGTGTGTCTGACAGACGGACTAGAGCAAGGGGTGCTTCTCGTTTCTCTCTCCCTGCCTCCCTCTCTCTCCTTCCCTCCCTCCCTCCCTTCATTCCTTTCATCTCACGCTGCTTCCCTTTATCCTGTCCATCCCATCCCTCTCTTTCTATCACACTCTTTCTCCTGGTTTCATCACATTGCCCGTTTGTCCACACTAAAATCAACGTATTAAATCAGTTAACCGCCGGCTTGTAGGGACCCTACCAGCCCTAGTATGCACTAACAGGTTTAGTCTGCACATGAGCTCAGGGGCTCTGATTGAAAGAGGAGAGGAAAGAGGATGTGCTTAACGGACTAAGTCTTCCTCAGTGACTACTGCATAGGTGTGCGCGCGTGCGAGATCGAGAGAGTCCGTGTGCATGTGGAAGTCCATGCATGCTTCCTTGACTAGCCAACGCATGTGCGTCTCTACACACGCTAAGCATGAGCCTGGCAGACACAAACGTACGGCTGGACCGGACGTCAGTGGACCCAGTGCTGCAGGAACCATGCTGACTTGCGGCCTCATTCCAGCTGCATTCAACAACGGTCCGCATGCAGCACAGCTGTTAGAACTGTCCCCAGGAGCAAAGAAACAAACAGAATGCCAGTGTCGGATCAGGGTGACATTCTTACATGCAACTTGAGGCAATTGCGTGATTGCACAGATGACCATTAAAACCGAACACGCTACAACAGATCACAACCAAACCGCGAAAACATCTGGAACCAAAACGGTGGCGGACACTGCGGTCTCCTTGGCCCGGGCTCTGTTAGCGCACCTCAGTGTTCTGAGTGCTTAGGGAGTTAGTGGACTCTAAAGGGGTTGCCGAAATAGTCAGCACCACTCCCCTCTCTCTTCTTCTCGTCCCCCCTGGAGGGAGGTGAAGAGAGGGAGCGGTGGGCTTGGTCACACCCCATAAACCACCCTCCACTGCAGAGTGGCTAGGCTCCATCAACTTCCTCTCTCTCTCTTTCTCTCTCTCTCTCTCTCCCTCTCTCTCTCACTCTCTCTCCCTCACTCTCTCTCCCTCACTCTCTCCCCTTCTCTCTGTCTTTCACTCTCTCTCTCTCGTTTTCTTTCCCCGAGAACGGATCTATTAAATAAGAACTACCGGTGACACCGGTCAGTCCCTCTCTCCCTCCCTCCCTCCATCTCCTCCTGCTCTCTCTCTCTATGTCCTCCCTCCCTCCCTCCCACCCTCTATCTCATCCTCCACTCTCTCAGTTCCCTCTCTTTCCGTAGATTGAATTTTGAAAACGGGCCCGGCCCGTAAAAATTCTCTTTGGAGTTTTATAGATTTCACGGTTAAGCATTTGACATGATTGACGATGATACGAGATCTCTTAAACATAGAGAAATGGAGGAGAGATATTCTTCGGAAAGAGGGAGCGACAGAAAGAAGGGGCAGGGGGTAATGACATCAAAGTAAAAATTATGAGTTTAGAACAATAATAATGGTTTTGATCGAATCTTAGTTGCTAATGAACGTAAGCTGCGATCCGTGCCCAAAAAAGCGGAACGCAAAAAATGATGCCGAATAATTCTTTTCTGATATGAAAACTAATTGGATGTCTCGGAGGTGACATGTCGTGGTTGATAATGTGACTGTTGGAGGAAATAGATCATTTTGTGCTTCGCATCCCACGAGCTTTGGTCCTAAAGAGCATGTCGGTTCTCGCATACAAATAAACATCTCCACTCAGTCTGTCAGGACCAAGACTTTATGCTATGGATGCACCCATAGACCAAACCCCACCCTCCCTTTCTCCCACACACGTACCAGAGTCTAATCATTGTTCATTGATATATCGGTATAGATTCATTCATAGGCCTTTCCTCTCCCATAGAGCTGCTGTCGAAAGAAGATAACAGTGGTGTTTTGAATTGATCAGGGACACCCGCTGGGGTGAACTCGACGTGGAGAACACACACGCGCACCCACACACACACACACACACACACAACGCAACGCTCCCCAACCCCAGCCTACGTGCGCAGTGCACTCAAACAACCCCGCAAAGCCACGTTGGGTTTAAGCGGAGCTCAAACCTGAGCCCCAAGTCACAGCGATTCATCTGCGCTGCGTCTTCGTAAGAGACCGCGACTCAGCGCGCGTTACTCACGCGGCTCTCAACGTCTTGGTGATGCATCAGAAAGCACAACGTGCTCTCCAGTGGAGACACACACTGTAAGTTACCGCCCATAAATGCTTTCGCGGTAAGCTATCACGTACCGCCACAAAGGAAGCGGGAAAGAGATGATTTAGAGTTGGGGGGGGGGGTTCTGACCAAATAGCAGAGTGGTCATTGGTCACTTCCTGTCTGCAGTACGCCTTCCTTTGTGGTCCACTGACGGTGTACTAAGTCAGTTGGTCAATTGAGGAAGCAGACAGACTGAAGAGGGATATACAACACGTCAACGCTGCACAGCACAGCACATAAAAGTATAAGCAGTGTACACCACGCCGGAGAGAACCTTGTCGCCAGGCTGCAATAAAATGGCACCGTAAAACTGTTATGATACCGCGCTTATCTCTCGGTAGAATGTATTTAAGTGTTCAATAACCAAGATGAATTCGGTACAGTAAAATCGGTATTACAGAATAATAATACAGACACAGCATATGTATGTTACACCACCTTAAACTGCTGGCCATTACCTATGGTTGGAGTTGGGTATTTTAAGTAGCACTACATACACACTGCCCTCTAGTGGCGATGCAGAAACCACACCTGTTTTGATAAGCCCTGACAACCAATCTATCTGTAATACATAGCAAGCAATGTCTTGACGTGCATGTACAGAAACAGAAGAGGTGAGGATAATCACTCCACGTCTCCATTCGTAGCCTACGTCACTGTCTTCGCACTTGGCCATGCTCTATCTTTCTTCACTTATGTAGTTGTGTTGAATTCTACTCCTGATGGGCCGAATGATCCGTCTGACACTATTTCGGGTTAGACACTATGACACTATTGCCATAAGGCATGGTGAGCCGATTCCTTAGACTCGAATGACTTGTTCAGATGAGTTGGTCTCCAATCTTCTGCCAATAAACTTGTGAAGTCCCCTTTCTATCATTTCCCCTCCTCCTTCTCTCTGTCTCTACGTCTTTCGCTGTCTGTCTGTCTGTCTGTCTGTCTGTCTGTCTGTCTCTCTCTGTCTCTCTCTGTCTCTCTCTGTCTCTCTCTGTCTCTCTCCCTCTCTCTCTGTCTCTCTCTCTCCCTCTCTCTCTCTCTCTCTCTCTCGTCTCTCCATCTCTGTTATGGCAGGGGAACTACCAGACACTTACTCTCCCTGTCGCAGTCTCTCTGCATCCTTCTATTTGTCTCCATTGTGGTTCTCCCTCACTTTCCATCCCTCTGTCCAGGATGACCTTAAGTTGGCCGGGCGAATGAAGGACGGCCATTCATTCTCGCTTTGGCCTGGCAATCTGTTGCTTTCCACCCACTTTCTTCCTTTCGGGTCATCATCTTCGTGCTCTCCAAAGGATTAGCCTCATACGAGCGTTGGCTTGCTGTTTTGGTGTGGGTATTTTCGACACTTAGCAGCCTCTTATTGTTTGAAAACGGTTCTTTCCTCCGGTGGGCACTGTGGAGATGAGCTAAACGCAACTACTGCTATGCTCTTGATTTCGGTGACTGCTAGACGTACGATTTCCCATTGGACCGTCTTCTCCACCACCCCATTGCATCTGGCGTTTTGGGGGTGCGCACGCCGCCCGTCCACCTCTGATGTTGTCTCCCCGCCCTGCACACCCACCGCAGATCTCACACACGGACCACCCCCCCACTCTCCAATACATGACCATAATCACAGCAACAAATACACATCGTCGATCAAATAATGCACACAAGCAACAACACGCAGCTGTGAGAGAGCAAAACTAGATCGCAGCGAAAACACTAATTTTTAAGAGGAGCACGTTCACACTCGAGATGCGACCACCCCTCCCCTCGCCCACAGCCTATATATGAAAAAGCTTGGCTCGTTCTCATGCGCGGAGTTGATTGGACATGATTGACAGGCCCCAGGTCTCAACACTCGGCATTCGCGAGTGCCGAGCATCATCAACACCTTCTGCATCCGTCCAAAGCCCCACACAATGCCCACCCTCCCTACAACACACACTTAGCAGCAAAACACGGACATAGAACTGACTAACACCTACGTTGGGCCGACTGCGCTCGGCTACAGTAATCCTCTGTGGTGGCAAGGGGGTGGCTGTAGGGTGGCATGGAGGCATGGGGGGACAGCGTGCTACGAAGTCATCACACATGATGAAAATGACGCATGTGATATTAATATTGTTGAAAGAAATGTTCTACAATGTATGTATGTGTATGTTTTAGCAGGGGGAGATTGGGGTGGGAAGTTTTTTTGGGGGGTTGCAACCCCCTGGATCTGCCAGTGAAAAGGCTAAGCACGATGGTTTGAGTGAAAGAGAACAAGTTCTGTTCGTTCTTTGTGTTGCCCCCCCTACTAATTAGCAGGTCATCAAACCCAGTAAAACTATGAATCCCCCGGTTTTACAGGAGTTGAGTAATCCTTGTCAAATATGTTGAGCTCGCATGAGAGGCCAACACAAGCCAAACATTGAAGCTTACCGTCAGGGTTGGCGCAGATGAAAACTCGAACGCTCCGGCCAGTGGGAACATGGTGCGGAGGCAGGGCGAGGACGTTGCCACTGATGGCCGCCCTGCGGAGCGCCGACTCCCGCGGGCAGGGCTGCCTGCTTCCCGCTCCCGAGGGCCACATGGGTGACGACTTCCAGCGTGGCTAAAACAATCAGACACATCCAACCGCAGATACACACAGAGATTGGTGCATTTAGTGTCATTCTGTGCAGTTAATGCCACACGCGTACGCGCAAGGGAACATGCAAGCACGCAAACTATCCTCTTACACACGCGCACGCACGCACGCACATACACACACACTTACACACACAAACAAATCAAGTTAGGATGGATCTGCCAAGTCGGAGGGAAGGAAAGCCCGAAATAGACTAATGCAATAGCCTACGGTTGTTATTACATTGAGGCTTTTTGTTTTACGCATAATTGTTGTTGCATGCGTAATTACAATACATTTCCTTTGACCGTAGCTATGAATAATGCATGCCATGCTGTAAATAAACAACAACACATGACAAGACAAATGAAAAACACCAAACAGAGAGGGCAAGCATCGGACACAATCCCACCCAGAAGAAGATGCTTGCGGATAGAGTGGATATGAATAACCGACTAATTGTTATTCGGCCGGGAGAAGATCGCTGGGTTTCCGGAGTTGATCTATCCCGGAATGTTTGTTTCAAAAACGGAAAACCTCAAAACAGGCAACAAAGCAAGGCAAAAGTTGGGAAGTCCACGAGACATACAGCGGGAAATCCTTTTAGTTGGTTATTTGTCAGGTAATTAGCCCAAATGATTAAATCACTGAAGCACCGCATCGATGGAGTTCAGTGTTGCACTGGCGAGTGATGCTGCTGCGGGGAAGCACTACAACAGAACACTTCTCGATGCTCACATTCATTCGCTTCATGTCTTGGCTTTCGAAAATATCCAACCGTTGATTCTCGGGAACCGGCAGTCACGGTAATAACGCCCATTAGCTTTTTTTTCTGACCAGGAGTCAGCCCCTTGAGACGGGTGAAACGACTGCCGTTTGGCGAAGAGCGGTCAGCATCCTGCCGTTGCCTCCGTTGCGAGCAAGCGCTGGCGGCGGAGGGCTCCAAATACTCTCTTGCTCTCTTTCTCTCACTCTCCCTCCCTCTCGCTCTCTCTCTCTCTCTCTCCCTCTCTCTCTCTTTCGTTCCTTCCGTCAGATAGACTAGAGGGTCTTCGCTGACTATCCAGCAGAGCTAATGGAAATTGCAATGGACCGCGCGCGGTCAATGAATGAGAGAGTGAGTGACGCGGTTCGCTTGTTTTTGTGTCTGCTTGCTAGACTAGAGAGCCACTCTACTTCAAATTGCCAGTTGTCTCATAGTGCGGATGGGGGTTGGAAACGTTTCACGGGAGACAGAATAGGAGGAGGAGGAGGAAGAGGAGGAGGAGGGACAAGAATTAATTATCTTATCGATAAATGTGTTTCTGGTCTGCAGTCCCTGGTTATTCGCAGTGGAAGTTTAAGTGCATTGGATTTGTACTAAACGTAATTGATTACCGAGCTGATCTTGGGGAAATGCTGAACCGCCGATACCCCAGTGTTTAAAGGACAGAACAAGCCTCTGCAAGAAAGTGGAGATAATCTGTATAAAATGACCCCGATCGACACACCTTAGTCTATGCGACCATAATAAGTTAGGTTCTTCTGCATGCATTATTTATTAACCCAAACAAATGGAATAAAATAAAGTGGAAACACGCTAAAGTGGACAGTTTTGCGTGCAAGTAATTATTTATATTGTAAGGGCCAAATGAAGCGGAGTCATTGTCTTATTTGGGATTTAGTGCTCTCGAGGATCCCTCGCGCAGACTACGTGCGTTGCAATACTCGGGCCTTCCACGCGTCGAGCAGTCCGTTTAGAAGTAATTTGGCTGTGGCGCGAGCCACAACCCAACGAGCCCTAACCCAACTTAAAACCCGGTGAGAGGCCCGGAAGTCCTGCTCCCCACTGCGTGTAACCTTTTATCTTTTTCTGTTTCTCAATTCTACCGTTAATCCCGCGCCGTATTAATCATGCATGCACCTGTGCATGCTAAATGGCTTGGTATTTCATCAGAGGGCAACCCGGCGTGACATGTGCATCACGTGAGTTGAAGCACGCATTGGTAGGGCGTGATTCCAACCAGGTTTGTCAATTTAAGGATGTTCCATGCAGGTTTGATAAAAGGAGCGAGCTAGTGTGACAGAGAGAAAGCAAGAGAGGGATATGCAAGCCTTGAAGAGAGTGAATGTTTACAAATGCTTATGTTCCCACTTGTGCGTATAAGTGTGACACAGCCAACACCCTCACACTCGCACACCGGCTGTGCCAATCAGAGACGGTGGCGTGACAGCGATCCAAGAGGTCTCCTGGGAAGGGATGCTGAGAGACACTGAGGACAGCTGGCTGTTCACTTGGCTCCACAGACCAGACACTCAGCGCACTGCAGTCTACACACGCAGACCGTCCTCTCCCAGAGACCGCGCCGTTCGCTGCCCAGGTAACAAGCAACAGGTCTCTTTAGTGTATTCCAATAGCGCGAGACGCGGATCGATGTGCCCATTCCTGGACAAATGCAGGCACTTTCTCATGGAAGACAAATCCAGAGTGCTGTATTGAGCGAGCAGAACACAGAGACCAGATAGGGCTCAGTGGGGGAAAGGCACAGCAGAAGACAGGAAAATGTTGGCGGGAGGGAGGAGGGGACTGCGTGATGCGGTAGGTGGCCGTGGGTGGGGGGGGGAGGGGTAGGGGGTGAGGCACTGCTCTTCCCACTCTCTCCCCAACTTTCGCTCTCTCCAACACGCACACACACTCTCTCCGTCCACCAACCGGCACGCTCTCCAACACACGCGGCCCACAACAAACCATTGATTGATGAGCGTGTGTACCTAGGGAGCAGCTGGGAGAGATTGTGGGCCGTGGTCCTAGAAGTAGTTAGAGACAGATGCTCATCCATCCACTCCGTTTCCCCGGAGGTGCAGGTGAGCGAAAGCTGTCTTTTAGCAACATCTCATCTCTGAAAGGGTAGGCGAAGGTGTGCGCAGCCCGTGTGCGTGCGCTTCTACCATCTGCCCGCGCGCTTCTCCCGTGTTTATGCACGTTGAAGTGCGCGAGTGTTTACGAAAGTGGGAAGCAGCTCGCTGACAAAAGAAATGACTACGTCACCACTTCCAGAGCGAGAGAGAGGGAGAGAGAAAGAGAGAGAGGGGGGGGGAGAGAGAGATTTAGACATAATCCCACCATTAAAGATGACAGGACTCCAGTCAACAATGGCCTCTTACTCGTTTTCAGTCCAAACAAAAGATTAGGACCAGTCGATCGGCTCATTACTTGCGACCACAAGGCGACGCGGAGGAAAACACGTACCTCGTTCCGCGTGTTTTAACTCCACGCCTTCCCTCCTATCGATCTCCCCTTGTTTGCCATCACCTGTCCTTCGCGGTTCAAGATAACAGTCCTAAACACGGCCTTCCAGTGGTCAGACACATTAATACCAGTTGTTGACATCGATGCTGCGTTTCTAAAGGTACGTTGCACCCTTGGCACTGCCAATGTACTACTGATACGACTTTCTGTATGTAATAAGTGAATGTATTATTTTGTTTATGGAGGTGTTGGTGGGGTTGGTGGTGGTTGGGGGGGGGGTGGTTTTGGAGACAGGATAATGAGCGTTGCAGAGCTCCAATCCAGGGACCGGTTCGGAGGCGGGGGTGAGGGAGGGCGGGGTGGGTGGGTGGCGAGGGCGAGCGTGTTGTCTACCCTACTGTGGAGAAGGTCATCATTAACAACAACAATTACAGCTCTCTGCAACATGTGCATGGATGCTTCTCATTAGCGCGTTAGTGAGACGACTAACGTCTAGGTAGTGTTTTGTCGCGGCTATTAAAGAATGAGTGGGTTAGTTTCCCCTCTGTTACCGGGGGGGGAGGGCGAGGGAGAGGGGGAGGGGACGCCCGCGCGACAGGGTCTAGTGTGGGGGGGGGGGCTGGGGGGGTGGGGGGGAGGACGTTACCGCGAGTGGGGCGTGGTTCACAGAAAAGGTAAGAATTCGAACTCATGCCTGGGGGGAAATGGGAATTGAATGTCACTTGACCACCGGTGAGTTGGGTGGAATACAGATTCGGCTCTGAGACAACACGTCCATTCAAGATGTATCACTGTATCCTTCATAAAGTATTCATCGTGAATTCAGTTTCCTCTCATCAAATGTTTGCGTAACAGTTTAGTATGCAAAGGTCCTTTTATGTAACGCTAGTCGATGCGATCATTTCTTTCGGTTGTGAACAGGTCTGTTTGGGAAAATGAACACTTCGCACATGACTGTTTTAAGAGAACGCTCGCATTTTGTCTGATGTCATAGCTGTTCTTGCGCATGCTAGCTATCTTTATTTAGTCGTTCTGTTTGTCAAACATTGTTGTTGGGAATTATTTATGTTTCTGGTTAAAAAAAACAAAAAAAAAAGGCAATATCACTTAACAGGCAGGCAGGCAGGCAAGCAGGCACACACTCACGCAGTAGACGAATGGGGAAACACAGCCTTGAGGGAACAGCTATACAGAGTTTGGTGGTTCGCCGGAGCAAGTATAATTTGCTGGGGGTTTCATTCTGGTAAGTGGTGCCAGTTGGGGATTGGGGGGCTGGGGGGGTGGGGGGGAGACGTTACCGGAGTGGGGCGTGTTCACAGAAAAGGTAAGAATTCGAACTCATGCCTGGGGGGAAATGGGAATTGAATGTCACTTGACCACCGGTGAGTTGGGTGGAATACAGATTCGGCTCTGAGACAACACGTCCATTCAAGATGTATCACTGTATCCTTCATAAAGTATTCATCGTGAATTCAGTTTCCTCTCATCAAATGTTTGCGTAACAGTTTAGTATGCAAAGGTCCTTTTATGTAACGCTAGTCGATGCGATCATTTCTTTCGGTTGTGAACAGGTCTGTTTGGGAAAATGAACACTTCGCACATGACTGTTTTAAGAGAACGCTCGCATTTTGTCTGATGTCATAGCTGTTCTTGCGCATGCTAGCTATCTTTATTTAGTCGTTCTGTTTGTCAAACATTGTTGTTGGGAATTATTTATTTTTGTAAAAAAACAAAAAAAAAGAGGCAATATCACTAACAGGCAGGCAGGCAGGCAAGCAGGCACACACTCACAGCAGTAGCGATGGGGAACACAGCCTTGGGGAAGTAACAGAGTTGGTGGTCGCCGGAGCAGTATAATTGCTGGGTTCATTCTGGTAAAGTGCCATTTTGATTGGGCTCTAGCAACACACGCTAACCCAAGCGACTCCTCTGACAAACAGCGACGCAGCCACAGTTCTGAGGCGAACAGAGGGGCGCTAAGAGAGAGAGAGAGATTACAAGAAGAGGGAGCGAGATGGCCACTGGAAGACCACCCAGTATCTGGCTTGTCTGCCTCACTGCGTATTTGGCTGGCAAGTACCATAGCCCCCCCCCCCCCGCTCTTTTCACCCCCACCCCCCCTGCAGCAATGTCATTTGCTGAGGGACGATGCCAATTCACCAGGGAATCAAGGCAATTTCTGCAGGTTTGATAGAGGAACACACACGCACGCACACACAGCTAAGCAGACGATGAAAAAGCACCGCTGTTTCCAGAATCCCGTTGCATAACCATGCATCAGTAGAGAATTCCCAGCCTAGTGTTGCGAGACTTGGCCTTTGATTCCGTCAGGAAGTGTGGGACTTTTCTTGCTGCCTTGTACCTCGACTTGGCATGTCTTGACTTTTGCATTGGGCAGTTCATTACTAGGAGGTGTCAGAGTAAAACTGTAACAGCCCCTCCCCCCCGCTTACATGACCACTAGACGTTAGCTAGCTTACTTTTTTGGGTAGAATTCATTAGCACAGTGCTAATTGTCTCGGGTCTTCTGGGTGTAGGCCTATTCGTGGCTCCGTGCAAGTGGTTCTCTGCTGCTAGCAAAACCATGATGACTGGGATGTATGTGTGTGTGAGGGGTTTGGTGCGTGTGAGGAGAGGGGTGAGTAAGGGATGGGGTGTGTTTGAGGAGTGGGGTGTGTGAGGAGTGGGGTGTGTGTGAGGGGTGGGATGTGTGTGGGGTGGGGTGTGTGTGAGGGATGGCGTGTGAGGGGTGGGGTGTGTGTGAGGGGAGGGGTGTGTGTGAGGGGCGGGGTGTGTGTCAGGGG
>BROE01000023.1:5655151-5674680 GCA_036571765.1 Plecoglossus altivelis | reverse complement strand
GTGTTTGAGGCTGGGGTAGTGTGCACGGAGTGGGCGTGGTGGACGGGAGGGGCGATGTGGCGGGTGGAGTCGTGTGACACGCGGCGATTGTGGGCGGTATGCAGGGGGTGGGCGTGTGTGGTGAGGGGAGGGGTGTGTGTGAGGGGTGGAGGCGAGCAAGTGTCCGAGGGGGTTTGGGGAGGTACGCGAGGGGGGTGGGATGTTTGTGGGGGTGGGAGCTCGCGTTGTGTAGAGGGGCGAGCGCCGTTGGGAGCAGGAATGGAGTCGTGGTGGTGAGGGGTGGGGCTGCTGGTGTGAGGGAGGCCGTGGTGTGTGGTAGTGCGGGTGGGGTGCGCTGAAGGCATGCCGGTGTGGAGTTGGGTGGGGTGTGATGGCTCGAGGCGGAGGGGTGTGTAGCCTGAGATTGGCGGAGCGCGTTGTGGTGGAGGTCGCTGCAAGCGCTCTCTGGTGGTGTTGGTGGTGCAAGAGGTGCGCTGTGGGTGAGCGGGGTGGCCGTGTGAGTTGGGGGTAGTGTCGAGGGTCGTGTGAAAGGACTTAGGATGATCGCTAGAAATCCGAGAACCTAGCCTTGTCCTCCGGGACCAGCGTGAAGAGGACCCCAGCGGGAAAAACAAAAGCGCCCGCCAGACTCACCGTCATTATGGATCACCATTTATGACCGCCGAGCACCGTTGGGAGCCGCCCACTGAGCGGTGCCACCTCTCACAGTTTCCGACAAGGCCATGGAATTGCCGGGCCAGCCGGCGGCTTCGGAGCGCTGCAGCACTTCCGCTTGGGAGCTGTCGAGGGGCTCAGTTGGGAGCGCGGAGCCCGTTGGGAGCGCCCTGGGAGCGCCGTTTTGGCAACTTAAGACGGGTCTCATGACCGCCTGGGGAGCTAGAGGGACTGGCGAAAAGTGAAGGGAGAGTTGGGAAAGACTAATGGGAGGACCAAAGCGAGGCATATGGACCATGAAGAGACCTCCTGTTGGGAGAGCAGGGCGGACGAGTAACGTTGGGGTCTGGGTAGTTTCCCCTGCCGAGACTAACCAGCGCGATTTCGGGAGATGGAGAGACGAGAAGAGAGAGCAATGAAGAGACCAAAGAAGTGCAACAGCAACAAGTTAAAGCCATTTATTTCCTCTAACTCACGTGCCGGACAATACAAAAGACTGCTCGCCGTAACAGTGCTGTTTGACTCCTTCCTGTATGCCCTCACTTTACCTGTCTTCCTCTTCCTCATTCCTTCCTCACTTCCTCAGAGAGCTGACAAGGGAGAGCCTTTCCAGAATGAAAGAGTGAAAATAACAACCGTGACCTTTGACACACGAAGGACACCCAGCCATAACTTCATTGAACCTGACATTTTCCTTCTTACCTTATGCGCTCCACATCCGCCAGGACGCGATATGCAAATTCCGGAGCCAGCCTATAGGCCGATGACGTTTCCTGTCCTCTGTCATTACTGTCTTTTTGATCTGCCGACATTCTAAAGAATCCCCCCCCACCCCCCACCCCACCCAACGCACAATGGTTAGTAACACACCTCTTGAGTGCAGCTTAATGTGATGAGTGTGATGTGAGCAACCATATCCATGCTTTGACACGCCACATCAAATAAGCCACACGTATGAAGCACCTTCACTCTCGCAGTAGACACGAAAACGTTCCCCTTTCTCCAAATTTGCTCTGTTTCTTGAAGAGGTTCTTAGTTCTTATAGAGGTCCTTAGTTCTTATAGTTGTCAAAGAGGTTTCCTACTGGAGTTTTTGAACCGTGGTGCTTGCTAGCGACCCAGCCCACCATCCACCGTCTTTGAGTGGAATGATAATAATTAAGTATGTGATTTTAAGTATGTGAATTAATTTAGGAGTTCTTGCATTCAAGTGAGGCCAGCCTCGGTCAACAATCTCTACTTGTTGTCATACATATTTCTATTAACAGACCACTGATTTATATTATTCCTGCTTCATTCCAACCCGTTCCATGTTGAGGGGGAAAAGGGATAATAGTCTTAAAAAAATAACGTTTTTATGTTGTTGAACCCTCTACCCTTTTAGGAGAATAATCTGTTAAACGTTACAGAATGCTTTTCAGGTCACACGCAACCGTACGGCTTCAGAAAGGTTCTCAGGGTTATAGAGTACTTCCCGCCAGTCCCGGTAAACGGCAGAACAGGCAGACAGCACTGGCGTTTGTTTGTTTCTCAGCTCTCACCTCGCTCATAAGAATCAACAACATCCGTCACATCGGTCCCGTGTTGCGTTGTACCGCCCCCAACTTCAAAGAAAGCGGCAATGTTAAAACCGTGGCTGCGAACCCCTGTTGTTTCCTGAATGGCGCGAACGGAAATGGGAAAAAAAAGAAGTCCAAAGAATACTTGTCAAAATAGAGACCTTGAGGTGGGATTTTCGTTTCATGTTTTAATCCTCACGTTTCACCAGTACACAGCTGGATTCCAGGAAGAGGACGACATTATGCTTTTTTGTCACAAGAACAACTAAGTGGGGAAACGTCTGCAACAGGCAACAGTCTCAACCAAACCGATGACACCGACTGACTGCCGGAGTCTGTTGAGGGTCAGGGCCGATGAGATGCCAATAAGGGCACCACGTATTCGATAACTAATCAACCAATCACATTCAAATAACCAGAAGTTGATCATGAAAGTTCGTTCAGTTGAAGCTGAGCGTCTATATCGAGAGTTGGGTTTCGTTTTCCTCGGAGCGGCAGATGTATTTTACTGACATTTGGGATGAAAAGTCAACGCAAAGAAACCCAGAAAATCTTCATCGTTGGTTTGTCCGAGGCCCTTGCTCGTAGAAATCGGTTCCAAACGCATTTCAACTCAAGTGCTGTATGTTGTCAGAAGCGTCAATGGCCGTATTTCTGTCACGCCACAGCTTGCAGCGGTCCCATATGTTTCCCTTTGTAGTGCGACTGAAATAGCATTCAGAGCTGTCAACGTTTGCCCCCGTCAGGAGAAGTGTTCCCCTCCTCCATATATCCTCTTTTTGACAGCCGCTCAACAAATCATCATCGGCGTGTGTACGAGGCTATAGACAGCTCACGTCACATGTCACTAACAGAAAGATGAAAGCCAGAGGAGGGAAAAATTCATATAAAATACTGTATTGTATACCACCCCCACCTCGTGATCTGTTGCCAGGGGTGGTGAAAAGTATCTTCTTTAACGTACGATTCACATCAAACGGAAAAGGTTTCATTTTTTCCAAGCGGCTCCCATTTTTGTGTTCTCGCCGTATTCTGGTTTCAGATATTGGGGTTTACGTGTCACAATTATTGTGCTGATTTCTAACCTGCTTTATATATATCTGCCCATTGATGACTCCCGTACTGGCGAAACAGTCCTAAAAGCAGGATGAGACCCAAACTCACACGCCCACTCACACACACACCAGCCCTGAGGTACCTACATAATAACGTAGCTCCGGGCTAGAGCTGCAGCATCAGAGGTGGGAGAGACATTCAATATGCTGGGCTGTGAGCCTTGCTCATCCTCACACCACACCGCACACACAGACTCACACAAACACACCAAGTCCCTGGAGACAAACAAGAGGAAGATGACAGGACCCATGGAAGGGGGTGGTCGATGGGGTGATGTACACAGAAGGGGTTGGGGTGGGGGCAAGGGAAGTTATGCAGTGATCTATAGAAAGGGGGATGAAAGGAGAGAGGTACCATGCCAAAGTCATGCGAGGGATGAGCCGTTCGTGGAGAAAGAGAGTGGGGGGGGAGGAAGGAGGTGATACACAGTCACAGGTCTCTACCGATGTGGTTAGGTTGCACCAGTAGAATGTCATCAACAAAAGATATTCGTTGGTATATGGGTAATGGGGGGGGGGTTGGGGGTGCAGCGACATGTTTCCCAGTTGTATCTGGATACCTTTATGGTTTGGAATAGGAAGGTCTCGGGGTTGGTGATAGGTCAAGGCCTAGGGTCAGGGTTCATAGACACAAAAGGTCTACCACCGTGTTGGCTATTCAGCGAAACACAATTCATTACATCCCGTGAAAATCACTGGAATGGAAACACAAAAGAGGTCATCATGAATTTCAAATAATTCTAAGCTTTCTTAGTTGCATAAAGGTTTCACAGGTGAACGAGCTGGAGTGAGATAGTTGATGTGAGGAGAGAGAGAGAGAGAATTGGAATCATCTTTGATGTGGAGGCACTTCAAAGAACCCACCCCTCAAGGGTGTAAATCTCTGTGCTCCACCTCCTCACACTCCTGACTCTCTCTCTCTCTCTTTCTCTTGTTACCTCACTTTTTGTCTTTGTCTCTCTCTCTTCTTCTCGCTCTCCTCTCGATCTGTCTCTTCTCTCCCTCTATCATGTCATCGCTCTCTCCCTCCCCCTCCTCACCCTCCTCTCTTGCCGCCCTCCCCACCTCCATCTTCTCTCTCTCACCTCCTCTCCTCTCTCTTCTCTCTCGTCCTCTCTCTCTCTTTCTCTCTCTCTCTCTCTCTCTCTCTCTCTGGCATGCTTTTTCATGCTCATTCCCCCTATCACTTTCTTACCTTTCTCCACCTTCTCTGTCCCCCCCCCTCCTCTTTTTCTCAGAGAACCTCAGACAGTTTGTGAATTGGAAGTTGAAACAGCTGTGAAGAACGTGGTTGATTCGATCCTTTCTGCCGCGTTTTAGTGCAGGTCGTCACTGCCACGCAGGTCCTTAGACACATTCAACACTTCATGCTGAATCTTTCCAGTAGGTCTTCAGTGTGAAACCTCTACAATTGCCATCTACATCGGGGTCCTGGAACGTTAAAAAAATGACCAGCAATTTGAAAAATGTCCATACATATCCAACACACACTCTATCGGTGAATCCAACCTCATTGTTACAAATTAGTGTTAGGAAAATCAAACCAACATGTATGTGTGTGTACACCAACATGTTTGTGTATGTATGTGTGTGTACTAATGTGTATGTGTGTGTACAACATGTATGTGTGTGTACACCAACATGTTTGTGTATCTGTGTGTGTACACCAATGTGTATGTGTGTGTACATCAACATGTATGTGTGTGTACAACAACGTGTATGTGTGTGTACACCAACGTGTATATGTGTGTACACCAGCGTGAATGTGTGTGTACACCAGCGTGAATGTGTGTGCATGTGTTTGTGTACGTGTGAGACAGACTCATACATGTGCCCCTGTGATTGGGAATGATCAAAAGCATTCTGGCGATGAGAGAAATGGGGGTGACACTTCTGTCCGACAAGGATACAAAGTCATCATATTAAGCTCTCTGTTCTTTTGATCGCATGTTCCGCATTCCAAGAACCTCTAAATAATGAAGCTGAAAGTTCAGAGAGTGCAGAGAAAAGCTGTCGAATGCTCGGCGTTTGCCGGTCGGCTCGCAGTGTGTACTCGTGAACATAGCAAGCACACATGTACTATGTGTGTTGCATGCGTGTACCCCTATGCTTGGCTACATGCCAACAAAATAAATTGAGGCTATACAGCGTGTTAGCGTTCGTACAATAACAGACCGCTACTTGGTCCTAATTGGACTCCCACAGCATTTAGAGGAATAAAAGGCCCTTGTGAGTGATCATTAAAACACTGGCAACTCTTGCCTCAGTTTTCCCTCATTGGCTCTGCACACCTGAGACATCTCCATGTTCGAGCCTCTAATTAAGTCCATCCATCTCCAGTCAGCAGGGTGCTTCTATGATTGGCTGTTTTCAAAGACCAGGGGAAGACAGCATCACACTGACACGGAAGCCGGAGTTGACAAATGGCTAGAGTCAGGCATGGCTTTCTTGTCCGAGTTGCCTTCGATTTCCTTCGCGGAGAAAAGTGTGTCCCTTGCCTACTGTTCAGTTGAGATGTTAGCGCTTTGATAGCTGTCAGGTAGGGGAGAGAAAATGTGCAGTACATTGGAACTTTTTGGAACAGATGGCTCCCAGAACGTGGAAAAAAAAGGGAAAAGAAAGTTGCCAAGGCCAGCACACCTATATGGCTGACTCTCTATTTCTGAGAATCAACACCGGGGGGAACGAGTGGAGAAGCTGGCCCGGGTTCTGTCGCCGTCTCGGCCCAGGTGGGTTACGAAGCAGGTATGAAGTTGGGGGGTGCGGGCGGGGGGGACTTGCTGACATGCATCAGCAGATGAATCTCTTCCACACTCCCTTTGAATGAGAGCCGTTTGTAACTCGCCCAAAACTGATTCAGAAATTCGCTGACTGAAATGGTATTAAAGTGAATGGTTGTTTACTTGGTTGCCTAAGTAGCTCTTTGTAGCCTACCCATTCCTCTCTATTTGACAGCAAGCGTGTGTGTGTGTGTGTGTGTGTGTGTGTGTGTGTGTGTGAGAAAGAGTGCCACAGAGAGAGAGAGATGCAGTAGAATAGAAAATGGGCAAAGAAAGTACATGTGGGAGGATGCATGCTTCTCTTTGTGATTGCATTCAATCAGAGGGACCACCGAGACTGAGCTAAGCTAATGAGCTCCCTCAGGATAGCGTTAGCCTGGCAGACTGACGGATTGGTTCCACACTTTCTCACCAAGTAGCCAAGCATAGCTTAGCATACACATATGCTAAACACCAAAGTAGAGCTGTATTTTTTAAAACCCAAATAGCTCAAAACACTCATTCATAAAACTGTCATACTTCTGGTGTAATGCTATTCCTCACAAGCAACGCCATGTTAGCGAGCTAAATTGTTTTGCAAAGCGTAGCCTAGCGTAGCTTGCTAAAAGTGCAGTTAAATGTTTGCAGCGAGAATGCGAGCATCGTCATTGCCGTGTTCCCCCTGTAGGATGAACCAATGAAGTGATGCAGCCTGACAAACTAATTTCCCTTAATTATCTTGCTCCCACTCTCAGCTGTCTAACTCAGTATCCATCACACATACTGTACACACACACACACTCAAACAACTGAGACCTAGATAGAGCACGGTTTTCTCGCAAAAGCACACGTCAAACCGCACATTTTCACAGAGGCGTCGAAGAATCTGGGAATCCCAACGCGCTTGATCCATCCTCTGTCAGCATAGCCCAGTCGTTCAGAGGAGCTAAATATCACAGGGTGACTTTTCAAAGCCACGGATCAGAGGACCCGCCACTCACCCAGGAGATGCCTCCTCCAGTCCTCCAGGCTTGGGACCAGCCTGGAGAGGGGAGCCCCAGCTGCTGTGAATGGGGGTGTCCCTCTCTTCCTGTTCCACTTCCTGTCTCTCAGCGTCCAATGGCACGGCTGGCTGGGAAAGCGGCATGGGAAGCGTGGCGCTGGTAGCGGGAGGTCGTAAGGATGACTTATGATGGCCAACGGATGTGTACAGCTTAGGGCTCTTTCATAGGCCAGCAAATGAAGATGGATTCTACAGGGACACAGCCCTGGCCCCTCACAGTGTGGTTTGTGCACGTGTGTATGTGCGTGCCTACGCTGTACACTATATAAATGGAGATGAACATGTTGATCTATATAGGTATCTGTCATTGTGATGGAGCGTGTGCATTTGCAAACCTCATAAAAAGGCTTTTGTGTACAGCGGATCGTGCACGCGCGTCTCGGTCTTGCGTCTTTCCGCGCGGTCGATCGCGTGCGGATCGCGCGCGCGCGCGTGCGATTTCCTGCGCTCAGATCACGGCGTTTTCCACGCCGCGCGCATCTGTTTGTGAGTCTGCACGGTGGAGTCTTTGTATACCGTTTGCATTCGGTCTCAAGGACTGGATTTGTGAGAAAGTCGAGAGAGCGTGCTCGGCGGGGCCCTCGCTCTACTCAAGGCTTCGGAGCCACACATTGTTTCCATCGAAAGTCATTCAGATGTGATTGATAAGAGCGCCATTAGAACTTAGCTGCTACCCTGTTGCCATGGCAACCTCACTTATGCAGAAGGTCCATTGCCTTAGGTATCTCTCCTATTGCTCTCCAGGGAACAAGCAGGGAACAAGCCGAGAGGAATGTGTGGGTGTGTGTGTTGAGGAGGTCAGTGTGTGTGTGTGTGTGTGTTAAGGGGATTACAGTGTGTGTGTTTTTGTTGAGGAGGGTGGAGTGTCTGCGAAACGTGGTTCATGGGGATGTATGTCTGTACTAGAGTGAGGTGATTGGATTGTTGCGTGTGTGAGGGAAGAACAGCAGGAATGTGGATAGTTGGTCATCAGTGGTGTGTCAGAGTGTGTGCTTAGATGTGTGTGTCTGCATGTGCCCACCAGGACTGTCACACCAAAAGATGACATCTGGACGCGTCAATCATGGAATCTCCCGGGTACAGGAACATCTGTACATGTCACTCCGCATGTGATTGGCCACTGAAACATCTGCATGTAGGTAGACGCCACATGATTGACAGGTAAGGGGTGTGGGCGGGGGCGGGGGCGGGGAAGGGAGGAGCAGGACTCTGAGGAGTCCGGTCAAACGGCCGACATCACAACCGGCTCGCATCTGTTACTGCCTGGTCGAGGGAGGGAGAGAATGTTGGCTGCTGCCGCTCCAGTGGCTGTCATGGCAACGCGCAACGCGCGGTCAGAGCGAGGTTAGTGTGCTGGCGACGGTTTCCACGGGCCCCGTCACACGGCTGCCCCCCCCCCTCCCATCCTCTTCACCCCCCTCTCCCCCCTCCCCTCCACCCTCCACATCCTCCTCCCCCACCACTCTCCTCCCCTCCCCCATAGATAACTGTGTTGGGGTTGTCACTGGTGACAGGTGAAGAGGATCTACTCCTGGTTGTGTTTATATTGGAGCCCGAGCGGTGAACCTATCAGTGCTGTTCCTTAACTGGAGGGGGGGAGAGAACAACCCCTGGTTGGAAAACATTTCGAGATCTAGACCTGCATACATTTACACACACATCCGTACGCGCAAAACACACACACCACTTTTCTCTCTGTTCACGCACCGACCCTCCCCCTCTCTCGTTCCTCCCCCCCCTATCTCTCTTCCTCCCTCATCTCCCCCCCCCATCCCGCTCCTCCTCCCTCCCGCGCTCTTCTCTCTCCTCTCCGCACTCACCGATGCCCTCTGTAGCCTCCTCAAATATAAAATTAATCAGTGTTTTAATGGAAACCGCCGGAGCGTTCAAATTGAATGGCGCCTTTAGCGTATCCTCAAGAAACTCCCTAGTCCCGATTCTGTGCTTGAGGCTGCCTTAGAAACACAACTTCCTGTAAACAAAAAGCTCCACGGCTAATACAACAAGGCTACATGCATTTTCCTTTGCGACATACATTTTCCGGGGGTTGGCCGACGAGACGCGCAGACGCGCTTTAAAGAAAGAGGCAAGTTTACACGATCCTCTTGCGTTCGTGTTTCTCAGCTGCCATTTCCTTGAGCTAAATGTTTTGGATTTGTGTGATTCATCAAGGTTCGTCGAGGAGGCGTTTCTCCACGTGTCTGTTGGGTGACCGCAAACCGCTCATCCAGACTGAAGCAGACGCCGCACCGAGCGTCCTCCATTGGTCTTTTTTCTCTTATTGTCTTTTACAATTCGACCATTTCTTTGTTGCGTCGATGTACAAACAGATGTTTTATGTCAAGACACGCATTCATGATGCAAATATATTGATGACTAGCATCTTATTATCTGTAAACTACAAGCACCTTTGTGTCAAATGTCAATAATATACGGGTGATATGTCCTTTTGAAACTGTGCATAGTGTTCGAACCTGTTATGTAGGTGAGTCAAGTCTGGAGCCACCATCAGTGCGATGGAGTCATCTCAGATTGATTGGGCTGCCCACCCAAGGCTGTTCCCCCTCACACTGGATGGTGGGACTTCCTGTGCGACCGGGCTTGATTGTGTGGTTGTGTGTGCGTGTGCATGAGGTGTACGTGTGTGTTGGGGTGGGGGCGGCGGGTGGGCTAGGGGGTCTTTCTTAAAATAGACTCGCGATAAATCAACGTGTCTCGGTGTGTGTCCACTGCAGGTTCGGGGAAGTGTGTGTGTGCCTGTGAGGCAGTGCGTTGGTGTAAGAAAGCATGTGTGAGGCAGCGTGAAAGCTACGCGGTATCTGAAAAATCCTTTGGCCTAATCTCAGACTATACTTTTATCAGTGGATGAAGATGGCAGGGTTTAGGGTTAGGGTTAACCCCTCCGTGGCTTGAAAACATGTACATTGACCGTTATTCCCAAGGAAAGCCATAAAGTGACTTGCTGCTATGATTTACAACGATTTTCAATTGAAACCAGGCCAATTTAGCTCATGGCATCAAGTCCCTTCATGGATTTTCTCAGGAATAACATGCGATCTATATGTTTCCAAGTCAATAAAGAGGCGCAAAGTCATGGATTTGACCTCAACAGCATACGTGCATAAGATGCCCCAACACGCGCCCGTACACATGCTCCGAGTATGACGCGGACTCGCCAACTGTAAAACAACGCAAGGCTTATTTAACCACCGTGACATTTGACTCTGCCCTGTGTATTCCTGCCTGGTAACTCATTACAGCATCACCTTCCTTAGTGTGCTTTCGCTTCCCTCCCCAGGAGAATGATGTCCCATTGCCCTTGCCGTCGCTAAGGGGATTCCCCCCCTGTTTGTGCGAGGGAAGAAATGGCTGAGGATGTCTGGGATCGGGGGGATTATTGTGTGTGCGTGTGTGTGTGTGTGTGTGTATGTGTGACCGTGTCATTGTGCATTGGTGTGTGCACTAACGTGTGTGAATGCATCTCAGTGGTGTGTGGATGCGAGTGCTGGCATCCTCTGGGTTTGCACATCTGTGTGTGTGTGTGTGTGTGTGTGAGAGAGAGAGAGAGAATAGAGGGAGAGAGAGAGACAGAAAGAGACAGAGAGAAAGATAGAGAGAGAGAGAATAGAGGGAGAGAGAGATAGAGAAAGAGAGAGAGAGAAAGAGAGAGAGAGAGAGAGAGAGAGAAAGAGAGGGAGAGAGAAAAATAGAGAAAGAGAGAGAGAGAATAGAGAGAGAGAGAGAAAATAGAGAGAGAGAGAGAAAAGAGGGAGAAAGCGAGTTCTGACTTCAGGGCTGTCTGAGCTGCACAGCATGTGTTGAAGGAGGTGCAGAGTGATTAGCGACGACTCAGGCAAGGATAGCAGGTCCTCCGGTCTCCGCAAGACACGCGCGTCAGTGTCGTCATGGGCACAAGGCACAACGAGCTCACCTGTACCTTCACCTACGTAGAAGGAGACACATGCTGTGGATTTGGTCAGGTGACCAGAGAAAGTAGGCTGATTGTTTACAATAGAGTTGAAGGTTAATCAATATATATATCCTGTAACACTGATACCGTTTCTATCAGAGGTGGGTTGTAAATTGTATTGTAAGTCATGTTTTCCCACATGGTAACCTTGTGTGTGTGTATGTGTGTGTGTGGGCATGTGTGTGTGTCTATGCCTCGAAGTCTTTCAATATTCCTTCTGATCTCTCCATCTCCCTCGATCCCAACAGTGATATTGCCTATTGATTTTTTTTTCCAGACCGTTTTTCAGGGATGCATAAGCCGATTAGCACCCTGGAGCCTACATCTCTTAATCGTCATTCAGTTTAAATCTGACCCCAGACCAGTGAAATACCGTGGACTGCATTCCATTGCCCCAGTAACACAACCCATAAAAACTGATCCCAGTCTATCTCTGGTGTTGTAGAGCATGGTCGCCTCTTGAAACCAATGGATGCTCCATAGGTCCTCGTGGGCTCGTCAGTGTGACAAAAAAGCGAACAGGTATTTGACGTAACCTTGATTACAGGGGTGATATACAGTCTTACCCTTCGATTGCCTGCTACTTGTTGTTGATTTCACCCTCAGTTGGCTCCAATGAAGAGAAAACTCCCACAGGGTGATTTCCAGGTGCTGCTTTTGCTGAGCGCCCTGTTTTCCCCTGTGGTGAAGCCCTGTCTCATTTCCTCCAAAGCTGTGTTAGGACTTTTTCTTCCCTCTGCGTCACATCAGCGTATTTTACGCCTGGTGGGACTTGCAGGGTAACGTTAAGAGTCTTGACTTTGTTTTGTTGTTCTTGCCGACCGCAAAAGAATCGGCTGCTTGCTTGTTGCCTGTCACACCCGTTCCGGAAATTTCTCTCCATCACGCTCTCCTCTTCCAATCTTACGCTCTCTCTTTTTACCCTCCCTCTCATTTTCCTTCCCTTCCTTCCTATCACCTCTTATTCCTTCTGATGCTCTCTCTAGACGCTCTCTCTAGACATTTTCTCTCTAGACCCTCTCTCTTGACTCTCTCTAAATGCTCTCTCTAGACGCTCTCTCTAGATGCTCTCTCTAGACCCTCTCTCTAGACGCTCTCTCTAGATGCTTTCTCTCCACGCTGTCTCTAGACGCTCTCTCTACACGCTGTCTCTAGACACTCTCTCTAGACGCTCTCTCTAGACGCTCTCTCTAGACGCTCTCTCTACACACTCTCTCTAGACCCTCTCTCTAGACCCTCTCTCTAGACGTTCTCTCTAGACGCTCTCTCTAGCTTTGGAGCACCTTGGTTGTTTTGAACGTGCTGCAGTGAGTCTTTGCAGCCGATGGGCCTGGGCGTCAAACACCTTCGCCTCTCGATGGCGAGCAGAGTCTCATACTGCTTCCTTTGCTATTTCCCACCATCTTTGAGGAGAGAACACAGGAGATCCTTTCTCTCTGATGAGCCCACACACAACAACATGTGTGTGTACTGTATGTATTTTTGGCCTTCGTTGTAACAGACTTAGAGACTAGCCTCCCACTGACAGCGTCATTTAGACTGAGGTTGCCCCTCTGGTAATGAAGACCAAAAAATACTCCTCACTCCATCTCTCTCTCTCTTGCTCTGTCTGTCTGTCTGTCTCCCTCTCTCTCTCTCTCTCGCTCTCTTTCTCTCTCTCTCTCTCTCTCTTAGACACACACTGTCTCTCACACGCTCACAAATGCATGTGGCATACACACATTCTCTTGCACACAGGCACAGAGCAGGGGTCAGTCCAGCTGTGAGGTGGGATTATGTTGAGTTTACAAACTCAGAGAGAGAGAGAGGAGAGAGAGAAGGAGAAAGAGAAGGAGAAAGAGAAGGAGAAAGAGAAGGAGAAAGAGAAGGAGAAGGAGAAAGAGAGACAGACAGAGATGAGAGATAGAGAAAGAAAATAAGATGGAGGCAATCAATACATTCTGGGAGAGCATTGAAAAGAAAAAATGCTTTTCCAATTTCTTTTCTCTTCCTCATCCTTTTCGGTCGTTCATGTTTTCATTAACGCCGACTTTTTCTTTTTTCTTGATGGATGGATTTTCTGAGCTGCAGCAATAACCTTTTCTTTTGGAGAATATTCCAGAAGGAGGAGAAAAGCAGAACAGCCGGATCAATACAAGTTTAGATCCCATTTGTACTCGCTCAAATGAATAGAGCTGTGACAGAAAGACTTGTGTCCGGTCAGAGACACGCTGACCCCAAAATGTTCTCACATGGGTGATCACTCACACACACACACACACACACACACACACACACACACACACACACACACACACACACACACACACACACTCACTCAAGCAATGCTTTGTGTCAATACGTGTAACAGAGATTCTGCAGCAATCATTGTCGTCAATATTTCACTTTGTAATCATCGTGTTCCACCAAACCCCTTGACACACTACATGAATGCCCCCCTCGCACTCAAAACGGAGTTTGTCCTTCGTTTACAACCTTGACAATGACTCACTGACTTGTATCTCTGCTAAGGTTTAACTACAGGGATTTCACTCATGTGAATGTAAGTGTGTGTAAGAGGACTGGGAGATCTTTTGCCTGAACATCTAGTTTCTTATAAACTCCCGTAACCTTTTATTTTCAGGCATCATGAATGGGAACAGACCTTGTTTTGTTTGTTTGTTTGTTTCTACCTCACACACACACACACACACACACACACGCATGCACACACACACACACACGCACACACACACATATACACATACACACACACACACACACACAAACGCTCAAATGATCAGGAGCCTTGGCACCGGAGTGTATTTTAGACAGGGTTCTGAATGTTGCGTATAATTTGTGAGTACATGTGCATGTAAAAAAAAAAGACAAACATTTCAATTCCAACCGTTAAGTTAAGGCTTTTCTGATGAGGAAACACTACGGGTGAATTATGCATAGTTTGTTACGGAAGGTTGGGTTAAGTGTGCGACATATTAATATTCAGATGTTTTTTTAATCAAAGTCAAATCTAATTAGCATTTCCATTTGCACCTCTGCTGAACGTTTCATACGGAGAAAGCCTTGAGGAACCTCTCTGTCTCTCTCTGCCAACCCCCCCCCCCCCCCATCCAAACACACTCTCCTCCAAGAGATCCTATTAAAAGCATCATATTAAAGGACGGGGGTGAGAGAGAGAGAGCGAGAGAGAGCGGGAGAGAAAGAGAGAGAGAGCGAGAAAGAGAGAGAGGGGGAGAGAGAGCGAGAGAGTGAAAGAGAAAGAGAGAGAGTGAGAGAGAGAGTGGGAGAGAGAAGAAAGAGTCTCCAAGTGAAAGTGCAGCATTGCTGGGTTCTGCGAGAACCGGGTAAGCGAGAACCAGTAATTGCCGCTGTGCAACGCCATCAGAACGCCATGACTCATAAGAAGGGGAAACTCCTCACTTTGGGATGATGGAATGTCTTTACTTTTGCCATAGTAGCAAAAGGGACAGAACGTCTCTTTGTATCTGATTGTCACATCTGTTCGTTTTGCCCAGTTAGCATATATCCTCCCACCGTTTCCCCGTTCTTCATTGTTTTTCTCACGCTATCTTTCCTTGGGCTTTTGCATCGCTCTCCTCCCTCCATTCTTGTTTCATCTCTCTCTCTCTCAAATGCTCTCAAATCCCAATCTCTTTTCCTTTTCCTATCCTTTCCTCCTCTGCAGGAGCGGTCGGTCAAATGTGGCTCTTCGAAGCGATGCGGAGTGTGCGCGTGTTTCCCGCGAGGTAGGGGTGGGGCTGAGCTGTCTGTATGTGAGTATCGATCTGACCTGCAGACAAACCCCAGAGATTCATAGCCTGCCGCCATCATTACCCGTCTGTCCCTTTCCTTCAGACAAACGCACGCTCCCAGTCAGCCAATGGATGCAGATGCACACGCAAACATCCGCAAGACCTGGCAAGAAGTGAAACACAGTCACGTCCGCGTCCACAAACAAATGGGCAAAAGCAAGCAGCTTCGCAAAGACCGTCATCCCCTCTTCCTGCACTCAGACAGCTAAATGTATGCACTCGCACGCAATCAACGTGGAGAGGATGGGTCACGAAGACACGCCGCCCTCCGAACGCACGCGCGCACGCGCACACGTGCACGCACACACACGCGCATAAACCCCAGAGCGCTAGGCTTTCGTTGCGGCCCAGCAGGAGATAGCTGACCTGCTGCGCGAAGACACTTTGATCCAGACCTGCACTGGGCATGTGTGGGCTTTAGCTTCTCTCTGACTGGGTGTGATTCAACACCACCCATGGCAAGAAGAGGTGGAGCTCAGGCACGGATGTCTGCAAGGCCTGAGTCACACACACACACACGCAGACGGACACACACACACACACACACACACACACAGACACACACACGCGCGCATACACACTGACACACTGTAGGCCACCTAAGCTCAAGCTCACGTTGTAGTACTGGACGTATTCAAACAGGCACTAACACGCTTCCCATATGCAAATGTGTGCACACGCACACAACACACACACACACTCACTTGCACGCCAGCAGACAGGATAATGGCTAAAGACAGGCAACAGTCAGACAGAGTTTGGCATCGGACTCCTTCTCCTGCCCTTAAGTCTCCTTTCATCACCTCCAAACCCTCCAGAGTTTCTCACCTCATCTCCTCAGCTACTGTACCCCTCCTGCCACCCTGCCTCCCTCCTTCCCTCTTTTTCTCCAACCCCAAGGCCCTCTCTCTCCCTCCCACATGTTCTACCTCCTTTCATCTCTCTTCAACCCACCCTCCCTTCTTCCCTCACACCCTTCCTTCCTGCTTCTCCCTCTCCCTCCCTCTCCTTCTCTCTCTTTCTCTCCCTTCCCGTTCTCCTCTCCCCTCTTCTCTCTCTCTCCTCATCTCTCTCCCTCCTCTTCCCTTCTCCTCACACACCCTCTCATCTCTACTCTCTCTCTCTACGTCTCTTCCTCTCCCCCTCCTCCCTCATCCCTCTCGTCTCTGCTCCCTCTCTCTCCCTCTCTTCTCTCCTCTCCCTCTCTCCCCTTCCTCCCTCTCCTCATCCCTCCCTCTCTCCCTCTCCCTCTCTCTCCCTCTCTCCCTCCCTCCCTCCCTCGCTTCTTCCCTCCCTTCTCGCCCCTCTCCCATCCCTCTCCCCTCCCCATCTCTAAAGAGCCGAGTCTCCTTTCCATATGCTTTACATTCCTTCTCTCCCTCTCCCTCTCCCTCTCCCTCTCTCTCCCTCTCTCTCTGTTCCCTCTCTCTCCCTCTCTCTCCTCTTTCTCCCTCTCCCCTTCTCCACTACTCTCTCCCTCTCTCCCTCCTGCTCACCTCTCCTCTCTCTCCCTCATCCCTCCCCTCCCTCAGTCTCCTACTCCCCCTCTCCCTGCTCCCTCTCCCTCTCCCTCCTCCCTCTCCCTCTCCCTCTCCTCTCCCCTCCCTCTCTCCTCTCTCCCTCTCCCTGCCTCTCTCCCTCTCCTCTCCCTCTGCCTCTTCCTCCATCCCGTCTCTCCCTCTCCCCTCTCCCTAGGCACAATCCACTCTCCCTTACGCCCTTCTCCCCTCCCCTCCTCCCTCTCCCTCTCACTATCCTCGCCTCTCTCCCTCCCTCTCCCTCTTCTCCTACTCTCTCCCTCTCTCCCTCTCCCTCGCTCTCCCTCTCCTCTCCTTCTCTCTCCCTCTCCCTCTCTCTCCCTCTCCCCTCTCTCCCTCTCCCTCTCCCTCTCCCCTCTCTCTCCTCCTCCTTCTCCTCTCCCTCTCTCGCCCTCTCCCTCTCTCTCCCTCACTCTCCCAAGCTGAGTCTCCTTTCCGTATGCTTTACATTCCCCCTGCAAAGCAATCATAAACAATCCTGAACCGGTGATTATGCGCTGACAAGAGCAACCCATAAATCAGTAGCCGCCTAATGAATTCTTCTAGACTGTGTGTGTGTCTGTGTGTGTGTGTGTGTTTGTGTGTCTGTGTGTGTGTGTGTGTCTGTGTGCGTGACACTGTTTGCATGTGTTTGTGTGTGGGCGGGTGTCTTTCGGCTGTTCTTTGTGCGTGCGCGCGGGCGCGCGTGCGCTCGCGTCTGTGTGCGTCAGCTGGGCCCTCGCTCTCCTTTTCTTTGCGAATCTCTCTCTCTCTCTCCCATTATGTAGTATGCGACAGTAAGAACGTCTGGGTGATGATCGTTCAATTATCACCCAGCCAATGGAGGACGGGGTAGGGAGGGTCGGGAAGAGAGACAGGGGGGTGGGGGGGTTATTGGAGGTGATAGTGAACATGAATAAAAGGGGACCACAATAGGAGAGACCCTGTAAGAGATTATTATCATTATTATCATTAAACAATGAATGGAGGCAGTTGGTGGGTTCACCCCCACCTGAGCGCAGCTCAATGTGACTGCACCGTTACAGGGGAAAAAAAACAGCAGTTTCGTTCAGCAATGGAGAGACACCCTGGAAAATACCAGGTCTTTACATCTTCAGGTCTCGGTTCAGAACCAACCCATGGAATCTTTTGTATTACCATGAACAGAAAGGGTTTTGGTAGAAGAAGCTGGATTTTCCCCCACAGGTTATTTCATCCTTCCAGAACATGAGCGTGTATCTTTCAAGCAGAGTCTGCTAAGGGTCTAGGTGGTTGGGTGTGCGCTGGTAACCCTAGGTTACCTGGTAACACTGCATAAATATGACTCAAATGGGAACTACCAACCTTGTCTCAGCCCATGCGTGTCTCAACGTGGGAGTGTGCAGGGTTGAGGTGTTGGGCTAATGGCTGTAGCCTGTGCCTCCCTTGTCTGGTTAAAAAGTCATGACCATAGCACAAACAGCCATGGAACAATGTTTTATTCAACTATGTCCTGACTGAGACATGAGTTGAATCATATTCTCTGGGCCGATTTGCAATCTGAAGTTGGGAATGTCGAGATGCGAAAAACGGGAAACGGGTCTAACAGCATCGTGTTGATCCCATCGCCAGGATTTCTTTGACTCACGACAAGCCGTCAACAAACTCCTCTGAGTGGATATTGTCAAGAGAAATCTCTGCAAATTGGCGCATCGGAGTGATCAAAAGAGAAAACATACCCAAGAGACAGCGATGGGAAGATTAAAGTCTTGCACATTTACTGTCCAATTAGTCACTTAGTAAGCTAGGCAAGCGCAAACATGAGCAGCGAGAGTTAAACACAGGCAATTTAAACCCCCGGAACTGGTTCCTTTGCTCACTTTCCCCCCCTCCGTTTTATTTCAGCCTCACTCAGCCTTTTGTGATGTCTCTCTCAACGCTCTGTCTCTATCTTTCCTTTGCACTCTCTCCATCCTGCCCCATCTGTATCGTCTCTATGTCTCTCGCTCTGCATCCCTCTCTCTCCGCATCTCTCTGTCTGTCTCTGCATCTCTCTCTGTCTCCCACTTACTCTCTCTGCCTCTCACTCTCTCTGTCTCTCTCTCGCTCTCTCTGTCTCTCTCTCTGTCTTTCTCACTCTCTCTGTCTCTCTCACACTCTCTCTGTCTCTCTCTCTCTCTCTGTCTTTCTTTCTCACTCTCTCTGTCTCTCTCACACTCTCTCTGTCTCTCTCTGTCTTTCGTTCTCACTCTCTCTGCCTCTCTGCCTCTCTTTCACTCTCTGCATCTCTCTCTGTCTCTCTCTCAGACTCTCCAAAGCCTCTCACATTCGAGTTGAGCACTGCTGAGATGAAGCCCAGTGCCAGGCTGTGTCTCTCCTCTCTCTACAGAGAGGGAGAATTGACTGTGATTGTCTGAGGCCTTCCGCCTGCTGCTGCCATCTGGAGCTGCCTCTGTTTTAAAGGGCCGGACCAATTAGCTTTTCTCTCCCTCTCTCTCTCCCTCTCCGTCTGCCTGTCAGTGTGTGTCTCTCTCTCTTCCCTCTCCACTCCTTAATATCTTTCACCCCCCCTTGTTGTCTCTCTTTCCAGCTCTCTTCATGTCTTGCCCTCTCTCTCCTCCCTACACCTCTCTCCCTTCACTGCCCCCCCGTCTCTCCTCCCGCCCCTTCTCCCTACCATCTCTCCTCCTTCCCCGCCCTCTCCCCCGCTCTCCGTCATCCGTCTCTGTCTCGCTCGCTCCCTCTCTCCCTCTGTCTTCCGGATTTTCTCTCTCGTTCCCTGTCCTCGGCCGTTCCCTCTCACCTTTACTCTCTCTCTCCATCTCTTTCTCTCTGACCCCCCCTTCCCCCTTCCCCCCGCGCGCCCATCTCTGCCCCCATCTCTTAATCTGTGCTGCAGCATCTCTGACGTCCTCTATCTATTATGTAACGGGCCAGGGTACAGAGCCCTTTCGCTGGGATTTGCCGACAGTCGACTTTCGCATCTCACACGAGCGTGACAACTCGCGTGTCTTTTTATATTCGTCGGAGTGGCGCGTGCATAGGAGTCTGGGCCTGGGAGAGGCGGGGGGGGGGGGGTGCACGCGCAGGGAGGAGTGGGGC
>BROE01000023.1:5587651-5650151 GCA_036571765.1 Plecoglossus altivelis | reverse complement strand
GAGAGCATTAAGGAAGGAGAGAGGGCTGAGCCTCCAATTATTTATCTCAAACTAATGCATTCGCAGGAAGGAAAAGAGAGTTTAGAGCAGTCCTGTTTCCGTGTGTGCGTACGTGAGAGAGGAAGTACGGTTCGTGCAGTCGGTGGCTGAAATTCCCCTCTATTTATGTCTGGGCTCGACATCAAATGATCTGTTTCTTCAAATAACAGCACAAAAGCCAAACATCAAAGTAAAAACATTTCAAATGGCTCCCCAACGACCATTCAGTCAGCGTGGGTCTGTTTCTCTTTTTTTATTTGGGTGGGCCTCTGTGTGTGTGTGTTAAAAGATTTCGAATTGCTGTAGTGGCTAGATGGAAAATGCTTTCAGAGGTCTCCTGACACAGCAAAAGTGACCTTAAACTTAAGATGACAGGCTGATCTTGAAACGGTGAGTAAAATAATCCCCAACCGGTCCAAAAAACAAAGACTGGTCACGTTCCCTCATTGACACGGCAGGCAGCGGGCGAAAGGAATTTCTCCGCACGCGAATACGGAGAGGAGCAGACTTAGAGAACCTGACGTGGGAGATTGATTCCATTCCGGGAATAGACACCACAGTAGCGGTAAATGAGCACAGCAAACATGTGCAACGCAACACCGTTATTACACGGAAGACGGTGCCGCAAACACACGCGCGTCCACGGAACCCACGCCCAAATGGAGTGTGACATGTTTCCGTGTCAGTCTAATGAGGTGTGTGGTGAAGTGTGTGTTCAGTAGAAGGAGGGATGTGGAGGATGGGGGGGGGGGGGGCAGAGGGGGCAGGGGGTTCACTGTGGGTCTGTCATAACAGGCCTCATTACCCCAGGAAAACCAGTTTGCACACACACTCTGGGCAAGGCGAATGAGCCCTCAGTGTCAGGGCTAAGATGGAGACGCAGGAGGATCCCCTATAGGAACAGACGCACCTTATTTGAGATGCAGCCAGGCAGATGTGTACATGATGGGGGGTCTAGCAGGTTGCTATCGAAGCACGTGGAATCCCTCGCAGCCAACGCCGCTGCGCGGATCGCAGGTCGTCTTTCTGTCTGTCAGAAAACACGCCCCGATCCTGTTTCATCAACGGCGCTTTCCTAGATGGGGGCGGAAGATGCTTATGTCAAGTTGCTTCCGATCCCCAGCAGCTGTTAACAGCCGTCTCATCGCCCGCGGCTGTCAGATTATGGAGGGTCAAAGGAAACCGAGAGAGGGATCTTCATCTGGCTCGTTGAACCAGCGGCTGAGCAATCAGCCTTTCTCTGCCTTTCTGCCGTCGGTCTTCAAATAACAAAGGTGTGCGTGAGGTTTGAGTGTTTCTTGTATCGACAGTTATTTTTTCTTCTTTGACCATTACCATCCCAGTGAACTCCAACCCTCCCATCACCCCCCCCCCCCCCCCCCCTTCGCTTCATCTCCGCCTCTCTCATTCGTCTGCCTTTCCCAGCGTTTCTGAAAGGATCTGAGCCAGGCATTAACCACCGGTCTTCATTAAGAAATCCAATACTGGAAGCCAAGCAGAGGGCTACCATTATTTCTTCCCGCTGACAGGACACTGTCAGGCCGACCTGTAATTCCCACATGCCCTTCGTAATATCCTGAGCGGCATAATCCACCTTTTCAGTGCGGTATTCTCAGGGCGTGATAAGCGGACCTCAGAGGAGATGATTGAACGATCTCAGATGCCTGCTCCTCCCCCCCCCTTTTTAAGAAGGTCCTTTTCTTGACTTTTTCAAATGAAGGCTTTCCAAAAAGACACACAAAAAAACCCAGTTGGTCTGAGATATTCAAGTCAGGCCCCCATTGATTTTTCCGGGGTCTGAAATTATCACATTGAATGGCGCTATTCTCTGTGAATGGTTTGGGATTCTGAACCGCGTGAATGGATCTGAATTCCTCTGAATTTCAAAGGAGGTTTCGGAGTGACACAACGTGACAGAGAAAAGCCACGGTACTCTTGTTTCTATTCAAGTCTTTTTCTTGTGAGGGGTAAAACAACAACAACAACAACTTTACCCAGCGTTTGAAGAACTACAACAAAGAACAAGATGTGTCATGTACGCTCGTCGATCTCTTCCTCTGCAACGAGTTTACGGCGCCTCGAAGCGTTCAGGCGCTCCACCTGCGGAACGTCGGGTTCGGCGTTGCGAGACCTTTGATGAACGCCGACGGATGGGGGACGTCCTCAGGTTTTTTGAGGCGATGAACTCGACACCAGGGATCCCGGCCTGAAAGACGCTGACTCGCTCGTCTAAAACGATGCGTGGCGAGCATGAGCCACTCGGAGCCCTATCGATTTGAAGCGGACCTTAATCCCTACGACCAACGCCGACCGTGATTTACACCATCTGCTCAATTAGCAAATGAGAATACAATCCACGAGACCCGGCCTTTCCGTTCCGTCTCTCATCCCCTTCCTCCGTCTAATGTCAAACCGGCGAGCTACAAATATCAAGTTCGACGTTGTCTCCCCCCCCCCCCCTGCCGTTTTGACCCATTTCCTCCTTAATCATCTTCAATTTAAAAAATCCTCCTCATTACTGCTTGCCTCCCCGAGATCAGCAGAGTGGAGGACTTGGCCCCCTGTGAGACTCGCATCCATCAAGTCGCAGACAGGCGGCCATTTTATCTCCGTCCGCCGGATGAAAAACAAATAATGAGATGTTCGTTGAAGCCTGTCCTGATTCAGCAGAGGAAATGCACCCATCGATAATTCTCTCGATCCAACACCCGGGAGTCAGCAGTTGCTCTGTGTGGATCTTATCAGCGAGGGGATTCTTCCTCCCAAGAGAAGGAGAATGACAGATACAAGAAGATTGACAAAGAGCCACTAAAGTGCCTTCCGGTTGGTTGGAGCTGTACAGAAAGACTCATCTCAACTCTCCTGATATAAATAGTGTGAGGTAACGGTACGGGTCATACCCTCTTCCAAAATGGACTTTCCCTTTGTTGAAAAACACCTGGTCTTTACATCTCTTTCTTTAACACTCATTAAACTCTGTCTTGACACATTTCAGGTACAGAACAGATACTATTGAATGTCAAGCGACACCCCGTCCGACCGATAACCAGCTCCTCGGAGTTTCTCCGGTCCGCAGCGTGTTTACCTACACACTTCGCCATTCAATTTCACGCCTGTCCTCTGTGGTGCCTCCTGGCCCCACCCGCTGTGTCGGAATGATTCCAGGCGGCAGGCAGAGAAAGCGATGGAAGGAACGAGCTAATGTGTGATCTGCGGGATGATTGGAGTCTCCGGGGGAGAATTAAGGAGAGCTTTTGTGTTGGGAGAAGTAGCGAGAGAACGATTTGGCGCAGTATGAATGAGATATCACCCCCTCTATCACACTTTCTGGATCTCAATCACCAAACGTCTCCTTCCGACGCTTGTCCTTCTCTATTTCCACACCGCTCTCCCTCTGTTTTGACCGGAGCAAACCCCACCAGGTTGCACGCGCTTGTTTGTTTATTTCGAAAACGAAACAGGAAGCCATCTGCTTCCCTAAACCTTGAAGAAACTACACTTCTTTCTGGGGGAATACCCACTCCTGCAGAGCACCGCTCCCTGAAAGCAATAGCGATGTTCCTACTTAACATTTAACAGTTGAACTGCCCTCACCTCAGTTTCCAATGACTAACTGGGTTGCAAAAGCTAGGAGCAATCTCTCTTGCTTTCTCTCTCTCTCTCTCTCTCTCTCTCTCTCTCTCTCTCTCTCTCTCTCTCTCTCTCGCTTTCTCTCTCTCGCTTTCTCTCTCTCTCTTGCTTCCTCTCTCTCTCTCTTGCTTCTTCTTCTCTCTCTCTCTCTCTCTCTCACTCTCTCTCTCTCTCCTAGTGGAAAAAAACACAAACATCCCTCTCTTCTAGTCAGCCAGGCTAAGCCGGACCTCTTTTCTAATGAGCCAGCGAGGGCCTCGGCCAGAGAGCCTATCTGCCTGACTGGATGACGGCTGCGGTGGGCCCCCAGCGACCCAGGCTCTTATTATCCCCAGATATTTACAAGAATAATTCCAGAGACGATCCAAAACACAGCGTCGGCCAGGGAAGGTTGGGGGGTTGGAGGCGATGGCTTGTTAGCGGGAGAGTTGATATGTTGCTTGGGTGTTTTTCCATGGAACAGTAACAAGACATGAGCTGACAAGGCAAAGGACATTGACCCTATCAGGAGTTCACGTACACGTGCAAAGAGACAGTACGCTGATGTGGGACTTGAGATGGAATGCTGTCGTCAGACTTCTATGTATATAGTATGAAGGTGCTGATTGTGGTTAGATAGTGTTGGGTTGGGTTTCTGCAAAGAGTCCTTTGCTGTACGTGTGTTGATGTGCTCACCTGGAGAAACTCATCTGTCTGCGTTCGCGTCCATCCCAGTCAACCTTCGCCCTCGTGTCCTCGTGCTCCCGGACAGGGGGTCCTGCAGAGTGACGGCATCACGCCACGTCATGGCTTCTGATGCGCGTCTCCCCCGGGTGACTCACCGTAGCGGAACCCCCTCCGCCGCCCTCATCCCGGGGAGCGGCACGTGACGGAGGTGCCGCCGTTCACACCAGGTCTGGGTACAAAAGGCTTCCCGGCGTCTGCCGTGTGTGCCAAAATCACACGTTATTTTCAGCCGGTGAAGTGTCTGTTTTGCCAGTTTTGGTACAGCTAATTGCGAGACGTCAGGTTCCTAGATCTGTGACATGCAAGCCCCTGGAAACCACTCTGACAAACATCACACATTATACCCAAAGAACCAGTACCTTACTAATTCACATCATTCATAAAAAGCAAATGATTGCAAGGTCATTGTTTTAGACAAAAAGGGGCGAGCCATAACATGTAGGAACGCATCACCAAGGCCAATAGAAAAGTGGTGAGTCAAAGAGATGAATTGAACAAGAGCTGAAGATGATGACACTTAAATTGGGACATTTAACCTCCTTGAGGACACATGTACAAACACACTCACACACTCACACACTCACACACACACACACACTCACACACACTCACACAGGCCGAGCACAGCAGCTGGAACTCCTTAATTGCGTGTGCTAAATTCAAATGCTATCGTTATCTGTGCTGGCGGTGGCATAAATATTAATACATCATAAAGGGACCCATAAAAAGCGTTCCCCACTCATTTGCATAGACGAGATGCTGTAAGTGCGAGCGCGTGTTTGTGTGCGACGCCTTGACGCGTCTCTCCGCCAGGAGAGAGGGAGCGATAGAGCCTGTCTTGTGTAGAAGAGGAAGCGGGCAGGCTTTCGAAAAGCTTAGCTAATGTACATGCTATGGAGAACGTGAATAGGCAGAAAATAACTGCCTCCCCAATCAGAGAGCTGCGAGGGAAGAGGGGAGAGGGAGATGGAGGGAGCAGGAGGAGGAGGTGAGGGAAACAGCAGGGGCCCACGTATCTGGATGCCTGATTCTGACTGGGATCCTGGTAGAAAGGGAGCGTGGAAGGCGGGGGGGAGAGGGGAGGAATTGATTTGGAAGTGATGCCATTCACAGAGACGCAAGCTAATAATAGGAACAGGGCACGCTATGCCTACGTACATGTGCAGCTGCATGCAAATGCGAGACACAACCACACCCAGTGTGCCAGACACTGCAAATATTGCTGTACGCTGACGTAACAGCTGTTGTCTCTCTGTTTGGCTGCTGTCTGGTTCACCAGATGAGAGGAGAGCAGAGGAGCTAGAACGAGAGAACGACAGAGAGAGGGAGAGAGAGATCGGTGGTGGGGAGTGGGGGAAGAGAGATGGCAGGTGTTGACAGAGTTCCACCTGAAGGGATTTTATAGGCTCACAAATGCTCCTGTTCCACAGCTGTGCCACAGTTTCTTAATCAACGCTGACATCGCTAAATCAAAAAAAAAAGAAGAGAAGAAAGGAATAGGATATAGGAGCACGATTGACAGAAAGGAAGAAGAGAGACAGAGCGAGAATGAGAGAAGACAGGCCCAGAGGCAAGGAGACAATCATGCGTCTCACTCCCAAAACAGGCGCTAATCTAATTAGCCATCAGTTAGCTGGAGTTATCTCAGTTAGGTGGAGAAATCTCGGTTAGCTGAAGTTAGCTGGAATTACCTCCGACAACTGTCGTGCCAAATGTAAGCAAAACGTCAGTGAGATTCACTCGGCTCCCCAGAGGTGAACTTCACTGTTTTGACACAAGGAGAAGCCAAATCCGGTTCCCAAAATACACACAGATTAGCCTAAACCTCCAAATAATACTAGCTCCCATTAGCATTAAAGGGTAAAATGTACTGTAGCTACCCACCACTGCATAGGCTAACCATGAAGGGTAATTAGCCAAGCTCCCTGGGAGATAATTGCACAGCCATACCCAGGGATAATGAGTTAGGGTGGGGGACTGACTGGAGGGCGGAGGGTGAGGGTTTAGTGTTTCTGGTTCAACATGGTTAGAACTATGAAATAAACTAGCAGCCACTGATGATTTCATTCTGGAAGACTGGTAAACTGAAGTGCAGAGTGAGGGAGATATTGTGTGTGTGTGTGTGTGTGTGTGTGTATGGGGAGAGAGAGAGAGCAAAAGGCTTTAGCCAGCTTTGTCCCAGGCGCTGTTCTCAGCAGTATTTTGTCCTACCCTCCCTCAAGCCTGGACGAGAGGGAGATGAACATTTTCACTTCCGCATTCCCTTCTTAGCTAAAACCACTTACCTCCTCCAAACATTTTGGTCGGGTGTGAAAAGGTTACGAGATTTAAGGGGACGTCTCGAAGTGTATTTGCGGGCCATCGGGCGCGTGGCAGCGGCGCTGTCGGTCACGCGCGCGCGCGTATCCACTGAACCTAGACCTTAGTGGGGGAGCACCCGCATTCGGATGTACAGTACACGCATGATGAAGCATTTTGCTAAGAGCTCGGAGCGGGTCTCGAAGCTCCGGCGGCCTGACTGATTTATTTGGCACGTGGAGACGCGTTGCTCTTCATCGCTCCTTCGCCTCCTCCCCACCCCTTTTAGCCCCTCCTTTATGATGAAGCTCTTCCAGTCGCTCCTGCGCCAAACGGGCGTCTAGTCTTGAAAAGTGGCTCCAAGTTCAAGTCCAAAGCTCTGGTGTCGACAAGGACAGCTGTTAGTGAGGCTTTACAATGCAGAGGTGTGGCTGTCTGTGTGTGTGTGTGTGTTCCCGATGAGCGTGGTAGAGACCAGACCCTGGAATGACTCACCTTATTACTGATTCAGTTACTCTCTCCGTCTCTCTCCTCCTCTCTTTCTCTTTCGCCTGCCAGCTTGTTACCGCTAATGTGATCATTCTCGTGGCGCCGCCGCCAGCGAGGCTTCATCACAGAGCACCAAGCGCATGCCAGGACACAGGCCCCGGCAGCGCCCACGACGCCACACGCCGCGCAACGCCGCGTTCACGTGCGAGCCGCGCGCCGAGACGCACGCGAGCCGATGCTAACGTGCCGGACCCTTCCCTCGCGCGGCGACGCCCGCACACCCCGCGCGCGTGTGTTCCCATCTCAAATGGGAAAAAAGCGTCCAAGACGGAATTCAAATTCATGAGCCGCTTAATTCTGCGTGTACACGCATTCATGGATCTGCATACCCTGCCTCCATAATACATCTCAAATCCTCTCCTCGCTCTCATCTCTCCAGAGCAGCAAATTACTCCTGGACACAACGGCGACGCTCCAATTTGGTACAGACTGGGGGGGAAAAAAAGAATCTGTACAGAGCGGTCCAGTCTCTCATCTCTTTCTGAGTTTTCGCCACCCTTTGGTGCCCTGATGGTTGTGTCTCAAATCCCCCAGAGATGAAACGAGCACGCTTCCCCAGGCAAACCGGGACAAAACAGTCGCCGCATAGACCCTGTACAGGCACTGCATGGGCCATCTTAAGTGAGGCGTTGTGATTGCAATTGAAGTCGGAAAGAGTTGGTGGAGGAGGAGGAGGGGGGGGGGGGAGGTGAAAGGCGACTGCTTAAATTGGGGTGTGATTTAGGCTCCATTGTTATAGCTGGGGTTTTAGCGGAGAGAGGGAGGGACGGAGGCACTTGTCAATCACAGCAGGGCCGGTTCCAGAGAGAAAATGGAGGCTGGGGGAGGCGGATGAGGAGTGAAAGGAAGGAGGGGGAGAGAGAGAGAGAACAGAAGGGAGAGCTTGAAGCAAAGGCCTTCAAGTGCGGAAGTTGTTGAAACCGAGTTTCAGAATGAAGCCAGTATCTGTGCTTGCTAATCCTTCCTCCTCCCGCAGCCTTTCGTAATCCTGGTCCTCGGGGGGCCCCTGCCCTGCATGTTTTAGATGTTTCCCTCTTCCATCACACCTGGTTCAAACGAGGGGGCCGTTATCAAGCAGAGCAGAAGCCTGCGACTTCACACACATGTGCACATACGATCGTACGCACGCGCACACATACAAACGGAGAAAATCCCTCTCACACACAGCCCTCAAACAAGCACACACACGCACAAGGCAGATTGTGTGGTATCTCCTTGAATTCAGCGGTGGAGAATATCTAGCTGCGTGCGAGAGTGTTGGTGAGTAGCTCTACTGAGACCACCAAATTGGAAGAGCACGTTACAATTCTTTCTGCGTGTTCTTTTCAGCAGTAGGTTATATTTCACACATCAACAAGCACACACATACATGTGCATCACCGTTGGCGCACACGTCTTTTACTGACAGATTTTGGGGGGTTTTCGATAATGATATTTCAATTGTACATTGACATTGAATTGTCCCTTTGCCATGTGAAGTAGGTCCACTATTAGTAGATTGACAGCTGCTCTGATTGGTCTAATGGTGGCCCCTTGCTTGCTGTGAGACAGTCGCCGTCGAAAATAAATCAACAATTAATTTCTGTCGGAATTGGAGAGACAATTTAATGGGGATGTAGAACGACGTTTGTATTCAAACGTACCTTTTGCCGACGTCAAACTTTGCCGCGAGAAAATTCCGCGTCCAAACCGAAAATTGATTTAAACAGGAGGCGGGGACAGCCAGAGTGAGCGAGCGAGAGAGAGAGCCGTCTGTCCGTCCGTACGTTCCCCACATCTATTGATGACGGCGATGAATCAATCCGCTGCTTGCTTCACAATAGCTGCTTGAAGTTTGAGGCGTATCGGACCTCAAACAGCATGCTGGGTAACGAGCCGCCGATACAGGCCGAACCAAGCGGCGTGTCGTCTGATAAACGGGACATAAGACGAGCGTCTGCCTCTCTCTTACTCCTCTTTCCCTTTTATGGGCTCAACAAAGCATCCTTTAATCATTCCCTCTTTGAACAAGAGGGCTTAATGGCTCTCTTGGGCACCAATAGGCGGCCATCTTGACAGATGCTGTCTGTGGGGGAACGGAGGGAGGAGAGGGGAAGGGGGGGGGTGAAAACAACTAAGGCTGTTTTAATGGAAAATCAGTTCCTCTGAGTTGTACTATGGGATGGAGGTGTGATGTGGATGGAGGCAAGAAAAGAAAGGCATTCAAAGAGAACAACAACAAAGATGGTCGTTCAACGCAAATTTCAAATGTCCTCTGTTTAATCATCATAATTAATAAATAATAATGAATTGTCAGATTGATTTCCTGTTCTTCGTATAATTTCATCCCCCTGAAACACGGATGTGGATGTGAATATCCAAATATGTTTGTACTATAATACTGGACCCCTGCAGAAATGAGAGGAATACCAACACCAAAGACTTTATGTAACTATGCATTTAAACTTTCCCTCTGAAAACCTGTTTAAAAGGTTGTCATCACTTTCAAACCAGAATGCCTGTTTTATCTTCGCTTTCTAAACTCCATGTGAAGCCACAACCTGAATAATTAAAGAAAGCTCTAAAATGTCAGCTATTTTTGGTGTTGGTTGAGAACCTTCTTTGGTTCTTTTTGCGCTCTGACGCCAAGAACCGTCCCGGGCAATTGTGGTTCTTTGAAGATGATGATAAGCCAATTAAATAGCAGCAGGAGAGGCACTTTGACAGCTGCCAGTCTGCCGTGTTTACAAGCGCTAATTTCTTAATGAACTTCTTCTGCTAGTGCATTACTCATCAAAACAACTGGAAGCTTAGTTTAATCGCTCCCTATTCTTGGTATTACTGGAGAAGTATGACGACGAAGTAGGAGAGAACACGCTTGGAGGAAACATCCCTCTGAGCTGCAGGGGGTTTATCGACCCTGGGAGAACCACCATGAAAGATGCACATTGTGAACACTATCCTTGGACCTTGGTGTCACTGAAATATAGCAATGTATCCTCGTGTATAGTGGTATTTACCTTACTTCCCTCAGTCTACCTGCCTACCCTTCCACAACTTTAGTGATGCATGTCTGAGAGGAAGAGGATTGTTCACGCGATTGGCTCCTTTGCTAGCTGACCGCAAAGTTGGATCCGCTCAAGCCTTCGTGAAACAATGCTGATGAAGGCTAATCTGATTATTCCAATTGCCCAAGCATCCCATACTAAGGCCTACCCAAACTAATGAGAGATTTTATAAACAATTCTACCAGATTCTAATGAGAAGAAAATGGATTCAGCTACCCTCTGGGTCGGACGGTTTTAGTCAGGTGACATATTGGAAATGTACTGGAGGCAGCGTGTGATGCAATGGGGAACAAACTGCCTTGTTTTTGTATCTGAATGTTAGGCAAAGCTAGCATTCTAACAACCATCATCCTCTGGTTAACTGTCAAGACAAACGTCATTGGACTAGACCCATGGGGTTTTGTGGAATATTTGTCCCCAGATATTTGGGTATAATGTCATTTGTGATGCAACATAGCTCCCATTGGCAGAATTTGTATCGCTTTAACAAGCTCATAGATTAATCTACGAAGACCACTTGTCTTGTGCAAAAGTCCCCCAGGGCTCGATGATTAAGCAATGTCACACGAGAGCGAGTGCTGTTTTGCTGAATTATCGGCACGACTGCGAACACCACGTTTCAGCATGGCCTCTCCATTTTAGCTACGCTAGCTAACTTGCTCGGTGGAGTTGATGAAGAACGTCAACATTCGGTGTTCTTTTTTCCAGGGGTAGGGGGAATGACTCAAGTTATGAATGGCAGAGTAAAGGAGGAAAAAGAGAAAGTGAACGAAGAAAAACGAACATGCTAGAATGACTTGACGATCCCCTGTTACAGGGAAGATGAAAAGAAAGCGAAATCCATAATCCCCAAACACTGAACTCCCCAACCATGAGTTCTTCCTGTTGGAAAGATACGCTAACTCATCTTTGAGTCAAGGCCCTGACATGCTAATCATTGTATTCTCAGGTAAGGCGAGGGTGTTCGCAAAGTCAAAGACTGAACCGTTTTCCACGACAGAGGAAAAGATGACCAGGTTTGTGCTTTTCAGCCCAATTCTGAAAAGCGCCGAGTCATCACTGACATTTGTGAATCTCGACAGTTGTCGAAGCAGGGCCTTTTTTTCTGTTGCTCTGGGTCTACGTACTTTGCATTCTGCCATTACTACTTTAGGTAAGGGAGGGACACATTTTTCTCTCTTGTAAATTGTGTGTGTGTGTCGGGGAGATGGGCAAGTGCGTGTGTTTGTAAGCCTACTGTAAAAGTGTGTGTGGTTGGGTGTGGGTATGCGGGTGTGTAAACCAGTACAGTCATGGCGTCTTCTTTCGGATGTCATTAAAAGTGGTAAGTGGGGGATGTTAATCTGGGGAGCGGGGCAGGGAGGGATGTGCAGAATTGAGATGCAAAGCCCACAGGGGGAGAGTCTGTTCCCCTCTCTAGATGACGCCGAGCTTCCTGTTTGACACGGGATTAATACCAACAATGCTGAGATTTATTTGGCCTCGTGAAAGGAGGGAGGCTGGCTGTCTCTCTCTTGCCCCCTCTCTCTTAATCTATAATATAGTCCGACATCCCCCCCCTCCGTCCCCCCCCCCCTCTCTCCTCTCTTCGTCGCTGGGGCCGCGCTGCAGGTCTGCTACTCTCATCTCATCAATCATCCACAGGTCTCCTCATCTCTCTCTATCTCTCTCTCTCTCTCTCAACGCGCCGGCCCTCTCTAACTCTATCTCTCCCCCATCTCTCTACCTCCACAGCCACCCTCTACTCTCTCCTAATTGGTCTTAATCTATCTTTGTCTGCCTCTTTCTGTCATTTCCCTCCCAAAAATGCACAACTTCTGCAAGTCTTTGTGGATAGGGAAAAGACTTAAGGAATGACGTGGGTGTTTGCGTAATGTTGTGCCAGTATTTTATGGCTCATAAAAGTAGCACCGAGCTGCGCGAGCGGGGTCCATGGTGGAGAGTTTGTCTGTGATGTGACTTGCCCAGAGCAGGGTGTTGTGCAGGACTAAGTAGTGGGAGGTTTTGCTGTGTGGTGAAGAAAGAATGTTTGTGTTGACGCTCGTATTGATTTGTTTTGCGACCCAATGTCACCCGCGTTTTGGACGGTGCGCGTAATCACGACTCACACACAGCTCTTCTAGGTACCAGACCCGGTTCTCTCTTCGTCTCTCTCCCCACAGCCCATTTCATAACTGGAACCTAATCAATTCTGTGGATGGAATAACAACAGATGAAAGAATTGTCTGAGGTGTCGATGTCCCCCCCTCTCTCTCTCTCTTTCTTAATCTATCTTTGTCTGCCTCTTTCTGTCATTTCCCTCCCAAAAATGCACAACTTCTGCAAGTCTTTGTGGATAGGGAAAAGACTTAAGGAATGACGTGGGTGTTTGCGTAATGTTGTGCCAGTATTTTATGGCTCATGTACACCACTGCCATCCTCTGATTTTTCTATCACTTCCCAAACAGGTTTTCATGACTAGTACGTGAGGGTTCTGGAAGAAAGAATGTTGTTGCTCGTATTGATGTTGTGCGACAATGTCACCGTTTGGACGGGCCGAACGACTCAAAGCTTTCAGGACCCAGACCTCGGTCTCTCTCGTCTGTCTCCCCCATTCATACTGGAACCTAATCAAATTCTGTGGAGGAAAACAACAGATGAAAGCTTGTCTGAGGCGTGTGTGTTGTTTGTCTGCCAGAGAGAGAGAGAGAGAGATAGAGAGAGAGAAATAGAGTGTGTGTTGTGTACTACACAGCACTGTGTGGGTTTAAGGGAGGAGGACAGGGATAATGTCTAGCAGGGAGTATAGGTGCACGCGTCCTTTCGCCATCCTTCTCCAATCTCCCAGCAGACCAGCCTCAGAGACGAGACGCGCCGGCTCAATTAGAGGAGGAGGCGGCAAATGACTACTTCCTCTCTCCTCCTCTCTCCTTCATTTGGCGTCTCCCTCGCGGTGCACGTTTCCCGTCGTCTCCAGAAACGACCGAGAAAGGCCAATGGTGAACTACATCAAAGAGGACACACACACACGCACACACACACACACACACGTGCAGAGAAACACACACGCAGAATCACGCGGCCATTTAGACTGCGACAAACAAGCCCGCAGAGAAGGCTCGGTAAACGAAGACACAAACGCACACACGTTCACTTGGCCAAAAAACACAACTACGCCCGTAAAGAAAAAAATACATTGTTACACGCTCAATAAGCCCACACACAAACATACTCAATACCCTTTTAACCTCCTCTGTCCACGCCAGACCTGGCCGCATCTGATTGGCGTAACCAGAGTGAAGGCCAGGGAGAGACGATTCAAGCTCACTAACAGCCACCATCTCCCATCTTGTTCACAGATGATTAGGAGTCCACCTATGCAGGTGCCCATCACGCCCACGTCAAGAGAACAGACCCCCAACACCTGCAGTATCCCTCCGGCACCAGACTACACTATCCACACCATCTGATTCTACCAGTTGAAACTATACATCTGAATATTGAAACTTTCAGATGCTTCCTTTTGGCTGTGTGACTCCCCCGCCCCCTTTTTTCAACCAATAACCTTTAAATCAGCCTCAATCTGGGTTTTTATTGGCTGATGCCTGCTATGGAAGGCTGACCTTTTGCCCGGCAACGCAAACAGCGTTGAGTGGTTGTCACGGGTGGTTTAATGGCTGTGCTGAGTCTATTAGAGGGCGTAATTAGTGTTGGGTTGTTGCTGTGCTGAGAGCTCAGGTGGAACCACTGACACCTGGGCAACAGCCTCTGGGGAGGAGTTTTGGTGTAACCCCCCCTCCCCTCCCTCCCCCCCCGCCATGTACAAACTAGCTCAGATGTCCATCTTGGCCGGAAAGAGCTTTCATTTGCATGATTTACTGGGCTTGTCTTTCGGATGTCTGTTTCTGACGGCTGTTTCCCAGCCACCCTCCACACCTACCTCAGCTAAAATCTCAAGGGCACGTTCTCTATTCATACCTCTACGGCCTCCTCTCTTCTCTCCAACGCTCCCTCTCTCTCTCTCTCTCTGTTCCGCCGCTCCTCTTTCGTTACCGGCTTCCCACTCTGTTATCGAATGACGAAGGCCACGGGAATCGGCACGCCGCCGACGGCGGCAGCAGAGTCCGTTAAAGGGTGGCGGTGACTCAGAGGCTGCTGGTCACCTGCACGTCAGTTTTCCAAGCTCTCATCCACCCCCCTCCCCCCCCCCCTCCCCCCTCCCCTCGCCCACCGACGCACCTCCTCACTCCGAACGGGCGGAAATTTCCACCACTCTTCCCCAATCACTGTCACCGTTCCGTCTGTCCTTGTCTTTCAATCAGTTACTATGGTGGCACCACGGGCTACTTAAGATAAATACGCGGTCATATTTAGGAGCTTTTTCTTTTTCAAGCTCGCGCTCTTGTTTCTCTCTCTCTACACACAGCATATTTATTACTGCTTTCTCTCTCTCTCTCTCTCTCTCTCTCTCTCTCTCTCTCTCTCTCTCTCTACATATACACCTTCTGCTATCCCTCCCTCCCCCTCTCACACACACACACGCCAAAGTGCTCACCCCCAAAAACCTTTTCCCGTTTTTTACCCATCATGCTCTGCTTCCCCTGAGAGCAACCAGGAGCCTGCGGTCAGCCACACCAAAGGCAACTGTAGGCCAAGTCCAAGTGCTCATCCACATCCTGACCAGGGGCGCATAGGAGATCCCCCCTGTTCTACCTATTCTATTTCTGCAGAGGGACGTCACGTGAGCATGACGAGAGCATCTGAAATGTACTCAGCGATGCACCCCACCTGAGGTCGGTGATATTTCAGATGATTGGACCCTCCTCCACTAGCAGGTCTGTCAGGCAGCAAGACTGTCAGCCGCAGCTATGTGTGCCCCCGGGGCTAAATGCTACAGAGCTGAACTCAATAACATCTCGCTGTGGGAGAGCGTGTTAGCGGACAGAGGGGGGGGGGTATACTAAATGATGTAAGGAAATTGGGAAGATTGTTGACTCTTATCGTCCTTCATCACCCCCCCCCTCCCTCTTCCTCCTCCTCTCCATCCCACACACACACACACGCACACACACACACGCACACACAGACGAGCCAATAAGGTGTCGGCTTATTGTCCTCACATAAGGAAGACGAGCATCTGGCTCTAATCAAGATATATGAGACGCTGGTCTGCAGAATGAACTATGTGTGTGTGTGTGTGTGTGTGTGTGGGTACGCGTTGGGTGAGGGTGGCTGGAAGTGTGTGTGTGTGTGAGCGTGTGAGAAAGGGAAGGGTACAGTCGACCTGATAGAAAATGGACCCTGGGAGACACATAACATGTCAATACTTCCAGGCTTCTGTAGGACAGGATGATGACATGTACCGAGTAGGTATTACGTCCTCATGCCTCTAACTAGTCACAGACACACATTAAGTGGCCTTGTTATAGTCAGCTACTAATGGCTGTTCATCTACGCATATTAGCACAGCTATAATGATCAAAGGGAGATTGACTGTATAATTAAAACCGCACAATTATAGGAGCACCAGGAGTCATATGGAGAATAATGAAAACACCCAATGTGTTTGGCAATAAAATGCTTCATCAAGCAATATCTAGTCAGTCAGCTGATTCCCAACGTTTAACATTTCACTTGGTCAAGTGGACGCGAGGGGTGAAAGGTCGACGTTGTGAGAGGACGGGCTCTCTTGCTTGATGTCATCACCGCACACCCTGGATGATGTCACCGTGGCCGACCGTGGTTGCATGTGTCTGTCTGTTCCTCTCTTTCTCTCACCCTTTACTCCCTTGCCCTTTCCTCCATGCCGTCTCTCTCCTTTCTCTCTTTCCCTCGTTTCTCTCTCTCGACACCGCACATTCATTCCTCCGTTCCTCCGTGTTTCCCCCTTTCTCCCCCTCCCGTCTGTACCTCCCTACTTCTCCTTGGAGCACCTGCCTCCCCCTTGCTCTCTCACCCCCCCCTCTCTCCCTTCCTGTCTCCCTCCTAGTCTGGCAGTAGAGTCTAAAAGCAGGGATCAGAACGACCACGGCCGAAGCTCTTTGCTAGATTAATTTTGAGGGCTCTGGTCCAGCCTCTGTACTGTACATAATGAAAGTGACTCAGGGATTAACGGCAGAGAGAGAGAGAGAGAGAGAGAGAGAGAGAGAGAGAGAGAGGGAGAGAGGAAGAGGGAGGGAGAATGGCCACGGGTGACCCCCCCACCAAGTTGCTGCCTTGGCAGAAAAAAACCCTCTACCTCCCCCCCCCTGTCTCCCCCCGCCCTGTCTCCCCCCCTCCTCTGTCTCCCCCCTCCTACTTTCCATCCCTCCATGCCCCCTCCAGTTAATTACCGTAATGGTTTTGTTGTCCTTGGGGGCCACTTGGAGGGCAGAGGGCGGGGCAAGGGGTAAGGGGGTACAGTCCTGGCGTCGTTATGGTTTCCCCACACCAACACATAATCTATAGGTGTTGTGGTACATTTACTAAATATTATCATTCATAATTCGTCATGTTTACCATAGGTTTTGTCAGGGGAAACATTGTGCATTGCAGACAAACGCGTGCAAGATTGGGATTGGAGGAGGGGGTTGCTATGACAGCCAATCAAAGAAGGCGTTGGTGCATGGCATGGACTTGTTGCCAGTGTGGTGCTTCAGAATGCAATTGGAGCAAATTAATTGATTGGTATTCAGAAAGAGGTTGCTTGTCGTATATTTAAAACCAGTAGGCCATTCTACTAAGAGAGAGAACCAGGACAATTAAATTAAAAGAAATTGGCACAAAATATCAGTACAAGAAATAAATAAATTAAAAACAATTCTGAGAAAGCTGACTCCACTGTAAATGGCCAGAATTAATGAACACTGGACTTCATCAGAGCACACGCGCACACACATACACGCACACGCAGACACAAACACACACACACATACACACACACGCAGACACAAACACACACACACACACACACACACACACACATACACACACACGCAGACACAAACACACATACACACACACACATACACACACACACACTAAGCTCTACGATGGTGTTAATATGGCAGCGCTGACCTTGAGATAACTCTGCAAGTACAGGCTTCATTTCCCACTCATGTTTACTTATACTAATCAGACAGTGTTAATATGGGTGTGTGTATATATGCTGCATGCATGTGCTTGTGCATGTTTATATATGAGTGTATTGTGCCAGCGGTTTTGTGTGTGCGTATGTGTGCATGTATGATTGTGCTTGTGTGCGCGTGTGTGCATGCGTGAGTGTGTGCGCGTATGTGTACGTGTGAGTGTGTGTGCGCGCGTGTGAGTCTGTGCGAGTGTGCGTGTGTGTATGTGTGTATGTGTGTGTATGCGTGTGTGTGTGTTTGTGTGTGTATGTATGTCTGAGTGTGTGTGTATGTGTGTGCGTGTGTCAGTGGGTGTGTATGTGTGTGTGTGCGTGTGTGTGTGTGAGTGTGTGTGTGTGTGTGTGAGTGTGTGTGCGTGAGTGTGTGTTTGTGTGTGGGTATGTGTGCGCATGTGTGAGTATGTGTGTGCGTGTCTGTGTGAGTGTGTATGTATGTGTATGTGTGTGCGTGTGCTACAAGGGGCTTCTCATCCAGCCCTCCCACTCAGTTCTCCTCTGAGGAGTTGAGGAAGAGAGATCAAGAACAGGGTAGAGAGGGGGCAAAGGGAGGGAGGGGAGAAAGGAGAGGGAGGGAAGAGAGGAGAGGAGAGGGAGGGGAGGCAAGGGAGAGACGAGAGGGAGAGGAGAAAGGAGAGGGAGGGGAGGCAAGGGAGAGAGGAGAGGGAGGAGAGAAAGGAGAGGGAGGGAAGAGGAGAGAGGGGAGAAAGAGGAGAGAGGGGAGGTAGGGGAGAAGGGAGATGGAGGGGAGGGAGGGGAGAAATTAGAGGGAAGGGAGGGAGGTGAGGAAGGAGAGGGAGGGAGGAGAGAAAAGCAAGGGAGGGGAGAAAGAGTTTTGTAAAGGTGGAGGAAACATTATGCATAGAGGACATTGGAAGGAATCCTTTCAAGCTGAGAATTTCCATCCCGTGGCTAGCCGAGCCACTGTTTGCAACTGCATATTGTTAGCGCTTGCTAAATTGCCAGGTGGTGACCTGTTTCTTGGTTTTGTGTCATCGTCGCACACACACCGTTACACAAGAAGCCGCGCACATATGCATTCCAGACGAACACCCGCATAGACGCACAAATGCCCACGCGTCACAAACAAAAATATGTGACGCACGCAAACACAGAATCACAGATTACTGCAATTATTTACATTTGTTTGTTGATTACCCTGTACACACATTGCTGATCACGGGTCACAAAAGAATGAACACGACCGCAACTGGAACGCAGCATTACAGAATCACAACTGCGTATCCTGGTCGGAGGGACGCAGGCACATTAGCCATCATAAACCGGAGCCATTTTTTATGATCGGTGTTTGCGAATCCGCAGACGTTCCATCAAAACGCCAGACTATTCATTCATTTGCTATTGTGACTGTTTTGCAGTGCAGGAACGGTCTCTATAAGACCCTTGAAGCAGTTGACGATCGCCGGTCGTAAGCGCAAAAAATCGGCCGCGTTGGATGACGGCCAGTTTGTTAAGAGAGCAGGGTTCGACTAGGGGGTCAACCCAGCATCACCTGCGATCCACCCTGCCACTGACCTGGCAATGAGGATGCTGTGTTCACACACACACGGGGCGCCGTGAGAGTACGTGAGGGTATACGAGGACGGGTGTGTGACGTGCGTGTGTGAGGACGTGCGTGCGCCCAGGTTTGGGCACGTCGGACGCACGACCGCAAAGTGACCCCGGAAGAATCCGCTCTCTCGCAAACCTGGCAACCCCAAACCCCTGCCTCGGTACCCATGTGCTTATTCTGACCCTGTCCAGCGTCTACTGCCTTTCATCATTAGATAGAGTGTGTCTGTTCATGAATCATATTACAACATGCCATGTCATAACGCAATTTGCCCGAGACAGTGGGCAGATAAATCAAGCGCACCCCAGCCTAGTGCGGGTGGAGGGGAGCAGGGGAGGGAGCGCGTGGTGGTTCAGCTGTAGTAACAACCAAATGAGGACGGGTGAGAAGTCTAAAGAGAGGAGACAGGTGGCAGCATGCAGGGGAGGGGCCGGGGAGGGGCCCCGGAGGTGAGATTTCCCATCGTGCTGGTCTCACTTGTTCCTCTTTTGTGCTTCCTGCCTTCCTCTCTCTGTCTTCCCCGTTCACTGCCTCTCTCTCCCGCTCTCTCTCTTTCTTCTCTCTCTTTTTCTTTCTTTCTCCCTCCCTCATTCACTCATACTTTCCATCTTTCTCTCTCGCTCTCCATCTCACTTTCCCTCCCCTCCTCTGTCTCTCTCTTCTCTCTCCTCTCCTCTTCACTACATAGTTCGTCTTTCTCTTCCTCACACATGCAACACATCTCCGCCTCGCTCACCACGACACAGCTCTCCGCAACCCACCGGTCCGGAGTCCTCGTATCACCTTGGCGCTCTCGAGCCAGCTCAGAGACCTAGATAAGACTTCAGTATGGACATAAAGTGGGGGGAGAGAGGAGAACAGGAGAAGAGCGAGAATGAAGAGAGCCCGGCGGAACAAGATTACATGCAAGAGAAAACTACCTTGGTAGTTGCTTACAGGACCTGCCATGCATCGGATGTGAAAGAAGAACGAGGGGAGAGAGGAAAAGCCGAGGGTGAAGGGGAAGATGTGCTGAGAGCTGCTAGAGCCGCGTACCGGGTTTCCCTCTCTTTACCCGTAACATCCTTCTCGTCTCTCTCATCTCGTCTCTCTCTCTCTCTCTCTTCTCTACTTACTCCCTTCTCCTCTCGTCCTCCTCTCTCTCCTCTCTTTCTCCCCGCTCTCTGTCTCTCTCTTGTCTCTCTGTTCTCTCCTCCTCTCCTCCACCTTCACACACACCTGGGCTGTGTCTCTTGAACAGTAGTCTCTCTCTCCTCCGCCCTCTCTCCTTTCTCTATCTCCTCTCCATCCCATTCTCTCTCTCTCGGAGTCCTGTTCTCCTCTCTATTCTATGAGTCCCCGACTCACTCGTAGCTCCGCCCGGATCCGCAACCTTTCAAGCTCCTCTCTCTTCCCCTCCTCTTTCCTTGCCCATCTATGTGGTTCCCTCTCTCAGTTCTCTCTCTCTTCTCTCTCGTTCTCTCTCACCCTTGCTCTCTCTCTCCTCTGTCTTCGTCTCTGTCTGTCTCTCTCCTCTCCTCTAACCCTAACTCCCTCTCTCCCTCTCCCGTTTCTCTCCTCTCTCTCCTCCGTTCTGTCGACCGCTCTCTCTCACTCTCTCTCCTCTCTGTCTGTCTGTCTGATTGTCTGTCTGTCTGTCCGCCTGCTTCTGTGATTTTTTTTCTGTCTGTCTGTCTTCTCTCTTTCTCTCTCTCCTTCTCTCTCTCTCTCTCCTCTCGCGCTCCCTCTCTCCACCTCTTCCGCTGTTCATCTCCCTTCATCACTGCACTTTTCTCCGTTGTACAAACCTCCTCGCCTGCGCTGTCTTCCGACATCCTACTGATCTCCCTTATATTTACTTGCATTTTCTCCCCCCCTCTTTCTCTCACCGTTTCTCTCTCTCACCGTTTCTCTCTCTCTCTCTCACCGTTTCTCTCTCTCCCTCCCTCCCTCCCTATCTGAGGCATGGGCTCTCTAGTAATTGGCTGAACAGAGACACTTTGGGCCAGCCCCTCCCACGACTCCCCCCAACGCCGTCAACGCAGACTGTTTCGCGTTCACCGGCAACCCACGCCACGGCCACGTTACCGTGACGACGGAGACAGCATGCGCCGGGCTCCCGATTCTGAGATTCTTGGAGCGAAACAGCCGGCATGGCTGCAACGGTCCAACAACAGTGCAACAGTTTTAGCACGTTCAATGCTCACTTTGAATTTCTGAGGAGTCCAAGAAAATTCTGTCGAACCTCTGAATTTCTGGGTGAAACTGAAGAATTAGTAACCCTCCGCACAGAATGTAATTGTATGTAAATATTGCATAGGGATAGTATTTACCACAGACATCAACCATTCTCTCTAACTAATCAAGGTCAAGAACAAGGTTTTTTTCACAGCAGGTGTACTTCTACCCATGTTGAATTTGAGTAGGTTTACACAGTATCGATGAATATTTATGTTAGCTGCGCGCACACGGGTGATGCCTAGGTCCAGAAACAATTTGAAGGTCAATACACTGGTGTGTTTCTGCGTGTATGTGTAATCACTGTGGTGTGAGTCTGACTGTTGCCCTCCATCCTGCCTCTCTAAACCTTTGGAGACGTCCTGGGTAGTCATGGCGTCTGATGATGATCATGTTGATGATCGCGCGTGCCTATGTAGTTCAGCGTACGTGCGTATATACACACGGAAGCCTGTTCGTGTGTATATACGCCTGCTTGAAAGCGTTGCACCTCGCGTCTGGTCGAGTCGGTTCGCCCACGGCTCATTTGCCCCGCCCCCGCCCCCCCCCCGCCGGCCCCCCCACCTCTGGCACCGACGAGGCAGCCGTGGGAACGCTGGAACATGGGCTGCATCAAGGCCTGCGCAGGGCCAGAGGATGAGGAGCTGCACACGGCTCAGTGAGCACCGCGGCTGACAGCTCTGCGCGCTCTCGCTACGCTAACGCACACACGCACACACACACACACACACACACACGGAAACACTCACACACACACACGCACACACACAGGGAAACACTCACACACACGGAAACACACACGGAAGCACTCATGGAAACACACACGCGTGTACACACATCTAGGGGCGTGGACGGAGGATGAGTCAGAGAGGCTCCCTTGAGACCCCCCACTCCTCCACCAAACTCCACCCCCCCCCCAACCCCGTCTGACCTCCCACGGTTCTCACTCTTTCTAAGGCTCTCTCTTCAGTGTGAAGACCCCTATAGCACCTCCACTCCACACTCACACACTCACACACACACATCCACACATTTCAGAATTCACACTCCCAGTTCGCCTGCCACACCTGTAACAGAACGTTCTCCCTTTTTGCACCTAATCAGGGGGAGAACAGAGGCGAGCAGAACATGAAGTGACAGAACGCCAAACTCGCAGCGTCAACACACGCTAAAATCCATGGCCATCCTGCTAGCTCAAGACAGCTAGACAGTCGTGTGACACGGATCAGTCCACCAACTGTGTCGTCATGTTGGCTGGGCTAATTGAGGACACGGACGATGAGGAGGGTCTAATTAGGGTTTAGTTGATCTGCAGCATCTGTGTGTGTGTGTGTGTTGGGGGAATAGGAGGGGGGGGCTGTACCCTATCAAGCCCCTGGATCCCTCCCTCTCCACTGGACTGAAGGCTGGATCCCACTGGGCCACGCTGCGTGGCCTTTTTAATAATGGAGGAAAGAGGGGGGGGGTGGGAGAGAGGGAGAGTGGGGAGGAGAGAGCGAGAGCGGGCGAGAGAGAGCGAGAGCGGGCGAGAGACAGCGTGAGCGAATGAGAGCGGGGTCGGAAATTATTTTGTCTCATGGTGCGAGCACCTCCTGTGACATTTACCTCTAGCCAAGCCCTCGATCTCTGTGTGTGCGTGTGTGTTTGCAGCACATTCTAATGACACCCCCCATTGGCACACGCACTTCTGGCGTTGACCCCCCTCCCTGCCACCTCACCACACGGGTCCCCTCTGTGTAATGGGCAGATGGGGAAGAAGAGAAGACGAAGGGAAAAGAGAAGGGAGGGAAAGAGAGAGAGAGAGATCGGGTGTGAGAGAGAAAGAGAAGGCTGTTTAAGCATTTAATACTCCATTAACCTTTTGTTTCCAACCCCATTTTGTGAGCCACCGCCTGCACCTCTCTACGGTGGTCCACCACAGATGATGCGTGTCATTTCCTCCCTGTCACCTGGGGGGGGGGGGGGCATCGGGAAGCAGAGAAGAAGAAACGCTGCTGGAGGTTCATTACTGGGCTGAGAAGCGATTTATCAGCTCGGAGGTGATTCACGCGTTCTACGTCTCCACAAACGAAAGAGTTTGGGATGTTTTGTTTTTCTTCCATCCGTTTTATGACAAAAAAAACAAGTGAGGTCTGAAAGGATCTTAATCCTGTTCTTTTATAAGATGGTGCGTGATTTTTCAACTCAATATTTTGCTGACAGAATGGGATTCATTCAACAAGTTCATTCCCTGACAACGTAGAAACAAAGAGGTTTAGCGTGTCTTCCCCTCACATTCGAAAGAATTACCTGAAGTAATATAAAATAACACACGAATATAATATGAAATCATATGAAAACGCAATGCCTGAATGAATTCAACTCCTCAGTTATGAGTTTGCCGTCTACCTGTTGGATCGGCAGAAAATCGTCACTGATTATCATACAAGCCTTCGGGGGAGCAGCATTTGGAACATCTCAAACCTTCTCTCAAACGCCGTTCACCCACGACGACGACGGAACGCTTCCGTGTCTGATCCCGTCAGTCACCCGTCGTCACCATGGTAACCAACCCCACAAGGAGAGAGGAGAGATGAGCATGAGATGTGAGACAGTGAGCACAACACTGTATCTTAATAATGAATATCGCTTAGAGCTTAACAACATCTACCCCCCCCCCCTGGAGTGACATGTGTCTGGGACCAATGTTCCAAGGAACGTCTATTGTCAACTTGATGTATGAAAGTGAATTTCCTAAAGCTATTCTAGGCATGCTATTCGTAATCACTTATTTGGCGATGTTTCCAGAGAGCCATCTATAACCTGTACCGCCTCAGCAAACATAATGCAAGAGATTTAACATGTGACAACACTGCTCTCTGGTGGAGAAGATGTAAAGTCACACAACGTAAGAAACAGGCAGCAGAGAGATGTTTTGTACCACAGCACTGAGCTTTTAGAGAACACTTCATGTAAATAACACATATACTCTGATCAGCATAGAAAATAACATTTCCAACAGCCATGATCCTAGATGACACCAAGCAGCTACAACCCCCAGCCAACTGACAACTGCCAACATACCATTCTTGTTCCCATGGAGACACATCCAACCCAGTGAGACATGAATTTGTTTTAAAACAACGCTCAAAAGACACTGACCTTACATGGGCTCTCCGAGGGCTCTGTTAGAGCTTCCTCTGGTGGCAGCCTGCCGTAACAGCAGCTCCTTGGCCAGGTCGGGCCTCCCGCACTTGGCCAGCGAGTGAGCCAGCTGTGAGGATTTGGAGGGATGCGGGGCGGCAGGGAGCGACCTCCTCCACAGGCCCAAAATGTGGAGGGCCTGGGCGGGGAGGCTGTCGGGGGCCTGCAGCCTCACCATCTGGATGGAGCTCCGGCGCAGACGCAGGGAGAGCACCAGGAGCGCCAAGTCCTCCTCGGAGAGCTCGCGGGAAAGCCAGCCAAGCACAGCATCTGACAGGGACTCTGGAGGAGGGAGGGAGGGAGGGCGGGCAGGAGGGAGGCAGGGAGGGAGGGCGGGCGGGAGGACGGGAGGGCGGGGGGGAGGGCAGGCAGGAGGGAGGGAGGGCAGAAGGGAGGCCGGAAGGGATGGAGGGAGGGGGGGCAGGAGAAACACGGAGAGAGGGAGAGGGAGGAGAATGGGAGGAGAAAAAGTTGGCGGAATGGGCGAGAGAAGCAAAAGATGGAGAGAAGGAAAGGAGTAGGAAGGTGAGGGAGAGCTGTGTGTGTCGAGGACATAGAATCACATGCATGTCCCCTACCTGTCTCATGCATGTCCCCTACCTGTCTCATGCATGTCCCCTACCTGTCTCATCACAGAGCTTCAACTTGGCACTCACAGGGCGACAGATTGTTCTCACTTTCTGTAGATAGACCCCCCCCCCAAAGAAACTGATAAACACGACCCAACTGAAACCGTGGCTTCAATCTGGAGAGTGAACAGAAACATCCAAAGCGTGGATGATGACGACTGTGTAGCACCGTCCCACCTTGGGCAGCGTCAAAGCCAGCTTGCAGACAGGATCGTCAAGCGGACGAGAGCCAGGGGGCGCTGCCTCATCCCCACGCTGCTCTAGTCGACCCCTGGCGACCTTGTGGAAGACGGCCGTCCCCTTGTAGTGCGGCGAGCTGTAGTTCCCAAACGGGTCCACCTCCGTGAGACGCAGGTAGAGGCGGTTCTTCCTCTGGCTGTGGAAGGTGATCAGCAGACAGGCGCTGCCGTTTTGGTTGTGCAGGTGCTCTGGAAGACAAGCATCAAGTAGGAAGATCGGACACACATTTGATTCCAGTAGATCGTATTGATAGTGCTTTTTTTCTTTCCCCTTTCTATGGACAATTAAACGTCCATCCTGCATCTGCTGCTACAATAATTCCGTTCGATTTTTCAGCAATGGCTAATAAGAAATAACTAGAAATTCGGAAAGTCGGTTCGTCTGTGACTGCGTACTACGTCTGTATACTTGCAAGCTGGTACTGCTTCGGAGAGAGAGACTTTTTCAACCTGACAGAGCAGTTCATTCATCAAGACTGCCTCCACGCAATATCGACAACATCCAAGTGGGATGAGTAGCGGGGAAATAATGGACAAAAGTCCAAAAGATGCCTGTAATATCCTTGACTTCAAAGCTTGTCTGAGAGGACCGAACGAGATTGATTTGGTGTTTTCTCACTTGGGTACGCTCCTCTCCCAAACACATAACTCTTTCTCGTTATCATGAGGGATTTGTACCCCCGCTGTGGTAGCAACAACAACAGCATAAAGATAAGTCAGTGTTGACATGGTTAAGACACAGCATGCGGGGTCCTGACCTGAACAGAGACGTACAAATGACAAACATGAACGTTTGGTTGGTGGCTGTGGAGATTTTGATGTATCCAACCTACCGTGTGTGTGTGTGTGTGTGTGTTGTCAAGCAATATCAGTTCCTCAGCGCAGTCTTTGAACTCCAACAGCACAGTAATTCATGCGAAGACGTAAAGGTGTCCAAACAGCTAGTTTGCCTTTCAACTCTTTGCCTGGCCCACGGATTTATGGACGTCTTAACCTTTCAACTGATTTATGAAACTGCATGACCTGGTTGTTTTTTGTGTGTGCCAGAAACACTCCCATGTTTTCAGTTCCAAGTAGTTCGACTTGAAGTCAATTTCCCACACGATTCAGTAAAAACAGACATATTTAATGTTTTGATATCTGAGTCATCTTATGTTCATGTAAATGATGCATTGCCAGGGTTAGCTAACCCTGTAGCATCTCGATGTGATACTGAACCTGTAGATGTGATGTTCCCCTTGAAGGAGAGAAGGAGCTGCTCTCCTTCACACATGGGGGTCTCCTGAGAGGGCTCCGGAGGGCCGCAGTAAGCCTGGGCCCGGAGTTTGGACAGCTCCCAGCCCAGGTCCCTGCTGGGAAAGACAGCTACCACGGCGGCCTGGGGGTCGTCTCGGTGACGCTGGAGCACGACGGTGACCAAGGTGCGCTGGACGGACGCCTCCACGTCCTCCACCAGGGAGAGCAGGTGGGAGAAGCGGACGGAGGAGAGGAGCCTGGTCACCATCAGTCTGGTGGGAGGGAGGAAGGGAGGGACGGGGGGAGGGGAGAGAGGGAGAGAGAGAGGCTGGGTACAGCAGGTGAGGACATGACGAAACACTGGAGGGGTTTTGGAGGTTGGTAGAAGGAGACTACAGGGCAGGAGAAGGAGTCACAGGGAGGGACGAGACCATGGGAAGAGAAGATAAAGAGAGGAAGGCGGGAGGAAATAATGGGTGAGGAGGGAACAAAAAAAGCCATCAATTCAATAGGCAAAAGTAGAGACAGGAAGAGAGAAAGGGAGCGCTGAGGGAGCCGCATGGATAAAGAGAGGAAACAGAGTTCCTGGATGAGCCCGGAGAGGCGACGGTTGCAGAGAGAGAGGGATGAAACCACTAATCTTCTCCTTCACAAGACTTTCAGGGGGAGAAAAGACCCGAATTACCTTTCCACAGCACGTGGAAAGAGATGCTTTATCAGCACTTTGAGATAAGAAAGAGAAAAGATAAGGGTTTTAAAAGCATAAGAAAAGCTTCTTTTTTTTCCTTCCTCGAAATCTTCTCTCGACCAAATTAGTGAAAGGCTCCTGTACAGAAGTTGAGTGCTCTCATGTGAAACATTTCTGGTGCCGTGCTGCCTAATGGAGTTTCAATCCTTGTATTAGTTGCTCGACAAACTCTCCGCTCCTAGAAGCAAGGCTTTCGAAAAGCTTTTTCTTGAAAGACTTCAGCTTCTCCTCAGAAACATGTGGAGAGTGGACGTGAATGTAGGGTTTGTTTAACTACCGTTTTCATCCAAGGGAACCTTTTTGGAGGAGAGACTTCTTCAACGTCTGTTGACTGCATTGGAGGTTAAAAGTTAAAATCATCACCTTCAAAATGGCCGTTTGAAAATGTATCTGCGAGTGATGGATGTATCGAATCTAGAATCGCCTTTTGATCAATCAGTTCACGCAGAGTATACCATCATTGGAACGGTTACCTTCATTTTATCGCGATGCATTCGTTCATTATGTATTTGTATTGAAAAGACACGGTGGTCAATGGTTTGAAGACGATAGAGAGACCATAGAAACAAGGGGGCGTGAGGTGAGGGGCATTGGTCTATTAAAGATTAAAAAAGAGAAAAAATTATATATATATACACAAGTACACGATGTACAACTGGTGCTTCTATAGTGGTTAAAAATGCAGGGAACATGTATTATATAGCGTGCAAAGTTTGCACTCTGAGGAGGGTTCCTGCTCGAACTTTCAACCTTCAGAATAGTATTGCTGTGTGCTTACTTACAGAGCCTCCATGCTAAGGTTTGTTGGAGCCATTGTTACTCTAACCTCTGGGGGGGAGAAGAACCCAGGAGACTAGAGTGTTGGACTATATTTTGAGGGGGGGAGGGGAGAGAGGGGGGAGTGGGCAGTTGACCATCCATATCTATTTTTCCTTTTTAATTGGTGGTTGGAGGGCTACAGTGAGAGGGAACTGAACCCCAGAGACACAAACTCTATTGTCAGCTTGGTTAGGCTTGGAAATATGGAAGCCAAATTTATGTACAACACACTGCCTCCGTTTCCCCTGCCGTGGTCTGGGCCTTTGCGCTACACAACAAAACAGGTTCTCTCTTAGCTTGGGACTTGGGGAAGAGGATTCATGTGTTGCATGGGGATGAGTGTGGCCAAAGTGGATGCAACAGTAAATGTACAAAAAAACCCATCACCTTAGCTCTAAGAGTGTCCCATTACCTCTCGTAGTTCTCTGTCAGTTCAAAGGACACCAGGCCATTCTGCAGGCTCCTCACTGCGGTTTTCTCCAGAACGTTCCACTGCTCCTCCCTCCAGCCCAGCAGAACCAGGAGCTCGTTGGACGATTCTCTGGAGCAGTGTGCCGAAGCGCTCAACGCCCTGACGTCACAAGACGCATCCATCGTACCACGGATGAGTCCATTATACAATCTCAAATCAACACAACATAATCGTGATCATGGTAAATGAGTCAAACGGGAGAAGCTGCAGGTGGTGGACCCGTAAACAAACCCCTCCCCCAAGCCAGCTTCACCTCACGCTGCGGAGACCAGGCTTGTCCCTGGGCGACGCCACGCTGATCGGGCGGTCAGGCTCCTCCCCCCGCCCTGCCTCCCTCCTCTTGTCGACGTTGGGGGGGCAGGGCAAGGTGAGAGAGAGCGGCCGGCGAAGGGGCTGGGAGGTGGGGTGGGCTAGGTGGAGCAGGGGCGTGGTGGAGACCACCGGGTGGTACACGTCGCTCTTGGACTTCAGACCGGACAGCAGAGCAGCGTCCACGGGCTGGATCTGCTCTCACACAGGGCGGAGCATGTCAGGGGCCGGATCTGATCCGACCAATCACGGATCCCCTTCTCCCTCTGGCCTCTTCCCTCTCCTCCCCTCCTCCCTCTGTTCTCCATCTCCTTCTCTCCTCTCTTCCATCTCACCCACTCTTCTCCTCTTGTTATTTCCCCTCCAGTCCTCCCCTCCTGTTCCCCTCCCGCTCCCCCTCTCCACTCTCCCGAACCATCAGGTATATCTAGAAGTCACGGCGTGGTTAGAAACACATTGCTCGATCATGTCAGACCAGTGAGCATCTCTCTCCTGATATCTCCACCTCTGTCTACGTCCACGGCGTTCTCCGCCTGTCTCTCTCTCTCGGTTTCTCTCTCCGCCCCGAAGCGCTGAAACTCCAGTCTCATTCTCACCCGTTCTAGTTAGCCGTGATTGTTTGCTGAGCTCTGAGGACAGGCATCCTCCCCCACCTGGCTCTCCGCTGAGTGTTCGCAACACCCCGCCAAACTAGCCCAACCAACCACCAACCTCTAAACTACCAGGGTGATTAAACACACATAAACAAACCGTACGAATCGACTTCGCACAACAGGATTAAACGCCTGAGCGCGCATTCGCAGACAACAAACACTCGGAGCGTCGACCTTTTTTTTTGTTGTTTTTGAAAGCATAAACATTTAAACTCGCAAAATGGGTTTCCTTACTACCGCCGCGAAAGTCATTTCTGTCACTGCGAGCCATAATTATCGTGGAAATAAACAAAAAAGGAAGCCAAGCAGGAGTAATTATCAGTTCAAAACACTATTAGGTTAAAAACTGCTCTCATTGGTCTGTGAATGAAAATAGGATGACTAACGTGCTGGAGGGTGATAGCTCAACAGATGAATCATCAAGCTGGTTATAGAGTATTTCCTGTTCCCTTAATCCATGACTCATTTCGAGACCAGCAGTAATACAATTTCATTTGGAAATAGCCTATTCATGTTTACTTCTGGGTGCAAATTGATGTCATCCTTAACTTTTTGTGTTCTTTTATACTCATTTTCTCACTTTGCAAGACTAATCCTTGTCTGTGTAACTTCAATCATTTCACTTTAATGTGAAAATAACATTGTATAACATATAATGATCCTAGTGGGCCCATGCCTAGATTATCCACTCTTTTACCCCTACCCTTAAAACACTTTGATAAATCAAATCAAATCTCCAACCAGCTTCTTACTAACAGAAAACAACACCAGACCCGGCCTCTTATACCTACCAGAGCCTTATTCAGTTCCCTTTACTCCCTCCTTCCCTCCTTTCCTTCCCTCCTTCCCTTCCTTCCTTCCTCCCTCCTTCCCTTCCTCCCAAACACACAGCTGAAGTCCCACCGCAATCCATGTCACCTCGCCCCCATTGATCCCTGAGCAATTCAGTTTGATGTAACTACCATTGACAGAGCCTCCACGTCCCCTCTAGGTCTCTGCCATGGTTGTTGCTTAACTTAGGATAGGACCAAGGAGCCCTCAAGCGTGGTCCCTACCATGGACTGGACGACCACAGGTGCAGTGAAGGATCCTGGGAGATAGTCCAGGCAGACCCGTGGGTCCATGCTCAGCTTGATTGACAGGCCTCTCCCAGGGACAGTGTAGCTCTCTCTCTTCAGACATGACAGCACTGCGAACAGGCCCAGAGCATACACCCTGACCTGCGCAAAGGATCCCTGCACACACACACACACACACATACACACATACATACACACACCCATACATAGACGTTGACAGTCTCAGTTAACATACAAACTGACAAACACACCACACAGGCAGACACAGGTAAAACAGAACCCAAAGCAGATCTAATAGCATAATGTGTCCTTGACTGTGTACCTACCCTCTGTCCTCCAAACGTCCCCTCAGTGCTTATGGGACTGATGTAGCTCCTCCTCCTGTCCCCGTCAATCACCTTGACAACCACATCCCTGTAGTTACCACGATAACAGGCCCGGAAAGGCACAGCGACTGTGATTGGGAACTGGCATTGGGACTTATCCTGAACTTTGACCCGTATGACACGACTGACCAACTCCTCCGAGCCAATCACCATCAAGGAGCTTAGAGTTTCCACCACCTCGCAGGTCAGGACCTCGGCCACGCCTACTGGGGCTGTGATGTAGCAGGCATTGGGGACATCTGCCTGGCCATTGGTTGATCTTCCTGCAAGCCTATTGGAAAGTGCAGCAGATAGTCTTAGATAGATCATAACCCCTGTGTGTGTGTGTGTGTGTGTGTGTGTGTGTGTGTGTGTTGAACACAAGGAATGGTTTATAAAAGACCAACCTTGGAAATAAATCAGTCTTGAGACCTTGAAACATTGTTGCTGTTTCTGAATCATCTGTCTGCGGACACTAATTCAAGAGCTCCACAGTGTGCGCGTGTGTTGTGCCTGGCAATTCACATTCAGCCATCGCACACGCGCACGCGCACAAACGCGTCAAACTCAAACTCACCCCATTGTGACCAATTTACTCTCTCCTCCTCTCACCCTCGTCCCCTCTCCATGCCTCTCTTTCTCTCTCTCCGCCTGCCTCTCTCTCTGTTTATCTGTCTCCGGGGGGATGTCCTTGAGAATATCAGTCTCTAGCTGCACAGCACTGACAACACCGTCCTCTATCTTCGCTCTGCGCTCTGCTCCAGTGCTCGTCTGTTCGTCATGTTCCTGAAGCTCTGCCTCTCCCTCCCCTCTGAGGCCGGCCTGGGGGCGGCTGGAGTTCAAATCAGACACACTCTGACTGGCAGAGTCTTGAGAGGATGATGCATAATCAGCATGCACCACCTCTCCTCCATCGTTACGGAGCGAGACGTTAAGGTGGGGTTGACCGGTCTCTAAGCCAGGAGCATCATGGGATTCTGAGGCGCTGGGGGTGTTTTCATGACTTCCTGGACAGGACTGAGACCGGCTGGTCACTTGAGTCAGCGGGGTTGTCTGGAAGTCCGTTTTGGCGTCTGCCGTGGCAGTGGCGTCACTACCACACAGTGTGCTTGTGGTACCGTCCAGGGTGGTCCAGATGTGGCTCAGTAGGGCGTCGATGCTGCGCATGTCGTCCACAGCGCTGACCAGAGCGCTGTGGAGGACGTCTGGAGAGCACCTTCCCTGAATGGACTCTCCTGAAACACAGTTAGAGTTTTCAGGTGCACCATGTCCATGTTTGACATGACATCTCAGAGGCTACCCCTATGCAAAACGTACGTGCAAGAGTAGATATTAACGTTGACAATTTTCTGCATTGATTCAAAGGCAAATCTTTGTAAAGGTGTCAGGGAAATAAACTTAATGGATGGATTGATTTCATTTAGTTCCTCATCTTGAGGTTGGGTTTTTTCTGAATTACCTTTTTTATCAGAGATGAAAGTTGGGCCTGTGAGACAGGTCTGCTCCAGACTCGCTCCGTCATGTGTCTGGCAGTGACTTAGCCCGCATGCTGCGCCTCTCAGAGCTTCCCTCCAGGCGGAGACTCTCTCAGCCAGGTCTGCGCTCAGATCCCTCAGGACTCTCAGCAGCTGCCTCTGGGACTCTCTCCCCTCCCCGCTTTCCCTCTCTCTCCCTGGCAGCTGTCTGTCACCTTCAGTGGCGCTCGCCCCCCTCAGCTCTCCTCCCCCCTCTTCAGCCTCTCCTTCCGCGGCGTCCGCCTCTCTCTCTCGCTCTGTCTCGCCCGCCTCGACCTCAGCCACTCCTCTCCCTTCCTCTCCCCGGTGTCTCTCGCCTGCCCGCGCACCACGGAGGCCCTCCCCCCGGGTTGGGATGTCTCGGACCCCCTGGGAGGCATCCGCAAGCAGGCTAAGCATGCCCTCCTCTCTCCCCGGTCGTCTCCGGCTTCTCATCCAAGACAGCGAGGGGAAGATGATCAACAACCGGTCATCCTCAGTCGTACGTGGTCGAACTTCACAGTGTTCTTATCTCAAAACTCAACTCTTCCCACGTTAGCAGACGCCAGGAGAAAAGGCTGCAGTCTCTACTTGGTCATGCTTGGTTCCTTCTGCCTACAGCGTGGCTCTGCCTGTTGCTGTGCGTGACCAGTTAGCAGACTTTACAGGAGCCAACTCTGAATTTACCACCCTGTCTGCAGTAAAAAAAAAAGTCTCCATGGCGACCCCACGGGAGGGGTGAGAGAACGAGAGACAAAAGAGAGGCAGTTTTACAGGGCTGGAGTCAAAAGAAGACAAAGCACCGTCCTCCAAACGCCTCATCCCTCTCTCTGTCATCCCTCTCTCTGTCATCTCTCTCTCTGTCATCCCTCTCTCTTTCACCCTCTCTCTCTAACATCCCACTCTCTTTCACCCTCTCTCTCTAACATCCCTCTCTCTTTCACCCTCTCTCTAACATCCCTCTGTCTTTCCACGGCATGGCTCATTCACAAACAAAGCTCTCAACCATGACTTGCCAAGCTCGTTTCAACGTATTTTCCTTCATCCTTTTGACTTCTTTATGTATCATGGTGTTGCTTTACTACATGCTATGCTATGCTATTCTTGACCTTCACGCTCTGCTAAATAGCTTCAGACAACATGAAGAGGTCACTGACTGAGCTACGCTTAACGTCATCGAATCGGGTTGGGCTGACACGGTTTCAAATCAGTTTTTTTTTAACTCTATAGGGAGATCCCTCATCAAATGTGGTTACTCAACATTTTAGTATCAGTTACTTTGTCACTTTAGTGCGGGGGCGTGTGATCGAACGTGTACACTTTCACTGGCTTGAATGCATGATACCAGACGTTCTAATGCTCCCCCTTCCTTTCGATGATCAGACGTGGAAATTGTTCAGCACCTTAAGTGCTTCTTGCATCAGCTGAAAGGACCTAGCTTTAGATTCATAGGCATTGTGGGTATTGTAGGCTGGTAGTTTGCTGGCTGAAGAGGACTTTCCCTCTACACAGCGAAAAAGGAAATGTGCACCAATGATGCTCGCACCTACATCAATGCGAGTCTATATGTGAATGTGCGGCACGAAAGTGTTTGGAAACATGCGAAGGGTAATTGCACACTCATGTTGTATTTGCTTTCTCAAGTTAAGGGAATCCTTTTTGACAGCACAGTAAAAAGTGGAACGGTATGAAAAATGAGAGGGCGTGATATTAAAACATGCCTACACATGCTGTTGAAACACCCCCGCGCAGATCACACACACAAGAGAGAGAAACACGATCGTGAGTAAAACAAACACACACACACACACACACGCACACACACACAAACGCACTTGGACGAGATGACTGCAGTAATAACATGATGCTATATTACTACCATCTTCTGGTGGAACAGGCACACTTCATCCTTTCCCCATTTCTCTCATTCTAAACGCATATACACAACCACATGCATCCACACACACACACACACATCCACACTCACACAAACGACCATACACACACACACACATCCACACCCACATATCCACACACATCCACACCCTCACACATGACCACACACACACACACACATCCACACCCTCACACATGACCACACACACATCTACACACACACACACACACATCCACACCCACACATGACCACACACACACACATCCACACCCACGACCACCACACACAACTACACACACACACGCATCCACACCCACACACGACCACACGCACACACATCCACACCCACACACACACACACAACCGCACACATACACACATCCACTCCCACACACATCCACACACACACGGCCACACATGCAGGTTGTGTGTGTGACCAAAGGTGACCAAAGGAATAAGAAAAATAACACCCACGATGCCAGGAAAAACCTTTTGCATGTTACAAATTATACGAGGTGACAAAACTGCCTAATATAATTTGTATAACCTCTGTGACTTCAGACAGAAAGAGAGCAGACATATTCATATTCTCTCACGTTGTTCACGGTGACCAAAATAGCACCACAATAACACCCATACTGGCAGGATAATCCCTTTACATTTACAGAGGATTTTAGGGGAGGAGAAACAAAATATATCAGGTCCAAAAAAAAACCCTGATATAATTTGTATCCCCTCTGTGACGTTTGCTACAAAAGGGCAGACAACTTCATTTTCTGTCAGCACACGCACATGCACGCACGCACGCACGCACGCACGCACACACACACACACACACACACACGGTCACTTGATGTTATACAATAGCTATTGGCACATACTGCGATATAGCAATCCTGGACAATCCATACTAATCAGGTCAACGTTAAATATGATTTCACCCCTAATAAATTCCAAGCGATGTACGTTGGTCTTACCCATATATTAGCCAACACTGTTGCACATTCACAAGATAACCAATAGGTAGGCTAATAGAGTAGTAATAATCATGTTCGGTTTCTCGTTTGCCGTGTGGAAGCGCAGACAGATGCATTCCTGTCTGTGTAGAATGCATGGCCTGAAGCGGCTCCATCAAGCCTGAACACGCTGTCCCGTTCCAATCCTCCTCCATCAACCATTACGCTACGTTGTGCTTATGCTTCATGAGCAAATACAATATAAAGCAAACAACACCATTTTCTTATCACCCGAATGGCCAGAAAAGAAATAGAGAAATAGAGAAATAGATACGCCTATGCGTAATTTACACCAATCTTTATGCAAATTCATTGACCACTGATAACACAATGTGGAAACAACTTTTGGGTCTATGAACTGAATGACGTTTTCCAAGACAGATGAGTGAATGATATGACAGTCTGCATTGGGATCGGGCAGCAAACTTACACTTAGTTGTAAAAAGGGGCGTGGAATTCTCTGAACTGCGAAAAGGAAACTGGTGTTTTTGATCAGTGTCAACCACATTGTATGAGTGGTTACTTGCACCAAGGGCTTTATTCGAGAAGACAAACTTGCGTCACACTTCTTGCGCAGGGAGGACATGAGGACACATAAGACGAGGACGCTCTTGTCAGGTAAACTTGAACAGCAACACAGAGCGCAATTCCACTTGTGTGTGAGTCTGCTGTGGTACTGTCCTGACAGGCCTTTCAGTAGAAAAGCCCGTTGTCAACACATGCTGTTGTACATATGTCTGCTCGTAAAGTTTGTGTACATTTGTGGTGGTGACAGGTTTATTCTGGAGGGATCATACGCTGCTTCTGGATAACATTAGTAAATAGTTCGTTTTTCTAGCTTTGGGAATGAACATCATGAATTGTGTTTGTTTTTATTTGTAATACTACAAATAGATGTGATTGGTAATGCGTACTTCTTGCACACAGAGCGAAATAGTGCACTAACAGTGTTGACATTACTGTTATTACTGTCTATCATTAAGACGTTTATTTGACATACCTACCCAAAGCCAAACGCAATACAGTAATGTTCATGCCGGGTAAAGTTTCGATTCGGGAAAACAAACACCCGTTAAAGTTGACCACATTTACAATATGGTTTGTGGGGTGGAATTGAGAACGATAGATACACGGAAGAGCGTCATGTTCGACTTGATTCTGAGGTTAGTGTTTGAGGAATGGGTCATACGAAAATAATGTAGAACCGGGCTAAAGCATGGCAGGCTGTTACTCACGCTCGCACGCAGGTACGCACACACACACACACGCGCGCGCACGCACACACACACACACACACACACACACACACACACACACACACACACACACACACACACACACACACACGCTGAGCTTAGTGTGTAACTGCAGTAGACCACAGTCCAAGGAGTGTCCCGTGTGTGTCTGGATCGACCTTATATAGAGGCAACACTTGAACGTGCCTACATTCCAATGGTCTGATTATGTCAACCGCCTGAACGTGCATCTTAAGCGGTAGTTTACCGTACGTAATATCGAGACCTTGCGCATTCAGTCTACTTGGTGCAATTATACAGTGTGCTCTGACATTATATCGTACATACCCATGTGATACGCCTGATCCAGTTCCTTTTGTAATGTCTAACCTATGTACTCCACTGAATCTCATGGTCAATCAGGGTAGTAGCACAGGGTGAAAGCTGTGCTCCACCCAAATTCGCAATGTTTGCAGAAGGGGTGTGGTAAATGTGTGTACTTTTATACTGGAACATGGGTGTGTTTAGTGCTTGTGAGTGGTGTGTGTGTGTGGTATAGTCTATGTTTGTAGGTGTGTGCCTATCTGCATGCGCTTGTGCATCTGCATGTGCCTGTGTGTGTAGGCATACCTTCGTGAACTAATGTGACTGTGTGTGTATGTGTGTGTGTGTGTGTGTGTGTGTGTGTGAATGCGTTTGTGTGTGTGTGTGTGAATGCGTTTGTGTGTGTGTGTGTGTGTGAATGCATTTGTGTGTGTGTGTGTGTGTGAATGCGTATGTGTGTGTGTGTGTGTGAAATGTGCTGATAAGGGAGGGGGAACAGTCGACTATGTCAGGTCAAATGTCCTGGCCAGGACAGTGTTAATACTTGCCAGGCACCGGTACAGGTTACTGCATGTTAACTGTCTAACACTGCTAGTAGTAGGGGACATATGTTATTCATCTTTCCCTGAACGGTTCCATTTTGGGGGGGACTTATTGGTATTCGATTGGACGTTTCTGGCTAGTTTTGAAGTATTGGATTATGCTTGATTTGAAATGCCTGTTCAGCTTTGTAGAGACACAAATGTTTGCCTGCCTGCCTGTCTGTCTGTCTGTCTGCCTGCCTGCTGGTCTGTTTGTCTGTGTGTCTGTCTGTCTGTCTGTCTTTCTCTGTCTGTGTCTGTGACTGTGTCTGCCTGTCTGTCTGTCTGTCTGTCCGACTGTCTCTCTCTCTCTCTCTCTCTCTCTCTTTCTCTCTCTCTCTCTCTCTCTCTCTCTCTCTCTCTCTTCTCTCTGTTAGGACGACATGCTTGTGGAGTAGATGCTGTATATATGCAGTTGTACATGTAAATTCTATAAATAATTCTGTGAATTGTGTGGTCTGAGAACTGAAACCCTACACAAGATGAGGAAATCGAGAACTGCAGTGGAGTTTCGTCGACTGTTTCTCGTTACATATGTTACATATGATTGTGCTGTAAATCTTTTGATGTCTTCATGTTTTCAGGCTCTAGCTTGAAGCGAGACCCCTTACTAGTCTGTGGCGCACGGTTGTCCGTTCGTCTGCATTACTGCTGAGGTTCTTAACCACCAGGGTCCGTCACACTTCTGAAAGCGGACGTTGGCGTCACCCTTCGAAACCGTGTTGAGTTACGCACCTTCAAATGTAAGGTGAGAAACAGAAGTTTCCGTTTCCGTCAAAACTGCAGCCTCTCTAACGCGTCAAAAACATCTTAAGAGATCAGGTTGGAATCGCCTGATGACCACAGTACAAATCGAGCTTTTTTTGGTTTCAGACGCCAGCATCGTGGCCTTGACTAAGGTCACGAAGGTCGTTAATGCTGTTGTAGCCTACATGGGGAGGTTTGTCAATAAAGCATGCAAAGAGAATATTAAGATGTTGTAACATCTCATACTCACTTTGTCTCTGAAGGAAATTGAAATAACATGATGGCCGGACTTAAAAATATGAAAAGTAGGATCTTTTTTTTAAATAAGAAAAGCATGTTGTCCCTTTTAAACATCACTGACAGCTCAATGCCACTGGAATGTCACTTTTAAAACTTTGGGGCACTCCTAATTTACAGCCAATTGTGTTCCAGCAATCTACCTCCATGGCTTGGTTTTTGAAACCTCTGCTCATAAAACGTGGCCAGGAAGAACGTTGTGGTTCGGATAAGATTTGCGAGCACCGCATCTTATCTATGACTTTATTTTGGACCGTTTCTTGTTGCAACTTTAAATAATACAAAAAAATGTTGACCTTTTCTATACAATCAGTGTATAAGTGTATACCGTACATTAGCAACACTATCAAACGGATGCATTCATTAATCTACATGCCCGATTGGCAGAATACGCACATGTAGTGCTTGTGGTCAGATCGTTGAGAACAATAAATAGTTACACTTCCTGTAATTATTTCCCTCAGCGTGAATGCCACACTATTACTCGTATCAGGGTGAGGGCTGAAGATTATACTTATATCCTCTGAGTGTGTCAGTGGGCCAAGGGTATTTTTTTTTGTTTATGCTTTGTCCTTGAATCAATTTCGCTTGAACCATGCTTTGGTCAAATTCCACTTACTCTAATAACTTTCTCTGTCTCCAGTTGGAATCCACGACCTTCTGCTCCCATCGATGCTCTCTCTCCTTCTCTCTCCTGTGTGGAAGCCCTGGTTGTAGACCACCATGTGGGACCCCCGGGATCCCATCCAGGACGTCTTCTCCTGGCTCACCAGCCTCCATTTGGCCCAGTACACCGTCTCCTTCCAACAGGGGGGCTACAGGCACCTGGAAGACTGCAGGAAGCTGACCGAAGAGCATCTCCTGGAGCTTGGGGTGCTCCCTACAGGCCACCGTAGACGCATCCTGCGCAGCTTGGAAGCCGCGGGGGCGGAGCTGAAGGGGCAGGACAGCGGGAGGGGCGGGAGGAAGCCTGTCCCGTTTCCGAGGCACATCTTCAAGGAGACCACCAGAGCAGCATCCTGCCGGCATCCTGAAACCACCGAGCGGCCCAACGTCTCCAGAGGCGGGCAGACTTTACCACCGGGGGCGGGGCTAGGGTCAGAGGTCACCGAGGGGGAGCATTCCGACTCTCCCTCCCCCAGCGGGTCTCTCAGAACCCCCGTGCCTTGCCAGCGAGACCCTCACAACATCTGCAACCCCTCATCCAACGCCTCCACCACCAGCAGTAGCGACTCCCCCTCTGTTTTATCCCTGCCCTCTGATTGGGAGACGGGCTCGGAGGACCTCTACTCTTGCGCGCCGGAGATCACGATTGGTACAGCCGAGCCCCAGTGCGGTGCCAGTGAGGAACCAGAGGGCTTCCAGGGAGAGATGGTGGACAACGCCATTTATGAGGACTTCAAGGGCCCCCGCGGTCTGATGCCTACCCACTCCTATAAACTCAGGCATCGGCCTGTTCCAGAGATTCCTGAGCAGGCTTTCCTGCCCCTCCAGGGATGGTAGGCATACACACGCTACTCTACTGTTCAGCCAATATTGTCTGGTCAAATATCTCATTATCGATGCACTGGCATCACAACGGGTGGACTGTTTTGTTGTTGGTGCTGAGCTGCAGCACTCGCCCCTCCCGCACACACACACACACACACATACGCGCACGCACACACACACACACATACACGCACACACACACACGCACACACGCGCGCGCGTACTGACATCAATTGAATAGTTGCCTGCAAACGCAACGCAACTGAGGTGGTGTGTACTAAATCATCGTGTGTATGAGCCGTGTTCATAAAGGAAGTAGTTTGACATTGTTTTTGAAAGTGAGAGAACATTCGAAGCGAGGGGCCACGTGGCATTCGTTTCTCTAACTAAACCCGCTTCTCCAAAACTCTTCCACCTGAACCCCACAGCCTGCTGCGTGTCTCACTCCCTCCTCCCCACTGTGTGGCGGCGCTGGTGCTAATCCAGTTATTTCTCTTCCCTTTGCAGGCGGGCGCCCACGCCTTTAACAGCCAGCGCAGAACACCTACCAACCAACCAGGGTCCCACTGGTGCGAACGGCAAGCTGAAACGTATGTGGCGCACGCACACACACACAGGAACACGGAAGCACACACACACACACACCATTGTAGCTACATCCGATTTATCTATACAATGAATATTTTATTTGGCGTAGACAGCACTGCTGTCGCTCGCCCTGATGAAATTGGGCGGGTTGGGGGGGGTGAGGAGGTGGGGCGTGCGTGTGTGTTTTGGATGTGTCACGGGAGGACGAGCCGGCCTGTTTTGGCGAGCGTGCCTGCGCCTCGCCGGAATTGCGCTCTCATCTGGTCTCATGGTGAGCCGTGCCGCGCGGCGCTCTGTGCCGCCTTCCAAACTTTCAAAGTAGTTAGCAACTTCCCGAGTCTTAAAACGCGTGCGGCACAAGTGATTTTTACACTTCCACCGAAGCGCTCGCCCTCTCTCTCTCTCTCTCTCTCTCTCTCTCTCTCTCTCTCTCTCTCGCCCTCTCTCTCTCTCTCTCTCTCTCTATTTCCACGTTGGTTTCGACATTAATGTGGGTGCCATAGGAATTCATTCTTTCCCCATCAAAGTGACACAGAGTTCTTGCTTTTCCCTGTAAGGCTAGAATTGGTTCCAGACATTGGTTACAATATCCACGGAGGAATTAGGTTGATTTATCTATATTATTTTCTCCTTTCGCATACCTTAATCTTCTTTCCTCCTTCTCGCACTCTACAACTTTCTCATTCTACGCGGACGTACAGTAGCTACAGGTAGACAACCCAGGGAAGGAAGGAGGGAGAGATGGAGAGGAGAAGTGAGAGGAAAAGAGAAGAGAAGAGGGAGGGGAGAGGGAAATAGACCGAGGTAGAAGAAGGTGGGGAGGGAGACGGGAGAGTCAGTGGACCAAGGAGAGAACATCTCTGGTGTGGTGTGAAGGTCAAGATCATGATAAATGATCCTTGTGCCTTCAAACCATTGGAGATGTCCACTGAGATGGTGGGATGATGCAGTGGTGGAGGTCCAGATGAAGACCACCCGACTAGACCAAAACATAGACTGTCTGTCCTCTATCTGTTTGTCTTCCTATAGGTGTGTGCGTGTAAGTGTGTAGGGGCAGGGCGGGGCAAGAGGGGGAGTGAATGACCATGCGAAAACCGTGCTTTTCAGCGGCTGTCGTTACACGAGCGTATCTTGTGTGAGTTGATGTGAGAACGTTCTAGCATCTCTGTGTGTCCGTCCCCCCTGGCGGTGCCCACCAGCCCTGACGGCACCCGGGAGATGACGCTGTCATTTTTCAAAGTGACAGATGTTGGCCCATGTGGGGGTCGCCCCGGGTCTGCAGACTAATGGGCTCTGGGTCAAACGCACACACTTGTGCACGCATCCATACACACACACACACACACACACACACACACACACACACACACACACACACACACACACGCACACACACACACACACACAGGAAGTGATTTCCGTACAGAACCCCATTCAGGGAACGTCCTTGGTGGGTCCATTGCAGTTCTCAGAGAGGAGACAACTTTCAGACAGTTAAACACACCCATAGAACAGTGAGGTCAGGAGTTGCTAATGAAGGAAGAATTAAGGAACGGTAATTTCTACATTTACCCATAAGTCAACATTTTGTTTTGTTTTTGTTATTGTCTTCTGTTTCAGCCCCACTTCAGAGAACCTTGACTCCGATTGACCCGTACGGAGAAACCTTCCTGTTCAACAACCCAGGGAACACACTGGTATAAGACAACAATTCTATATTTTATAGTTGAATTATGACTGTATATCGATTGCATTAAGCCGTATCAGACCTAAAAGCTTACAAACTATTTTTGAGTAGCCAGAAATGATCTATTTCAATGCCAGCAGATAGGCTAGATTTACTTCCCTCTCAAATGTCACATTTAACCACAAACAGAAGCTGTTCATTTTTTCTAAAGGCCTTTGAGGTGGAAAGTCATTCGAAGTGCGCTTGACCCAGCTACACTACACTAGCCTAGCTTAGCCTAGCTGCTAGCGTTGCCCAACCTCGCATGGCATGCCACATTAGCAAAGCCTACCCTTCTTCTTCTTGTAGGGCCAATGCAGCTGTGACCATGCTCCTAATATTCCCATCCTCTCTAGGATGGAGATTCCAGGAGAGAGACCCCGGCGAACAAAACGAAGCAACCTAGGTAGGTTGAAAGAGCCCACTCATGACGACGTTTCTCCCTGGGCCGCTGCATCTGCGCTTGCTTTCCTCACCCCACGCCTTTGTTGCGCAGCGACTTCACGTTTCGAGGAAAGAGGAAGGCGTAACGCTCAAGTATAGCGTGCATGCTGGACACCGTAGCCCCATAGTATTAACCCCTTGACAACAGCTCTGCCCAAAGGCATTAGTAGGCCTTGGCGTTTCCAGAACATGGTCGTTCAACGAAGGCATGAGGTCACGTAGATGTTTAGATTTGAAGAACCACCTACGTAGTAACCCTTCTTAACAGTTTGGTCGTCGGTCTGTATTGCAATGCTCATAGCTTGTTTTCTTTGTTGTCAACCGACGTCACTTATAACAGAAAGAAACACGCCGGGCAGAAGCATCCGGACTATGGCGAGGGGGACGGCAGTCATCAACCTCTCGCCTCCACCACCTCCAACCTCTACGAGGACGCGTACTCAACCGTCAAACAATGCGCCGCCGTTTTGAAACAAGCAAATCAGAGCCGGATGCACAAGCACCCTCCTCCCCCCCCTCCTCCTTCTGGCCCGGCGTCCATGGTGATGGTGGAATGCGACCTCTACTCCCTGTCCTGTGATGCCCTGGGAGGTCTCGTCAAGAGCACTTTACCCCTCCAGACAGATATCTCTCCCTACGCCTGCTTCTACAGTGCCCCCAAAACCACGCTGAAGACTGGTTGGCTGGATAAACAGTCCCCTCAAGGGTGAGACCCAATCGGATGCTTGAACTCAATTGTCTGACTTCATTCCTTCTTCAGCGTTTCACTCTTGCACTCAGTCACAAAACAACAGCAGTACAAACGGATATGTGGGTGTTTTGAAGCTAACTTCAGATACACAGCCAACTGTCATGTTGAAATACTTACAGTGTGGTAGTGTTTCCTATTGGCTGACCACAACCCAGAATTGTACTAAGAGCAGCCAACCACCACATGCTGTTCCTCTATCAGTCTTCGGCTAGTCTAACCAATCAGTGTGCCTCTACGTTTCATTCTTCTTAACTGACTGAATGTTTGAACTTCAAGCATGTTGGAGTCATGTTTACCATCCATTTCACTCTTGTCAAACTGCCTTTGGCCTTGAGATATACCCGTGTTAAGTAACATAATTAGCATTGTTCAACGATGGCTGACTCCTATGTTGTGGAATGTACAGCACGGTTAATTGTTGCACATACATTGTGACACAACATTGCAATTTACGCGCTCCAATGTGCCACTTAATACGTTGACCTATTGGATATTTGCCGAGGCTCAGAGAATGTTAGTGGGGGTGTTGCCATTGCCAACATATCAATCTGTCTCCTCTGTTCCTTTTAGAAAGCATGTTTTTCAGAGGAGATGGGTGAGATTAGATGGAGAGGGTCTCGCCTACTACAACAACGACAAGGTCAGTTTGTTGAACCGCACGCACACACACGACCAAGCCGCGCCTTCACACAGACACACACTCGCAAAGTTTGCGTGACAATTTCAAACCTTTTACCAACGCCCCAGTCACTCACACAGACACCAATTCACCACCACCTCACACCTTCAGCTAGTAAAAGGAAGTCTATCTTTAAAAATGACAAGCAGGGTAGCAGGATATTTCTAGCCTGTGGCACGCATGGGTTCTGATCAACCACCCAAGCCTGTTTCTGTTTCCATGACAATTAGCTGCCGCGCGGTACGGAGATGCTCTTCCACGCCCGTGCAGACTCCTTTCTCTGTGACCGCCGAGTGGAGGAGTTAGGATGTCCTCCCTCCTTGCTCCTAACCTGCCTCTCTTGCCAGTTAGACCTCCCTCCTTCCCTCCGTCCCTCCCTCCCTCCCTTACGTTTTGTCTCTCTGTCCGGCCGGCTGGCATCCTACCCCCCCCCTGCCCCCCCCTGCCCCCCACCCCCCACCTTCCTTCCTTTGCACGCTGTCTTTCAAGACAAGGTGGCAACTTTGTCCTGTGTGTATGCTCTTGTGCAGCGGAGAGGAAGGAGAAAGAAGCTGCATACTTGACGTGTTGAGACTCAACACTTGATTTCAGCACAAGGGAGTTGTCATTTCCTTTTGAGGCGCTGCACATGGGTACATAGTTGCATTCAGAACGTATAGCGTGTTTGTACATACAGTAGTTACATATATACATTGCACATGGACATAACGTGCGCGTATGTCGTCTTTTGTCCAGGCGTTGGCCGTTGCAAAGAGATCTGGTCATGGGAAATGATGTGTAGTGCGTAGGGTATAGACCAGGGTAAACAGATACGTGTCGTTTTCCTTCTTAGGACTACAGAAGCGGTGCGCTTGTATTCAGTAGCTGTGCCGCACCGCCATCGCACGACTTATCTGGGCCTGCTTTGGGTGTTTCGTTATTTTAAAGTCCCACAGTAACTTGACTGTCAGCAGAGTTAAACTCTTGGGAGAGCATGTATGTGTGTGTGTGCTTGGAGCGTTTTGTTTCTACTTCTTTCCACAAGCCGTTGACCAATCAGGCGCCCCCCAGACATGCTTTCAGCTCAGAAACAAAAGGTGTGTGCATGTGCGTGTCGTGCGAGGAGTCGACCTCCGCTCTGCCCTCACTAGACCAGCACGTTTTGCTGCTGCAGCATTGCGCAACAACGCAATCAATGATGTGAACCCCCGGCTGATGCCTGCTCGTTAATCACCTACTAATTATAGCTCCTCTCCTGCCTCTCTCGCTCTCTCCCTCCCGCTCTCTCCCCCACACGCTCACCCCCTCCCCCACCCCAACCCCCCCTGTTTTCTCTCCATGGCGTTTTATTTATCGGAAGGACACGCTTCTTCACTTGTAGCATCAGAGGCGAGAGGGAGCCAGGGCACTGAGCACTTTATGCTTGACGCTGCTATGAGTGTAGTCGTGGCTGGTCATTGGGGAGAGGGTGGAGGTTGAGTGTGTACGTGAGCGCAGGAGCGTCTGCGTGCGTTCGTTGCAAGGAGACGGGCACCTCATGGGCATGCCATAAGCCGTGCTTTGACTTTGGAAAAGTCCGAGGCAAACTGCGAGACTTTTTTCCCCCCTGTAGCAGGATGCTACGTCAGAGTTCTGGGTGAGGAGAGAGGGAAGGGGGGGGAGGGAACGGGGAGGGGAGGGGTTCAACAACTCCCCCCTCCTGCCACATAGTCTTGTCTGGCTGCCCGCTAGCCTTCCAACACTGATATACCGTCATTAGCATGTGGGGATGAGGAAAGATCGGCTCCACAGCAGGTCATTGAAAAAAAAGTTTTGAAACGATAGGTATGTGTGCGTGTTGACAGTGCGATTCAGGTACAGTCAATTTTGGAATCCGTGTAAAACCACCAAACTATACTTTGCGAAGCCTTCCTCCCAACTTTTAGTCTCAGATGGAAAAGATCGTACTTAATCACGGTCACATCCCCCCTCCCCTCTGCCTCCTGTGATGTCGCAATTCAGATGGGCACCGGTGGCGTGGGAGAAGGGAGCCAGCGACTATCCCATGCCTGTTTAAACCCCTCCTCCCCTCTTCCCCATCTCAAACCCGCGTTTCGTCCGATTTCGTCAACCTCAAGGTTGGGTCCGTGGACTGCCAAGGGACCCATGGGGCCCCTAAAGAGCCTTGGTCTGGCCTCCCATAGTCCCAGAGCCTGACTCTCCCGACGTGACGTGTGTGTGTATGGCTGTGTGTGTATGGCTGTGTGTGTATGGCTGTGTGTGTATGGCTGTGTGTGTATGGCTGTGTGTAGGTGTGTGTGTGTGTGCTTGTGTCTGTCTGTAAGCCCAAAGCCAGGCTTTGCTGTGTGGAAAGTGAAGGGTTGATAGGGATGAAGGTGGTGAGTGAGGTTAGGGGGGAATAAGGGATGAAGGTGGTGTGGTGTGGGGGGTTAGGGATGAGGCAGAAGGATCAGAATCTGTCTGTCTCGTCTGTCTGTCTCCAACCAATAAAGCTCTTTCGTGCCAGTCCTGAAAATCATGCCTTCACTCCTTCTTCCTTTCTTCCTCTCCCTCCCTCTGTTTCTCTCTCTCTCCTGTTATCACTATCACTCTCTCATTTGTTCTCCCATCTGCTCCTCTTTGCCAAGTGTAGGGTTTTGACAACATCTCAGAGTATTTGGAGCAACTCATTTATAGCATGCCTGTCTGTAGCAGGGCCCGTCTAGCTTAACTGGGCTGTTGTTCTTTGTTCACAAACATCACGTCAGAGGTTAATGGCTTGTTATTTGGCTAAAGTTGGTTTAAGCTCCAAAGCCTTAATGTCTTAAATGACTTATCAATGGCATCGCAACCCCCTTCCTTTCCGTGGTGTAGTACCACGTGTTCACCAGTTGGTGTCCCCATTCCTCCACAAAAACACCAGCCTCCGGGACGCCAATGCCACTTTGAGACTTTAGATTCAAGGCTGGTGAAAGAGCCCTTTTCTCTCTCTCTCTTTATTCTCTGTCTTTCTCCACATGTTCCCCTCTATCATACAGGGCTTTTAGCTCCATAGCTGTGCCTTAATTGCTTCCTGAAGTGTGTGTGTGTCTGTCTGTCTGCATGCGTGTGTGTGTCTGTTTCAGAGACATAAACACACACGTCAACCAATCCAAAACAGACCTACACAAAAGCACGCCAGCCAAGAGCGAACGAGGGAGAGAGCAAAAGTCGAAGGAGCGCGAAAAAAAACGTGGGGCCGGGAGAGAGGGAGAGAAAGAGAGAAACGGAGACAGATAGAGGAGAGAGATGGAGGGAGAGAGGGAGAGAGAGAAACGGAGACAGATAGAGGAGAGAGATGGAGGGAGAGAGGGAGAGAGAGAAACGGAGACAGACAGAGGAGAGAGATGGAGGGAGAGAGGGAGAGAGAGAAACGGAGACAGATAGAGGAGAGAGATGGAGGGAGAGAGAGGGAGAGAGAGAGGAGGAAGTATGGTGGGAAGCAACTGTGCAAGCAATGGATGGAAACAACGAGACCAGCCAGGCCGCTGGAGCAGCGAGGCACCGGGAGGGAGATAAGGAGGGGTGGGGTGGGGAGAGAGAGAGGGGGGGAGAGGGGAGAGGGAGGGGGAGAGAGAGAGAGAGAAACAAGCGGCGGGGCGATCCGGACAGAGGGAAGGATCAGGCGTCTATTATCTTGACTGAGAGATAGTGAGGCCTCATTGCTCTGGAGGTTCTCCCCTGGGTTTACCTTTCAAATACTGACGCTCTGAACTCAACGGCTGGGGTCTGCGCGTTTGTGTTTTGGATGTGCCGCCGCGTGTCAGCGCCGGGTACGTAGATGCACGACGCGGATTTTCGTCGCCGACGCCGACCGAACAACTCCATTCCGACGTCAGCGTGCCTTTGTGCGTGTGGCTTAGCGATTGGCTCTGGATGTAAGCGACGCCAGTTCCGATCGCAGCGCATTATCAGTCTTCGCGCATTTCTGTCACTCCAAGACTTTGACCCCATGTTTCTACCGCCCCGCCCACCACAACACTACCAGTGTATTTACACGAGCTCCCGTGATTATAAAAAGCTCTTTCCTCACAACCCGAAACCCCCATTAAAACAATTAATTACAGATAACCCAGATTATGAATAATTATCATCACTAAGGCAGAGTTTTTCGCTTATATTTCGCTATTGAATTCTGTCCCCGTCTCTCTTCCGTCTGCATGTACAGAGCGAGAGAGAGAGAGAGAGAGAGAGAGAGAGAGAGAAAGAGGGGGAGAGGATGAGAGTGTGTGCGGTTGTGCGTCTACCATATGTCTGGTATGTACCACGGTGACCTGTGCGTGCGCGTGTGTGTGTGTGTATATGTGTATATGTGTGTGTGTTTGTTTGGCTACTCAATTGGTTTTGATGTTCAATTCCTGAGGAGAGGTAAACATGCTCTGTGTCACTAATTAGGCTGCGCTTGCTCCCTGCCATTGTTAACACCCTGCCTTCATCCTTCTGGAAGGACCCCTCTCCCAACCTCGTAGGCGTCTTCATTTGTGCCCGTTTTTCTCGCTACTTTTCTTCTTTCTCTCCAGATGATCTTCTACACTTCCCAGTGTGTGCTGGGCATTGTTATTTCTGTCTGTCTCGTGGGTCTTTTCCCTCTCTCTTTCTTTCTCTCTCTCTCTCTTTCTCTCTCCCTCTCTCTCTTTCGCTCTTTCTCAGCCCCTCTTTCTTTCTTGCGATTTCATTCTCTCCGTCATTGTCTTTCCCGACCGCACTAATTTGATCACTTTTTTCCTCTCTCTATTCTCCCTCCCTCCCTCATCCCAGTCCCTGTCTACCTGTACATCGTGGCCTGTGTATTTTCGTCCGCGCGGTCTCCAGGAATAGTATTGTGAGCATGTCAAGGTCACTCTCTTAATGAAGGGTGCTGAGGGGGGGGCGGGGTGGGGGGCCGGGGTGGGGTGGGGGAGCGGGGATAGGTCCGGCCACAGCCCTTCCCTGCATCCCTCCATCCTCTCTCCCTCCCTCCCTCCCTCCCTCCCTCCTCCCTCGCTCCCCTCGTCCTTCCCTGGCTCCCTCCTCCCTCTCTCCCTCCCGTCCACACTCCCACACTCCTCGCTCCGCTCATGCCACCAACACAAGCCACCGTGGGCCAACAGAGAATTAGATTTAGGTCAAGTCTATGCAAGAGAGAGAAAGAGCAAGCAAGAGAGTGACTGGAGGAGAGGGAGACGATGCCTGTGTTTAAATCAGTGTACTTTGCAATGATAATGACTTTATAGAAATGAATAATGCAAAGTCTGAATGGCCCCTTCTTTAATCCTACTATATTCACGCCCGTGCAAACACATAATGTCCCACTCTGTTATTCAGCGCGGGGGTAGCATATGAAATATTACAATATAATGTACTTACTGTAACTTTATTTCAACTTTTATCCCCGAATGCACAATGCCCCTTTTCAATTGAATTCTTGAGTTCTTGTGGAACGGTCGCAGTTTTGCAGTTAGTTAGCCAGTTTTGTGTAGTTAGCCGATGACCTAGTACTTTCAATGTTGTCACTGGAGATGGAAGAAAAAGGGGCACCGGTCTCTAGTGCACAAGGCTCATTATTCGGGTGTTGTGCTGTTGCTTTGTGTGTGTGTGTGTGTGTGCGTGCGTGTGTGTTTGTGTGTGTGCATCGCCAAATCCCTCTTCAGTCAACTAGCATTTCCTGTTTGGATTGCTACCTATTCCCAGTGTGTGTGTGTGTGTTCGAGTGCGAATCTATAAATAGGTTAGAGTGTTGGTCTCCTGGTTACAGATTTGTACCAACTGCTGTTTCACCCCCAGAGGATTGTGCGTGTGTGAGGATTGTGTGTGTGTGTGTGTGTGTGACTTTCTTGTCCGTCTGCCCATTCAGGAGATGTACTCTAAAGGCTTGATCCCAGTGGGGGTTATGAAGCAGGTTGGACCGCAGGGGGACAACAAGTTTGAGGTGGTCACCTCCCTCCGAGTCTTCATCTTCCGCACCGAGAGAGAAGGTAATAAGGACCTCTCCTCCCTCGCCCCCCTCCCTCGCTCGTCCTCTCCGTCCCCTGGTCCTCTCCAGAAGCGTCTCGCTCCCTTCTGGGGCGTTTGACATGCTATCCCTCAGGCTTCGCCTGCTGCTGGGCGCTCCTGTGTTAGGAGCTGCTTGCTGCCAAGCTCAGCTCTCTCTCCTCTCTCTCTCTCTCTCTCTCTCTCTCTCTCTCTCTCTCTCCATCCTCTCTCTCTCTCTCTCTCCATCCTCTCCCCCTCCTCTCTCCCGCTCCTCTCCCTCTTCTCCCGCTCCTCTCTCCCTCCTGTCCTACTCGTCTTCCTCCTCTCTCCCTCTTCTCTCGCTCCTCTCCCCCGGCATCTCCTTCACTTATCCTCTTGCCCCTGTTTCCACCCCTTAATCTCTGTCTCTCGCCATCCGCCTCCCTCCCTCCCTCCCACCCACTCTCCTTTCTCTCTGTTTCCTCTTCTCTCGCTCGCTCTTCCTCTCTCCCCTATGTTTTTCAAACAGAATAGAGAAAGAACTCTCCCCGTGTAAACATTCTTGCCAATTAGGTTCGTCTCTGTCTGCTCTAATGAAGGCAAACTCAGACGTTTTCCACTATTTATCCTCTCTTCACGCGCACACACACACACACACACAAACACACACACGCGTACGCACACAGATCTGATACATTTAAAATCAGCCAATGAGATGACACGGTGAGTTGGTTTTCACCAATGGCAAGGGATATGTCTATTGTGATGATGTTGATGAGGGTCTTAATGAAGTTGACTCTTTAGACTGTAAGAGTCCTGCTTTTCCGATGTGTGTTACAAACCCTTGCTGCCTGTGTGGATTGCATTCAGCATACAGTAAACGCGGCACTGTACATACACACATACGAATGCATGCGTTGTCATGGCAACCCCAGTGACAATGATGCGGGCGAAGGACTTGCCTCAGCGTTGTTTTCGGGTGACGATACCATGGCGACCACGTCTGGTCGATCTCCCCGAGACTCCTAGGCACGCTGACACGCCGCTGCTCAGAATAGCAGCGGCCGATAGGTGACCTGACCTGCTCATTAGTGCTAAAGCACACGGAAGGCCTCCGCCATGAGGCGCTTGGCGTGCGGCCAGGCATCACGGCGAACGGCGGCGTCGGATGAGCAGCCTGTCTCACCAGTTTTACTGCCTGCTGTCTACTTCCAACTCACCTCTCGGCACGAGAGACAGCTTTTTTTAATCAGGCCATCAACTGCATCTCAAGTCACATTTTTCGGTACGACTCGACTTTAACTACGTGCTGATAGAACCACTGTACCGATCGACGACTTTCGGTGATTTATTTGTTTGTTTATTTATATGTTTTAGGGTTGTTGTTGTTGTGGGGGGTTTTGCGGGGGGGGGGGGGGGCGTTCTTCCTTTATTGGCAGACAGCAACGTCCCATCCATCAGCCTGACTACCGGTCACTATTCATACCTCACTCTCAACACTACTGACACTGGGAGAGAGGGAGGGAGAGGGAGAAGGAGAAGGAGAGGGAGAAGGAGAGGGAGAGGGAGAGGGAGGGAGGGGGCCGATACAGGCAGGCATCGACTGTGTGGGGTTTGGGGAATGTCTGAGTCAGTAGCAAGCTGGGAGATGGAGGGGGAGCAAGAGAGAGAGAGACAATGGTAAAGAGAGGAATGAAGGAGGAGAGAGAGAGAGAGAGAGAGAGAGAGAGAGAGAGAGAGAGAGAGAGAGAGAGAAAGAGAGGAGGGCAAAATGGAAGCTAGGTAGAGCAAGAGAAAGGTAGGGAGAAAGGGAAGGATGGAGGGAATGAGGGAGAGAGAGAGAGAGAGAGAGAGAGAGAGAGAGAAGGGGAAAGCTTGGCCCCGTCACCTCATGCATCTTTAAACAGGCCCCCTCGCCTCGTCTGAGAGAGTCATCAATCTTTGGGCAAACACGAGGGAGAGAGGGAATTTGAGGGAGGAAGAGATGGAGGGAACGAGGGAGGGCGAGAGGCATGTAGAGTATTGGACGAAACAGAGAGACTTGACTTGAAAGAAAGAGCAGGAGGTACCGGGAAGAGACACAAGAGTTCAAATCCAACAAACAAAGCGAGTCCCATTAGCAGAGAGACAAAATGAAAGAGAGAGAGAGAGAAAGAGACAGAGAGAGAGAGACAGAGATGGAGAGAGAGAGAGAGAGAGAGAGACAGAGATGGGGAGAGAGAGAGAGACAGAGATGGAGAGAGAGAGAGAGAGAGAGAGGGAGAGAGAGAGAGAGAGAGAAAGAGAGAGAGAGACAGAGGGAAAGAGAGAGAGTTAGAGAACAACACTAAAAACAGACAACAGAGCAGGGCAAAGCAGAGAGACAGAGCTGCTGAAAGAGAGCGAGAGTCGGCTGGTGAATAATTGAAAGACACCAGAGAGCGCGAGAGTAAGCACACAGCTGTCCGTCTGTCTCGTGGACTCTCCTGCGGTCTGCAGGTGTGCCGGCTCCACTGTCCCCCTTCCTCCCCCCCCCCCCAGGTCCAGGTAGACATCAGCTGCAAAGATGGAGGGAAAGCGAGGGGGTGGGGAGGCCCGGGGAGGGAGAGGGGTGGGCGGGAGGAAGGGGGAGTAGGGGTGAAGGGGTAGGGGAGGAAGGGAAACTAGCAGAGGCTAGGGTGAAGAGGATCGAGAGCCAGCTGAGGCGGTATGGAAGTAGAGAGAGAGAGAGAGAGAGAGAGAGAGAGAGGCAGGGATGGAGGTAGAGAGAAAGAAAGGCAGGCGTGGAGGCAGAGAGAGAGGGAGGCAGGGGTGGAGGCAGAGAGGGAGGGAGGCAGGTGAGGGAGAGCAGCGGGAAGGGGTGAGATGGAGTTGGTGATCGAGGGAGTTATAAAACATACAAGTAGCACTATAGCCATTAAAACGAAGGAAGAAAAAGAGAGGGAAAAAAGACTGAGGAAAATAACATGAGCATGTTGCACAGCATATTGGACACAGCCATGGCAACCGCTGACTTAAATATATTGAGGAGGACAGCAGGGAAAATAACCGTGATGCAGTACCCTCTGCCTTACAGTGTGGATCTTACGCCCTCAGATATGAAAAGTTCAACTGGAATTATTAAAAATAAAGTAAAAATGACGTGTGTTGTCTGGTCCTGGCCTGTGGGAGAATTCCACTCACCGAACACGCTGGAAGATTATAGATGAGGCTGTTGTTGCATCCAGTCTTGTCCTCCAAGTCCCCCGGAGAGAGATGAGAGAAAGGGACGAGAGAGAGGGACGAGAGAGAGGGACGAGAGAGAGGGACGAGAGAGAGGGACGAGAGAGAATGATGAGAGAGAGGGGTGAGAGGGGGACAAGAGAGAGGGATGAGAGACGAGTGAACGAAAGCGGGAGAGAGAGGGGACCACAGAAAGAGAAGGACAGAGAGAGGAGAGATAGAGGGGTTGAGAGGGGAAAGAGGAGAAGGGATAGAGAGATGACGAAAAGAGAGGGACGAGAGAGAGGGACCACAGAGAAGGACGAGAGAGAGTGATGAGATAGAGGGGTGAGAGGGGGACAAGAGAGAGGGATGAGAGAGAGCGAGAAAGGAGGAACGAGGAGAAACGCACACACGCAACACACACACATACACACATTTACACACACACCTACACACTTGCACAAGCGTGGGCTGTCAAGGGTCAGGAAAGGTCAACGGGTGAATGGAGGACAGGCCAAAAGGAACAGAGCAGGGAGGGAGTGTGCGCCTGTGTGTGCGCCTGTGCGCGCTCCTGTGTTCGCCTCATGTGTGTGCCGCCTGTGTGTGTGGTGGCATCAAGCCCGGTGTAGTATTAAGCCACGCTCAACACTTACCCATTCTCCTTAAAAACGGGGGTATGGACACCGTCATCCTTTAAAACATAATCATAGAACTTAATCCTCTTTAAGACTATTAACACCATGCTACACCTCACTACGCTTTGGTGCTGTTTGAGACAGCTTGTAATAAATTAACAGAATCTCAACATCCTGCCTGCGTCTCTCCAGAGGGGGGGGGCATAAATTAATTCCTGTTTTACACCCAAATTATTCCCTCAACGCTTTCTCTGCGCCTACAAATTGTCTGAAGATCGTCTTTGCGGGAGTCAAAGTTAGCATGGACTGCAAATTGAAGGCGTGTTGCGGTACGTGTGAACCGCAGGGTCACTTGTGCAAGGGCTTATTGGTTTAGTATGTCGTTGACTTGTTTCAGTTCTTCTGATGGGGCCCGTGTCAGAATTGCCGAGTTTGAATGACAGAAGGGGAGGGGAGGGGGGCGGGGGGGGGCTTGTGTATATTTGTTTCCCTGCTCGTGCTCACCCAGTCACCCAGTCACCCAGTCACTCACTCACTCAGTCACTCAGTCACTCACTCACTCACTCACTCACTCACTCACTTACCCTCTCCCTCTCTCTCTCTCTCTCCCTCTCTCTCTCTCTCTCTCCCTCTCTCTCAGCAGAGCGTCAGGAGTGGATAGAGGCTCTGCAGTCTGCCATTACCTCCCCAGCTCCCATTTCCCAGAAGCCTTCCGCTAAGAGCCGAGGCGGGGGGGTCCTGGCCACCAGCAGGAGCAGCTCCCTGGAGCTGCGGGGCTACAAAAGCAAAGTGTTTGTGTCCCTGGCCGGCACCAGGTTCAGGCTCTGCAAAACTGAACAGGTAGCTGATTCCATCACAACAGAAACCCCTAAACGTGCCTTACCCAGAGACCCTGGTGTTGAGCTCAACACCACCCTGGTGTAGAGCTCAACATCACCTGGTGTAGAGCTCAACACCACCCTGGTGTAGAGCCCAACACCATCTAGTGTAGAGCTCAACACCACCCTGGTGTAGAGCTCAACATCACCCTGGTGTAGAGCCCAACACCACCCTGGTGTAGAGCCCAACACCACCTGGTGTTCTGTTCTCTACCCTCTTCTTCTTTCCATAGAATGGAGTTGTTATAAGTGACTTATTGAATCAAATAATCAGAAATGTGTTTTTAGTGGGAATGAAGGTGGCTTATTTGGATTGATTTGTTGTGCGGTGTTCTCTGGCTTGCCATTGGCCCTGGGTTTGAGAGCAGGGTTTTACAGCAGCCAATAATGTATCATCTTTCCTGAACCCCCGTAGGACTATTTGATGAACAGTATGTTGGAAATGCAATGGTGGAGTCTCTGATGTTAGCAAATCAATGCGAACATTTGTTTCATTCCTGTTCTCTTGTGCTCTCTCTCTCCATCTCTCTCTCTCTCTCTCTCTCTCCATCTCTCTCTCTCTCCATCTCTCTCTCTCTCTCTCTCTCTCGTCCTATCTGCCTCTCTCCCCATCTCTCGTTCCTCCTCCTTCCGTCTCTGTTTGTCTTTCATTATTTTCTTCATTAGCGTGAACAAACATCTTGGTCATAATTCTCTATGGTTCTGGCTCCGCGTCAGTGCCTCTCCACTCCCTCGCTCTCCGTGATAGAGAGAGACGGAGAGAGCGAGCGAGCGAGAGAGAGAGAGAGTGAATGAGGGGGAAAGAGATGGAGGAAATGGAAATTAATGGTATTGTTTCTGCTTAAACGCTAAATCCCTGCATGGCTAATTCACCAATGGATTGTCTGGTGGAAGGAGAGAGAAAAAAAGAGAAAAAAAGCGATGGGAAGGGAGGTGGAGAGAAAAGAGAGATGGAGGGAGCGCGCGGAGGAGCGAGAGAAGTGCGAGTTGGGAGAAAGTCGGGCTTGAGAGGAGGAAGCAGGAGAGTAGCGGCGGTGAGGGCGGAAGGGAGAGAGACTGACAGAGAGAGTGGAGAGGGAGACGAAGAGATGAGCGAGCAGGCGACGATGTTGAGATGGAAAAAGGGTTTAAACACTGTGTTGTAAAGAGGGAGAAACTCAGAGCAATCAAGTGGTAGAGAGAATGATGGAGGGATGAAGGGGCAGCCAGAGGGAGAGAGAGAAGGGGGATGGAGAGAGAGAGAGAGGGGGCATGGAGAGAGAGAGGGGGGATGGAGGGAGGTAGGGAGAGAAAGAGAAGGAGTATGGAAGGAGAGAGAGAGAGATGATGTAGGGAGAGACAGACAGAGGGGATGGAAGGAGGTAGGGAGAGAGAGACAGAGGGATATGAAAGGAGGAAGGGAGAGAGAGGGGGGATGGAAGGAGGTAGGGAGAGAGAGGGGGATGGAAGGAGGAAGGGAGAGAGAGGGGGCATGGAAGGAGGTAGGGAGAGAGAGAGAAGGGTAGACTGTTGCCCTGTTCATGTTCAGTGGAGTGGAGTATTTAATCTAAGATGATGAACGAGCTGTTGGAAAGGCACACACACACCAGCCACACACACACACTCACACACACACACACCAGCCGTACACACACTCAAACACACACCAGCCGCACGCACACACTCACACACACACCAACCACTGTCACCACCACATACACTCCTCCTTATCACAGACTCCAAAACAATGTGATACAACTTCCTGTAAGGTCATTCAAATTCTATTACCCAAAATGAAATAAAAAAATAATTCCAAAAAAGCAAAAACACATTTCCTCCATTGTGCTACTTTCAAAAATGGCCTGTTCATTGTTCATAGACTCTTTCATGATATGCTGTTTCCCTAGCACAGATATACCAGATCAGGACACTTAGTAACTTCAATTCAAAGTGACCTGATTGTCAGATTTACTGTGAAGCAGAATTCTCTTTATCTACAGTATAGCCGAACAAAAACCACAGTTCATTTTTATGGTGCTGTCATGCGTTTACAATTTGAACCAAACCTTTTTGTCCTCACAGCTGAGGAAAGGCACTGTGGAACAATCTGGACTTCCTGCTACAATGACCTAGCTAAAGTCTCAAGTGTCATGCATCCAGACGCTGTGATCTGAGCTTGTGAGGCATTGTAGTGTCTGAGACCACCAGAAAAACCAGCCACACTTGGACAAGCGGTGAACCTTTGAAGGTGTAGGAGCACTAATTGCCCTTTAGGTCACCAACTAACACCCTGTGCCACGCGCTCGACAGCGAACATCAAAATCCACCTGGTTTCCAGTTGGCCTTTTTTGGGGGATTCGGTAACCCCGAGCATACGCGCTCCTCAGTCCTTCCTGTCTGTAAAAACGGGTAAATGGCGTGCTACCTGCTCGTGTGACTGGTGGGTCCTGTGTTTTTTGGTGGGGTTTTTTTTTTTTTTTTTAAGTACGGTGCTGATTTGAATATGAATGCGTGTAATCTGGGACGCGGAGGGATAGAGGGATTTAATTCATCTTTAGCTTCATTAGATCCTTTCTTTCCCCTCCTTTCACACTCACTGAACGGAACAATGCCTGGCATCCCAAGGAGGCGCGCCACTTGCGAGAGAATGTCGCAAGGTGTCACGCTGAATTAATGACACGGGATTGTGATCCCCCCTCACTCTCTCTCTCACTCTCTCTCTCTGTCTTTCTCTCGTTCCCTCTTCCCTCTTTTATCCGCGTTCCGCTTGCTTTTCTCCCTCCGTTCCCCTGTTTTCCCCTTTTCTTTCCACCTTTCTTCTCTCCCTCCCTCTCTCCATCCCTCCCTCGCTTTCCGGCGTGCGGCCCTGTCTCTCGCTCGACTCATCCTGCCTTTCCTCTGCGATTAGAATCGCTTCCGCCGCCCCCTCCCCGAGTTAACTTTACCCATCATGCTTTGAGAGCGTGACAGGGCATAGGAGATGAAGGTGCACACTGTCTTATCCTCCACCAAGAGCACTTTGCGTTTGAATTCTAATACCTGTCTCCTGTGTATTGGTTTGGTGGCAGAAGTCTTTGACTCAGACACATTCATTTACTTGAAATGCGTTAAACGTGCCATTGTGGAGCTGTTAGTAGACGGTAGCTACCGGAAGGAAGGATGGAAGCGGCGAGGGTTTGAAGAGGCTCACGTGACTGTGGTGGAAATGCCTTGCGCCTGATTAGAAGTTGATGAAAGATCCCGTTCGTTGTTTGCGTGTTACAAGATGTCAGCGCCCGGGCTGAAAGACGCACACGCGCACACTACCTACATCTCTCTCCCCAAGCATCATCGTCGCTAAGTCCGTTTGGTGCTGGTGTAATTGGTGAGTCATTTTTCTCTCTAATGCCGGAACATTCTTTCCCCTTCCTCCGTCCCTTCCGTCCCTCCATCCTCCCGTTCCCTCCATCCCTGGTGAAATAATTGGACAGGGCAGGAGGGCACGGCACATATTGGCAAGGTAACTAGCAGCGAGGCCGTACGGCCGCTAACAGCCATGTCTGTAATTGGCTAGCTGAGAGGGATGAGGGTCATTAGGTAGACGACAGGCTCTTCTGCCTCTCCTGGCACCAACGCACACACGCGCGCCAACACGTGAACACACACACACACCCACCCATGCTCGCTCCCATACCCAGACGCACATGCTGACACAGACGCAATGACCTGCGCGCGCACACGCACACACACACACACACACACAAACGACTCTGTGCATGCAAATCACATGTAGATACCAAGCCCTTGCTTATATTCTCATCTCTCGAAGCGCAGTGGGCCACACCTCACGTTCCGTCTTTCTTTTTTTTGCACCTGTCATGTTGCGGAAGAGTCTTCGAGTCCACAGCCCAACTTCTGACGGCCAGTTACAGTAAGACACCCACCTTAATGATGACGCGCTCGCTATGCCGACGTGACAGGCAGACCCAGCGTGCGAATTCTAAGTGCTGTCGAATATATTTTTAAGTGGACTGGAGGTAGAGATGCAACAGGGCTTTTTGCGCGGCGTCGGTTCTTGGTAATGCTTGATGCTGGAGTGCGGGTCCGGAAGCGGGCGTTCAAGCAGCAGACTGATCTATAGTGCGGGCTTCAGAAGGACGCGCTTCTGTCATCGCCGTCGCCATCGCTCTGATGGAGATGCGTGCGGCGACGGAGACGCCACTCTTTTGCCGACGTCTCCTCTCTCTCCCGCCACAATAACTCAAAGCATGGCGGCGTGTAAAAAAACAACTCGACTTTCTCTCCCTCTCTTTCTCTCTCTCTCTCTCTCTCTCTCTCCTCTCTCTTTGTTTCTCCTCACTCTCTCTCTCTCTTTCTTTCTCCTCTCTCTCTTTCTCTCTCTCTCTCTTTCTCCTCTCTCTCTCTTTCTTTCTCTCTCTCTCTCTCTCTCTCTCTCTCTCTTTATCTCGCTCGCAATTCTCAATGCTCTCTCTCTCCCTTCGCTCGATCTCTCTCTCTCTCCCTTACCACCATGTCTGCCTTTTGCGCCCAAAAAGGCAACAAAGTCGGCGTCAATTCATCCTCCCTTCTTTGCGAGGCATAATTAGACCCAAACTGCGTCGGTGGTGATGAACAGCTCTGCCACGCTCCGACGGAGACGCGTCTGCTAACAGGAGCGGGCGTTTTATGTCGCCCCGCCGCCACTCCGCCCCCCCCCCCCCCCACACGCTGCAGCGTGGCGATGCACCGGACGCGGGGCCCTTTTCCATTCACCAACCCCACCCCCCCCCACCCCCGCCGCCCCTCCTTACACACTTTCTTTCTGCCACTCCCTCTCCCTCTCCGGGATGGGGACGCGGTCTGCTTAGCTGTCGGGCGTGCGTGTCGGAGAGGAGGAGGTGTTTGTGTTGCCTTAGTCAGGGGCTGTTCATTACTTTTCATTAAGCCCAATGATGCTCCGGTGCCACCCTAGAGGGGGGAGCGTACTTCCTTTTAATGAGGTGACACTGCATATCCCCTCCGATATGGATGGCTCCTATTATACACCTGCGAAGGGGGAAGGGGGGGGGGGGGGGGGAGGGTGTTTGCGATGGGTGCCTTGAGGCGAGGGGCCTGATTAGATCCCAGCCAGTTGCTGTATAGCTTCGGTTTATTCGCCCCCCCCCTCCCCCCCCCACCTCCCCCTTAGAAACGAAATGAAAAGCTGGGAGTAATTGTTTCATTTACTGTATGAGCAGTCGCACGGCGCGCACGCTACCTGTGGCACCACCCGGTGTCACTTCTGACGAAGGGAGAAAAACAACGACATAATTACCGCTCAATCGGCGGAAGTGGAGACGCTGACCTACCTACCCACCTGGATTCCAACGCGCATTGTGAGAACTGACCCCTCGACTGTCTCTGAACGACCTCCGGCCCCTCTCCTGTTATTGGGTTGGCGCGGTAACACCGGGGCCGACGCCGCTACGCCGTAGATAACGTTCCCCCCCCCCCCCTGACGCCGCAGCGTGGCTCGCCGTGCGGTGTGGCCTTCCATTAAACGTTTGCTGTTTGTTTGTGCGACAGGATTTCAAGGCAGGCCTGGCCATCGCTGTGGTGGATCTGACGGCCGCCAACATCCGAGACGTGGACAGGAGAAGCTTCGAGATCAACACGCCTTTTAAGAACTTCTGGTTAGTCCATCCTATCTCTGTTGCAGCTGGTTGCTCATCAACTGAACTTGTGCGCGCGTAAGCTGGAGAGGTGCTAGGCGGGCCAGCCTGTTGTTCTGTAGACTCGAATCCCTAATGTGAACCTCAAGGTTTCCACAGCACGTACTGCCACAGTGTTCAGGACTCACGTACAAGTTCAACCTTAACACCAGACTAACAAGCCTAACATGAACAAGATTCCTTTCTCTGATTGGTTCCATCGCCGTGCCAAATCGTTACGCTGAATTTCTGTGTCTGTTTCCCGAGCCAAGGGAGATCGTTGCTGCTCTATCCAACGCAACGATTCCTCTTAGATCATCCTTTTATTTTTCACCACCTTTTTTGCGCAGAAAACGTCCTTCACATCTAAGCCTCTTATTGCACTCCGTGCTATTTTAATCTCCAGCATCAAATCTCCCAAAACATCGGAAATTCACCACTGAAGGTCAGAGGGTGGGCTGAGCCTCTATTTACGGAAGCAAATCTTTAGCAATGTGTATTATTAGGGTGAAGTATTCAACTGGAATGTTGTCAGGTATGCGTGGCAAGGTATAGCTTCATGCGTGTGCACAGAAACATCGGAACACAAGGACTGGGCTTACGTTCGCCTCCTTCCACACTAACCAGTTACTTGACTGTTAAGGTGGATCCCTTCCTGGAAAAAAAAAGGGTTGCGGACTACAAATCCCAGTTTCCAGTGACGTGGGCTTAAGGGTTGAAGAGTGTAAGGCAACTGCAGAACAGACGAGCCCCCGGACGAGCCACGCTAAGGTGTGGCCTCGCAGCCCCTGTTTACCACGGGCACCGGTCACCTCTCCACCATCAAATGAGCTTCAGCCAAAGTGTTCTCAAAGCGCCGTTTCGTAAACATCGCGCCACGCAACGCCAGTCCGAAGCTAATAGGTTTCTGTGGGAGCGAGCGAGCTGAGGGCTGATTAGCGAAGAGGAACTTCTTTTGATGCCCTTTGGACTGTTCGGCGTCTCTGTTGTTTTGTTTTGGCCGCGCACGGACACGCACGCGCGGGCACACGCGGACACACACACACACACGCGCGCGCGGACACGGACACACACACACGCGCGCGGGACACGGACGCACACACGGACGCACACGCGCGGACACCCTTACCATACGCTCATTACCGTGCGACGGGTCTGCCATGTGCAGTGCAGCAGAGCCAGGGTTCCTGAAAGACAATCGCTAATTATCGATCCCCGGCTCTTTCCTCCAGGGAGGATGAGCGCCACGTTCTTCCTCCGGTGCCCCCCCCCCCTCCCCCCCCCCCCCCCCCCCCCCCCCCCCCTCCCCCCCGGGACCTCTCCCCGCCTGTTGCCGCGTTCACACGGGGACACGACATTTTAGAAGCCCCCTTCCCTGACCCCCCCCCCCCCCCTTGCGCATCATCGATAGCCCAGCCTTGTTTGTTGTCTGATAGCGCTCAGATCAACTCCGTTTGATTATTTCGGTAGCCGGTTCCTTCTGTTTAAGCCCGTCGCAAAGTCATGTATTTATTTTACTTCGGTTTCCCGATCTACCTGCGCATATGTCTCATCGATCTGTTTGTCTCATCTCTCCCTAATGGCAACGTTGGCCGTCGTGTCTTATAATGCGGTGGACATAATTGCGATTTGGCGCTTAAAGAAAGAGGAATCCGAAAATGCGGTTAGGAAAGGAGATGGGCCGGGGGGTGGGGGGCGTAGGGGGTGGGTGGTGGGCTTGTGGATTGGATAATTGGGGGCCGAATGGGGAAGGTTTCGTGGTTCAAATCGATTGGAGCGCGCGGTCGATGTCTCTCTGCCTCGCGCTGAGGGGATTAGAGAAAACTCATTTGATCATTGTACGCGGTAACGAAACCTCTCTGTCCAGCTTCATTGTTTCGGCTTGAACCGAAGTGGCGGATTCAACCCCCTTAAGGTGTCATGGCTAAAAGAACTAACTTCATCTTTCATCATGGTCAGTGGAGCTACGTAGTGACACATGGGGGGGGGGGGGGGGGGGGGGGGGGGGGGGGGGGGGGGAGGGCACGGGACGTATACTTTTACTCA
>BROE01000023.1:5569654-5587627 GCA_036571765.1 Plecoglossus altivelis | reverse complement strand
CCCCCCCCTTGCGCATCATCGATAGCCCAGCCTTGTTTGTTGTCTGATAGCGCTCAGATCAACTCCGTTTGATTATTTCGGTAGCCGGTTCCTTCTGTTTAAGCCCGTCGCAAAGTCATGTATTTATTTTACTTCGGTTTCCCGATCTACCTGCGCATATGTCTCATCGATCTGTTTGTCTCATCTCTCCCTAATGGCAACGTTGGCCGTCGTGTCTTATAATGCGGTGGACATAATTGCGATTTGGCGCTTAAAGAAAGAGGAATCCGAATGGGGTTATGGAAAGGAGATGGGGCGGGGGGGGGGGGGGGGGGGGGGGGNGGGGTAGGGGTGGGTGGTGGGCTTGTGGATTGGATAATTGGGGGCCGAATGGGGAAGGTTTCGTGGTTCAAATCGATTGGAGCGCGCGGTCGATGTCTCTCTGCCTCGCGCTGAGGGGATTAGAGAAAACTCATTTGATCATTGTACGCGGTAACGAAACCTCTCTGTCCAGCTTCATTGTTTCGGCTTGAACCGAAGTGGCGGATTCAACCCCCTTAAGGTGTCATGGCTAAAAGAACTAACTTCATCTTTCATCATGGTCAGTGGAGCTACAGTAGTGACACAGGGCACGAGGACGTATACCTTTACCTCTCTCTTCCCCTGTGGTTCTGATAGCCGCGCCCACCTCCAGCTCCCTGTACGTTTGCAATTCGGATAGCTAGGCGGACCTCAACCCCTCTCTTCCTCTGTGGTTCTGATAGCTACGTGTACCTCCAACTGTGTCTTCTTCTGTGGTCTGATAGGCTGGAGTGCAGGCTGTCACACGAGAGGTCATCGTCTTGGACTGGCCACGGCAGGGACACATAGGTCGGATGCCTGATCTTATTCACTCTGTAGATTGTGGCAGGGTAATGCAGGTGATCCTGCGTACAGCACCCTGCCAAAATAAAAGCGTGAGTTAAACAGAGAGAGTCAGATGGAAAGAAATAGATAGAGACAGACAGAGAGAGAGATGGGGAAAGAGTGAGTGAGATGGAAAGAGAGACGGAGAGAGAGAGAGAGAGAGAGAGAGAGAGAGAGAAGGAAGGTAGTGGTGAGAGAAGGAGACCTTTGCGGTTACTATGGAGACCACTTTTCCCACTTCTCTCTGTCCCGGCCTCTCTGTGCTTCTCTCGCTCTCTCTCTCCCCCCCCCCCCCCTCCCTTCTCCATCACTCCACAGTTTCGGTCGTCTCAACGGCAGCAAGTGATCCAGTCCAGGCAGCCACAGCATGCCCCAGAGCCTGTGTGTGAACGGGGAGGTGGAAGGGCGGGGGAGTTTCGCGGGTTGTGTGTTTGTGTGGATGCCTGCGCGCGCGTAGTCTTGTGCCTGCGTGGGAGAGGTTGGTGTGTGAGTGTGTGTCTTCTCTGAGGACGATTGTAATAGACATGTTGTGGGGCTGTGGAGTCGGGCTTGGCTAGGCTCAAACATGGACACTCTGGGAGTCTAATGAGTGAGATGTGGCTGGATGAAGTGACAGGCCCCACGGAGCCTCTCCATGCTGCTTCTCCACTCGCTCAACGCCCTGATAGGAGCCCAATTTAGGAGCTCTCTCTCCCCAAGAGAGTGGCAGAAAGGATGTGACTGTGTGTGTGTGACTGTGTGTGACTGTGTACGTGTGGATGTGTGTTGAAATAAGTGCGGGCAATGGAGAAGGAACAAAGTGGCAGGGGATAAGAGCTATATGAACTGAAGTCCTTCTATCTCTCTGCCTCTCCCTCTCTCTCCCTCTCCCTCTCTCTCCCTCTCTCTGTCTCTCCCTCTCTCTCCCTCTCCCTCTCTCTCCCTCTCTCTCCCTCTCCCTCTCTCTGTCTCTCTCTCTGCCCTCGTCTCTCTCCCTGCGTCTCCCTCTCTGTCTCTCTCTGCCTTTCCATCGCTCCATCTCTCTCTCGCTGCTCTCCTCTCTCTCTGCCTCTTCATCTTCCTGTCTGTTTCTCTGCCCTACTCTCCCTGTCTGTCTCTCTCTGCCCCCCTGTCTCTGTGCCCTCCTCTGCCTCTGTGTCTCCCTCTGCCCCCTTCTCTCTGCCCTCCTCTCTCTGCCCTCCTCTCCCTCTCCGTCTCTCTCTGCCCTCCTCTCTCTGCCCTCCTCTCCCTCTCTGTCTCTCTCTGCCCCCTCACTCTGCCCTTCTCTCCCTCTCTCTGCCCCCCTCTCTCTGCCCTCTTCTCTCTGCCCCCCTCTCTCTGCCCTTCTCTCCCTCTCTCTGCCCTCCTCTCTCTGCCCCCCTCTCTCTGCCCTTCTCTCTGCCCTCCTCTCCCTCTCTGTCTCTCTCTGCCCTCCTCTCCCTTCTTTCCCATATATATATCTTATTCCACGGTGACCTCCAACAAGGTCTCCACAGAGCCTCTGACCTAGACATGGGGTCTGTAAAGCTGCATACACACGCAGACGCACGTCCCAAACCCTCACCCAAGCACACTCATTTGTTGTACACCAGCACGGTGCCCACAAACACAATACGCACCCGCGCAGAGCAAATATGTAAAAACCAAATTATTTACCCGTTTTTAACTATTCCCTTAGACTAAATCAATACCCCTCGCCGCCAAAAAACCGAAAAAAAAACCTGAACTCAATCGTTGCAGTTTCACGGCCGAGTCGGAGTGGGAGAAGGAGGAGTGGATTGAAGCGGTCCAGGAATCGATCGCCGAGACTCTTTCCGATTACGAAGTGGCTGAGAAGATCTGGTTGAACGAGTCCAACAGGAGCTGTGCTGAGTGTGGGGCTCCACACCCTGAGTGGGCCTCCATCAATCTGGGGGTCGTCATCTGTAAGAAGTGTGCAGGTACAGTAATGGAGACCCCGTCTCTGCCACGCGCCATCGCTCTTCTCCTAACCGAACCCAGCGCCTGTGTCTGGAACATGCACGCGCGCACGTGGCATACCTACGCCAGCGCAGTTTTGTCTCTCCTTTTCTTTCTCTCTCCCTCTCTTTCTCTTTCTGTCTGTCTGTCTGTCTCTCTCACACACACACATACGCACACAAACACACACACATACGCACACAGACACACACATTCCACTTTTCCACCCCGTTCCCCCATTCCTCGCCTCGTCTTCCCCCCCTCGCTCTCCTCGCTCGCTTCAGCCGATGGATAGACTCTATTGAACATGAAAATAGAGATTGACTTCTCATCTAAATTTTGCAAATGAAATGTATTGACTACTAAATCAACTGAGAGAGAGAGAGAGGGGGGGAGGGAGGGAATGAGAGCGTGTGTATATGTGTGTTTGTGTACGAGTGTGTGCCTGTGTACACCGTGGCCCACTGTGGCTATTAAGATAAGATCTCAGGTGTTAAGCCATCGATGAGGATTCGTAGCCTGGCCTCAAAGTTTCCCTCTAATCCCTGCGACACGCTGGCAGGATTAGATCAAATGAAAACAGAGATTAGGCTACACTGTGTGGCCTCAGCATTCCTTCTTGACATGCGAAATATGATTAGGGGGAGATGACGGATGTGTCCGAATATATCCAACGGCTTCGCCGGCCTGCTACTCTTGATGGAGCGGTGGGTTGGGTGATGCGGGTGGCGAGGCAGGATGGATGGACGAGTGGCTGGGCCACCGGACACATGTGGCGCAGCCAGGCGCACGCGCGCACCCCTCGGCGATCGTATCTTCTCGATGACGGCTCTCTGCTTCTCTGCCCTGCCCTGCACCCCCCCCCAACTTCCCTCCTCACAGACACCACAAATCTTTCACCGTTTCGTCAGGCATCCGTTAACGATGACCTTTCGAGAGGACTGGTCGGCCCCACGCCGAGCCTTCACGTCGAGTTGGCGGGCGGCGCGCAGACAGGTAGCCGCCTTCCGGGCAGCCCCGCCTGGTAAACGAAGCGGCCGGCGGTTGGGCTTACCATGCGGCGACTGGCCTTTTAATTAAGGGACCCGGTCACGGACATAAGGAACAACGGAAACGACGGAAGGGAAACCTAATGAAGGCAACCATAAATGTGCCCAGATTGCCTTTCTTGTTCTTAATGCGTGAGAGAATGAAGTCAGATAGCGCCGTATATTGTGCACAAGTTATTTAATTTTCCCCGCCCCCCCCCCCCCCACACCCTCCCCGCCTTGCCCCCCGCCTCGATGCCGCCATCGTGCTTTCGGCGTCGCGTCAATGTGTGCTTGTCTTCTCCTGCTTGGGTGCGTGTGTGTGAGTGGGGGTGTCCCAGATGTGACCCCCCGCCTCTACTGACAGGCTGTCGGCGTCTCTGATGCTAGAACATTAACGACGGGCTGTTTGTTCACCCTGCCTTCCTGAGATATCTAACCTCACTTGTTTGACTGTCTTGTCTCTCCGTATCTCTCTCTCTGTCTCTCTCTCTCTCTCCGTCTCTCTCCGTTTCTTCTCTCTCTACTCTGTGCCTGTCACACGGGCATCATACCTAGCCGCCGGTCAGAGTAACACACGGTACATAACAGACTGGTGGTCTGTTTTTGCACACGTGTAACAATAAACTCGTATCCAGCATGCCAAGGTGGCCCCTGGCAACCGTTTCCACGGAAACCGCTTAACGTTGAACCCCCCCTGTCATTTCTGAACGCCCTCCTTCTTCCTTTTCCAATCAAGAAGGAGGGGGGTGGGGTGGGGGGGTGGAGATGTTGAGCAAGTGAAGAAGGTCGTGAAGGCACTGGGAGGGTTGTCACTGAAGTCACTGCTTTCAAACTCTGCCTGCAGGGTTTCCGAGCCACCGTGGAATACAAATGTTTGTTTGTTGTGTTGGAGTGCCCGTGTTGGAGTTCTCTATACAGTACCTACTTCAGAGAGCAGCCGAGGAAATCGTCTGGAAACACCTCGACGTGGACGCGCGCACACACAAGCACAAGCGCACATACACACACACACACACACACAAGCACACACGCACACACACACAAGCTCAAGCACACACGCACACACACACTCACACAAGCACACAAACACACACACAAACACAAGCACACAAACACACACACACACAAGCTCAAGCACACACACACACACACACAAGCACAAGCACAAGCACACACACACAAGCACAAGCACACACACACACACAAACACACACACAAGCACAAGCACACACACACAAGCACAAGCACACACACACACACAAACACACACACAAGCACAAGCACACACACACACACCACAGCAATTCCAGCTCTTTTGTATCATTTCTATAGTTTCTTTACGCGTGCACCTCCCAGTTTGTCTCTCCCCAGCTCCCTCCGTCTCTCTCCAGCTCTGTCCGTCTCTCTCCAGCTCTGTCCGTCTCTCTCCAGCTCTGCCTGTCTCTCTCCAGCTCTGCCCGTCTCTCTCCAGCTCTGCCCGTCTCTCTCCAGCTCTGTCCGTCTCTCTCCAGCTCTGCCTGTCTCTCTCCAGCTCTGTCCGTCTCTCTCTCTGCTTCTCCACCAGGCTTGACCTTAAGGTCCCACGTACTGACCCACGGTGACGCGGCTCTCCTCTGCTGCGGTGGCTGTCCTGCTGACACCAGCGTCTCGATCCAAGCCTAATTGCACATGCAACGCCACCATCCATATTCATAGTGGTCTTCCAGCCGTCATATTTTATTCATCCCTCACTCTCCGGCGTTATAAACAACCCAAACTCTCCAGATCACCCAAATAAACAGGCCGTCCAACAAACACAATTAATTACTCATGAATCATTAGCAATTAATGCTCCTCTTTCGACGCTTTCGTTTGAAAACGGGCGGTGTTGAACGCAGTAAAGGATGCTTCTAATGGTGGGTGCTAGTCACAGAACGCTGGGAGACATGCGGTGCGCGGGTCGTCTTTCTGTCTGTTTACCATGCTGTTTACCGTGTGCGTGTCGGTTTGTGAGTGGGTGTACGTCTGCGTGTCTGCGTGCGTGTTGGTGTGCGTGGGTGTGAATGTGTCTGTGAGCGTGCGTATGCTTGTGCGTGTGTGTGTGATGGTCGGTGTGTGTGTGTGTGTGATGGTCGGTGTGTGTGTGTGTGTGTCATGGTCTGTGTGTGTGTGTTATGATCTGTGTGTGATGGTCTATGTGTGTGTGTGTGTGTGTGTTATGATCTGTGTGTGATGGTCTATGTGTGTGTGTTATGATCTGTGTGTGATGGTCTATGTGTGTGTGTGTGTGATGACCTGTGTGTGATGGTCTATATGTGTGTATGTGTGTACGCAGGGCAGCACCGCTCTCTTGGCCCCAGTCTCTCCAAAGTCAGGAACCTGAAGTTAGACAGCACTATCTGGAGCAACGAGCTGGTGGAGGTGGGGCCAGTAGCACTATCATCATTCTCCTCACATTCTGAGTAGTCTATTTTAAGATGGGGGGGGGGGAGGCTGGGATAATGACATTGATATGTGTCATGATTAATGTATAATGTATGTCTGATAAGATTCGTTATGTATAACTCAGAGATGTGAATTATTAAGCGTGACCTTTTACATTATGAATGTTTGTGGAGGTTTCTTGAACTTTGGGGTGTGTATTACGAGGGAATATACTGCAGGGGTTTAATCTTCTTTCGTTTTCCCGATTCGCATCCGGTGAACTTTGACCCTTTGCTCCTTCCCTCCAAACTTCTTAAAAGCTCTTCCTGGAGGTGGGCAACAAGTGCGCCAACAGCTTCTGGGCCGCCACCCTCCCCCCGGAGGAGGAGCTCCACAGGGCGGCGTCGCTCGAGCAGCGCGCTTCCTTCCACCGCAGGAAGTACAGAGAGAGGAAGTACCGGCGCGTTCTGGAGGGCCTGCACGACCAGGAACAGCTCAACCAGGTACGCGCATCCGGAGCTCGTTTCAATCAAGAAAATAGCGCAAATAAACCTTGGATTTCTGAAACCATTAAAAACACAAAGGTCCAACGGACTCCATTTTACAGTGAGTACGTCTGGCCCCCCCAAACTCAATTTCATTCCACATTGCTCGTTCCTGCGGTGACATTCTTATTGCAGCGGTTTATTGCAAGCTGGTTTAACAAGAATTTCTCTCTCCGCGTTTTTTTGGGGGGGCTTGGGCTCGGCCACTTGGGCTGCAAGCCGGGCTTACTATGGCCTGCTTTCAGAAGAGAGACCCTCCAAAAGGCCTGGCCCTCTACCTGCGTCAGCCGTTACACAGATCAACCGGGCTCGGCTCGCGGAGAGTACGGGACAGAGCGAGACCGATCAGCGCGAGCGAGCGACGGAAAGAGAGGGAGCGCGGAAAAGAGAGCGGCGGGGAGAGAGGGAGGCGGATCGAGGTGGAGAGAAGAGGACGTAGAGAGAGCGAATGGGCGAGGGAGGGAGAGAGAGAAGCGGGAGGGTTAGGATCAGCGAGGCTCGAGTGCATGCTCCAACGGATGGTACTGTAGCTGTTTTTGTTTGTTTGTGGCATGAAGGTGCGCCTTGTGTCTGTACGTGTGTGCCTGAGGTGCGTTGGTGCCCTGTGATTATGCAGTTCAAAGTCAGTGAGAGGTAGGAGAGAGAGGTAGGAGAGAGAGGTAGGCGAGAGGTAGGAGAGAGGGGTAGGGGAGAGTTGGGAAAGAGTGGTGGGAGAGAGAGGTAGGAGAGAGTGGGAAAGAGGTAGAAGAGAAAGGTAGGAGAGAGTGGGAAAGAGGTGGGAGAGAGAAGTAAGGGAGAGGTAGGAGAGAGGTAGGCGTGAGAGGTAGGAGAGAGAGATGTGAGAGAGAAGTAGGAGAGAGGTAGGAGAGAGCAAGGAGAGAGAGATGGGAGAGAGAGATGAAAGAGAGTTAGGAGGGGTAGGAGCTCAACTCAGCTTAGATGAGAATCCATGTGTCACACACCAATTCATACTCCAATTTATACACTGCATGACACCGGGTGTATATTCCGGGAACAATTATTCACCCACCACACATTCCCTCTCTCTCGCTCTTCCCTCCCTCTTTTTCGCTCTTTCTCCCTCTCTCTCTTTCTCCCGCTCGCAATCCCCTCGTTCCCCATTTATACATCACAGTGACCTCCAACCAGGTCTCCCCAGACCCACTGACCTAGAGATGGGGGGGTGTCAAGGGTGTGCCCGTAGACCCTGACACAAACACACACACTCGCGCTCGCACACACGCAACAGAATCCACCAGTGGGCGCGGTAATTGCTCAAACGCTGAAGGTCATTTGAGGAGGAGTGCTCGGCCGAGATACGATGGAATCGGAATGCTGCGAATTCTCAGCCACGATCAGAAGGTTTGCGCGCTTGCGTTCCCACCGGCTCCCTTAGTCAGTTCCCCTGCATCAGTCGCACAGCGCGTACCTTCACAAGGCTGCCGCGCTCCGAGCGAGCGCGCGCGAAAGGCGTCGCGCCTTGGCTGGCGGGCGAGCGAGTGCGCGCGTCCGCGCGTCGGGGATGAGGATTGGTTTTCAGGCAGGTCTGTGCATGCGGACCCTGTGTAGACGCACATGTGCTCACTCTGCTCCTCCGCTCTCTCCCTCTCTCCCTCTCTCTCTCTCTCTCTCTCTCCCTCTCTTTCTCTCTCTCTCTCTCTCTCTCTCCCTCTCTCGCCTGTTTTCTGCTGGATCGATACTCCGTTCTCCGCCTCAGATGAAAGGAGCGCTTAGCAGAATAACACTTTTACCACTCGCCACCTCCGCCTCACTTTCGAGGCTGGGAACGGCACTGTTGCGTTTATCGACTGGATAGATAGAGATCACATTTTAATTGGTGGAATAGCACCATTTCGTTCTGCACCATGCATTGAGGGCGTCGGAGGATTCGTTTCTGACCCAAGTACACATGTATTCACACGGATTTCACGGCCCATTTCAGCCCCTCATGTCCTCGATTGGTCATTTTCTTAGAACTGTTTTAATGTCACTTAAGGATTGTCTTCCCTTCTTCTTCTGGTGGGCGTGTCTGTGTGCGCGTGCGTGTCCTGGCGTTGTGCTTACCTGCGCGCGCTTGCACGGACACGCGGGTGTGTCTGTATGCACACTGGCAAACGTGCGGGTGTGTGTGCGGGTGTGTGTGTGTGTGTGGGTCTCCCAGGCGCTGTGTGCTGCCGTGGTCCTGCCTGACGTGCTGGAGACCATGACTCTGGTGTTTAGCGGTGCGGACGTCATGTGTGCCACGGGAGACCCTGTGTGCTCCACGCCCTACCTCCTCGCCCAGAGAGCAGGCCAGAAGCTGCAGATGGAGTTCCTGCACCACAACAAACTCTCAGGTGGGTGTTTGTGTGTCCATTCCTCAATGCATGTTTTATTAGACACGCGCAACGGTTTGCATTCCTAGTTTGCGTGCGTGTTTGGGAGTCCAGCGCGAACAAATACACGTTTCCCTGCCAACGAATTCTCGTTAAAGTTACTTGTCCACAAAGAACATTGTCATCGCCAGGATTTCAGTCGCACAACACACTGGGTCTCCCACCTCAGAAAAGCCCTTTCAAAGCACAATAACACTTGAGCTTTATAGGCCTGTGGAGACTGACATTTCCTGCCAAACTGTTAAGAGGAGACCTTTAAAGTGGATGCCCGTCAGCGTTGTCAAATGCATCTATATTCTTGCAAAGGCTTCCGAGAAGTCCACACTCTTGTACCTTTCGCACACAATCAAACTGTTGCCTTTCGACTCCTTCAAGCTAATCCTGTCCGACGCATTCCTCTCAACTAGGCTTCTCACCTGCGAAAGATCTGCGGGAGGTTTTTTGGGGAACTTTTCCTGCCGTGCACTCTTGTGGATAGAAAGTGAGCGCTGAAAGAGAACGCCGAGGCTCTTTTCCAAAAGTAAATGAGGAGGAGGGAGGAGGAGAAGGCGAAGAAACCCCCCTCCCTCCGTAGTCCTCCATCCTCCTTGGAACGCGATCAACCCGCATCCCAGGGCCTGGGAGGCGTGTTACAGATGCGTTGCGCTCTTACGATTCCCCCGTGAGGCGCGTGTTGTGGTTGGAAGGTTCCGCGCGGGCTCGGTGATAAGAATGAATCAAGCTCGGAGACAGAGAGAGAGAGCGAGCGAGAGAGAGCGAGAGAGAGAGAGGCCGTTCCAGGCAAGGAACTTCTCCGGGACCCTGCTTTGCATAATGTATGCCTTGCATCTGTGCACGCTCACCAGCACTGCTGCTGTTAGGGGCTCCTAATTGCTGGCATGGGTCACCTGGTCACCATGGTGAGGCCCATTACCTGGTTGGAGGTACTCTGAAGATGCACACACACACACACACCCTCCCACACACACACACGTTGGGTTTATTACCCAGTCTCTAAGGAGCAAGGCTGTACGAGTGTTTGTATGGGGTGGGTGTCCTTAAGACACCTCAATGCGGGTCTTTGAGTGTGTGTGTGTGTGTGTGTGTGTGGGTGGCTGTCCTGAGCCCATATTTAACAACAGACTGCATAGTACATTATTCACCCTCAGCTAACCCTAAACACAATGGCCAAGCAGCAGAATGTCTTTTGTGTCGATTATCGTGCTCTCCTTTGTGTGCATGTGCGTGGGTAAGTAACCTTAGAAACCCCGAAGGAGAGAGCGTTCTACTGCGAGCGCAAGAAGTTAGTCAGACCCACCACCGAGCGGTCGGGCCGCACCTCTGCCGTCGCCTCGGAGTGGATCGTTCGGTACTTCAAAGTCCTGACAACGTACCTAACAACGCTACGGGAGCCTTTGTGCCTTCAGAGCGCGCCGACGGTCTCGTTACCTGATGTTTGTGCGGTGGTGGAGAGGGGGAGGGGAGGGGGGGGTAACTGTACGCATGCGCGCATGAAAAAGTGCGCGGTTGGTCAACGTCTTTGCCGGCCTCTCGCTGAATCTCGGCCGTCCAGATGCAGCAGCTTGCCTTCTTCCTGACAGCCCCTCGGCACTCTGGGAAACAAAAGACAAACGTCTGGATTTGCATATTCTCCTCCCCGCAGAATTGACAGAGGGCCAATGGCGAGTCTCCCAGGTAGTGTCTCTTCCTGGTTTTACCCATCGCCTCAGGGAAGACTCCTTAATGTCCGTCTTCAAGCGTCTTAATTCACCGATGACTGGCGTCTCGAAGCTCGGTGTACTTTGACAAATCCTTCTTTTGGCAAAGAACATATGCTACCCAAGAGCTATGAAGAACTCAACCTTCCATACGACCAAGAACACACACGCGCGCAGAAATAGTTCTTCCTCGGGCATTTATCCTTAGTTAAACTTAGTTGCAACTGTTTATCTGACATTATTCGCTTCCCGAAGAATTCAATAAGGGTTCCTCCGACAGTCGAGCCGTCCACCGTTATTGAACCGTATTTTACGATTAACGGTCGTTGACAAGACACCGACGGGGCCCTCGACGGCGGTTAAAGGCTGTGTCGTGCACATGGAGGAGTGTGTTAAACAGCCCTACGTCCCGGTGCAAGGCTGCCTCTCTCTCCTCTCTCTGCTACTTACAGGAACACCACTGACAGACTTTATTACTACCACTGTTGTCTCGTCTTTGGTCTGGAATCTCCAGGCGCATCTAAAATTCACCCGGCTTTTTGGCGGATTCTAAAAGTTTCGGCGCGCACGGCGGCGTGCGCGCATGCGGATCAACTGCTGGGGTCTGCTGGGGCTTGTTGGAGGGGGGGGTAGGAGGAGGAGGTGTTGGTTGTTTGTTGTTTTTTCACAGGCGCGCACACACACACAAGCGCACACACATGTTCCTTTGGCACTGCCTGCTCTGGCATGTTAAAAGGTCACAGGTTCACAAGGGACACGTTGTTTAGTAGAGCTAAGTGCCTGTGCTGCTTTAAGGAAGCGCTGCGTGTGTGTGTGTGTGTTTGTGTGTGTCTGTGGAGGTTTCCACTTAGACAGTAGCTTTTTCCTGGTGCTCTTAAGCCTGGCTGCAAACTGTCGATACAAAGTGTGTGTGTTTATATGTTGTCACGGTGCCTTGTTCTAAAGGCCGATGGTGATGGTCACAGTCAAGAGACGCTATGTGGCTCTCACTGTGGCCGACCGGACAGCTAATTGAGCACTTTGTCATGTCACCTTTCCCTCACAGGGGATTTAGCCAATCAGCACAGCCCAGACTTCCCAGCGACAGTGGCAACAAACAAGCGATTCAGAGCCTCAGCGTTGCAGAGTGGACTACAACTCCCAGGGGACCTTTTTAGAGCTCAGACACAGAGAGACACAGACTCGTTAAACGCCACCGCTACCCAGGCGCTTATATCTCATGTAAACACAAAGCAGTCATCTGTCAGGCATCCCTTTTTCATGTTCTGATTAGCTTCAGAACATCTGAAAAGGGGGCAGCCATTTTGCGAGTGGCAAGATGCATTCGCGCTTTCAGTTTGACCGGAGAAGTTGAAGATAGACATCTCTGAGTGGCCATCGGACTAGTCTAGGCTCACCAGCGGAGATCAGACAACAATCTGGGACTCACATCGCCTCTCTCGCTCTTATTCTGAAGTGACTGATCCTTTTAGTTTTTTTCCCGGTGGGAGAAAGGGGACAGCGAGGGAGGGAGGGAGGGAGGGAGGGAGAGAGGGAGGGAGCGAGGGAGGCAAAGGAGAGGGGTGCTTCAATTAAAAGGGATTTCAATTACAGTTATTTTACCTTGTTTGATGAGAGGACTGGAGGTAAGCGATAAAATCTCCAAGCTATAACATGGAGTTCCAGCGGAAAATAGCACCGGAGCGTTCGAGCTAATTGAATTTGAGAACGATAAGGTTGAGCTGGGAGAGGTTGAAAAAGAGATGGATAGAGATGGCGTGGGAGAAGGGAGAGGGAGGGTTTGAGGCAAGTGGAGGGAGGGTGAAGGGACGGAAGGAAGAGACAGAAAGAGACAACCGGAACTTGAAACACTCTATCTGTCTGCCTGTCTTGCGGGCAAGAAAAAGGGAAGTACTAAGGGTTGCCTTATGTTGAGAAGATCCAAGGCTTTTTCTATTCTGTTTTTGCCTCCCCAAACTTTCTCTTAAAAAACCTTGCGGATAACCTTGGGACCAAACGGTGGAGCGACAGGCGGAAATAAACAGACGAGTATGTAGATAAATAAATATTTGAACAAAAAAGTACTTACTTGAGTAGGAAGCGGGAGGAGGGGGGCCCAGCGGAGAGGCACCAAGGGGACTCGCTACCTGCCTGTTGTAGAGCTGCAGTTACAACGACATCCCTAGATGCAGAGAGGAAGTAAACTAGGGATACAAAGTCAATAAAGTTGAGTTAAACCTGCTCGATCAACGCATTTGTGTTCATCTGTTGAGGTGATCCCTTTATCCTCTCTCATCTCTCTCTCTCTCTCTCTCTCTCTCTCTCCTTCCTTCTTTCCTTCCTTTCGTTCTTTCTCTCTCTCTCTCTCTCTTGCCTTCCTTCCTTCTTTCTTTCTTTTCTCGTTCCTTCCTTCCTTCCTCCCTCCACAACCTCCCCCAAATGCTAAATCTCATCTCTCCTTCCAGATTTCCCCATGCTGGCCCCGGCGTCTGAGCGCAGCGCCGCGTCAGACGCCCCGTCCTTCATGGATGGCTTCCTGTACTGCTCCCCCGGCCACACCAAGGCCACCCTAGACCGACGAGGCAGAGACAGAGACAGAGACGGTGAGTGGACACACAGCGGGCGACCTCCAGGCAGCTGATCCATCCATCTGTCAGGTGGGCGGTCACCCACGCAGGCCGTTTGCAAGCCCACCAGCCGGCTCAGCTCGCGGGTCCATCGATGGACGTCGGCTTTGCGGATTGTCAAAGTATCAATCGTTCCGTGGGCAAATCAGATGTTCTAAGGCGGTAGTCGATGTTTCAGTCCATTGCTGTCTTCCAGGGGTCTTGGAAATGTTGTTTCTCAGCACGAGCTCTGACAAGATGGCGTCAAGAGCTCGAGAGCAGCGTTTAGCAGGGTCAGGGTTGCCGACCGGAGCACTTGCGCACCGCGAGCTACGAAGAAGTCCAGCAGATGGCGCTCTCACTATGACGTGACTGGGAAAACCGAAAGCAAACCCAAATGAAAAAAGGAAGGAGCAACATGAACCCCAGCAGATCCTCCTCTTGTCTTCTGAGGCCGTTTAAAAACTTTTAATCAGGCTGTTTTCCAGACGCCACCGCTGCCTCCTCCTCCTGCGCCGGAACGGTCCTCGACGCCAAACAGCTGGGGCCTCTGGGTAATTAGGAGAAGGAGCCAGGTTTCAATGCCCCCCCTCCCACCCCCCCCTGGGACAGGGGTGATTGGGACGACGCGGGGGGTAGGGGTATGTGGGGAGACTGGGGACTAAGAGAGGCAGGGTGTAAGGCGGGTGGGCGTGGGAGGGAGGGGGTGGGGGGAAGAGGGCAGAAGGTTTGGGGAAGGAGCATGTGTGTGTGTGGTGAGTGAATTGTGTGTGGGGGGGGGTTGCGGGGTGGTTGGGGAAGAGAGAAAGCGAGGGCACTGCCACTGAGCTATCTGCTACCAGCTGGCTTCGTCTTCCCTCAGGAGGGAGCAAGACATCTATCTTTTTGCCTTCCCTCCACCTCCACCGCCACCTCCACCCCTCCTTCCCTTCACTCCACCCCACCCCTACCCGCTCCCTCCACCCTCACCCCTCCCTCCTCCATCTCATCCCTCCCTCTCCCTGTCTGTTATTCCCCCCTCCCCTCCCCCCAACCCCACCCCCCACACCCCCCCCCCCCCCTTCCATCTATCTGTGGTGGGTACACACTCTGGCTAATGAATAAGACTCAAGCTTGGGAACAAGCCCACGATGAGGAAGGTGCGGGGCGATGAGGATGTGGAACATCGCACTGATGGAAGCTCTTTGTTTGAACTTCATAGCTGCACATACTTCTGGAATTCAGAGGGTGTAACTTGGGATGGCTGACAGTGTTCTCGTTCAGAGGCAGCCATGTCATGTCTCTGATTGCGTTGACACGTGCGCGCACACAGCCCCGAAACACTACGTTTCAGCGTCTTTAGTCTTCCGACTTCGGATGAAAAATATAATTATTTAAGTTCCGTTTGTAAACGAGGGCTTGCAGGCAACCTTTGTAACACTGTAAACGTACACTTCGTTGTACTGTATCATGAACACACAGCTGACACAACCACTCGGGTCTCCTCTGACTTCGCAGACCTCGGTCAAAGACATTCTGGCTGTTTTAGGACAGAAACAGAGAGGAGTACTACTCCGTACATCTACAAAACGTTTTTCGCTTCGTCTGGTTCTCGTCTCCATCGATGTCCATTTTGTCTTTGGAAGAAAAGAAGAAAAAAAAATTTAGGACAGAAACAGAGAGGAGTACTACTCCGTACATCTACAAAACGTTTTTCGCTTCGTCTTTTGTTTCTGTCGGCATCGTAGTCGCATTTCCCTCTCAGCTTTTGAGGAGCGCAAAAAAAAAAACCAAACTCTCTCATGTCTTCCTCCGCCAATCTTGTGAGTTGTTTTTTTTTTTTTTTTTCCCCCCCCTTCTCGAATAAATACCCTCCTGGTTATTCATTCTATTATGAAAGCTTACAAGCCTGTTCTTTGCTGCGTTTATGGCTGTAGTGCTTATGGCGTGGGCTGCCCTAAATATTCCGCGAGGTTGTGTGTGTGGTGTGGGTGTGTGGGGGGGGTGGGGGGGGACGTAAATGAAGCATTCTGCCTTCTTCAATCAAAGAGAAAGAAAGTTGCGTGGGCTTGGCGAGGAATGGAGGCAGCAGAATGTCGGAGGTATTTCTCTGCAAACTCCTGGATTTATTTAGCTCCCCAGCTAATGGTTGCTAGCTCTATAGATACACCCTGGCTCTTAATAATTCATGGGGCCTTGCGCTGAGGGTTTTTAATAAAAGCTCTTGTGCCGAATATCGCGGTAGAGTGACTAGAGAGCGGGCTCGGGCGTCTTTTCTCTGTCTCCCCGCCGACTACTGTACGGGGCCTTCTCACACTGATTTGCACTATATCAAGACGCCGTGGAGAGAAACCTCCAGAATGCTTTGCGGGGGAGACGGAGGTGCTTCTGGTAATGCCAGGCAAAGCCTTTGAAGATTTCTATTTGCAAAATTCTTAGCAGAAAGTTTTTTTTTTCTTCGTTTTTTTTTCTTTTCTGGCAGAGCTGCAAATGGAATTGGTGCGGGAAATGAAGGACTTGTGCCTTTATGTGCTTTTATGTTTCTCTCAATCAGGAAATCAGCGACTGGGTTAGCGTGTGTTTGAGTTCACCCGCAACTTCAAAGTCATAGAACGGTTCCCCTTCCTCCTTGTTCCCCTTCCTGTCCTCGTCGCCCTCCCCGTTTCGGCTCACGTCAAGGTCGACGAGATTGACAAGACGCTGCTAATAAGCGAGTTGTTCTATCAGGTGCGCCGTCTCTCCCGGGTGAGATAGAGACGGCGGAGTGCAAAGATGTACCTGCCTCTGTTCAGCCAGGCGTTCAGGATCCCTACCCGGAGAAGCCAGGAACGAGCGAGTCAGGCACGTCTGTTCTCAGTCGGTTCACCGGGGCGGTGCGGGCGAGGTGGCGGGGAGGGGGGGGGGGGGGGGGGGGGAGAGGGCGGAGGGAGGGAGTTACTGTCTGAGAGCATGAGTGGCAGGTGGGAAACGACACCCCTAATTTCTGATTAGTTTGTCTTTTCCTCATGAGTGAGCCTGCACTCCAGATGCCTCCCACTGCCGTGGCAACCGCTCAGAAACAACTCCCGCCGAAAGAGAGAGTGAGAGTGAGAGAGAGCGTTCGCCCTAACCAAGGACATGCTGCTGGGCCGGGCCGGGCCTTCTCACCGCTCCCCGCGCTGCTCGTTGAGGTGCACGAGTTCGGAGGCCAGTCGACCGTGACCCCGCTGAGACGCCGTGACCTGTGGATCCAGGGTGCGCTGGCCGGCGCTGGGTATCTGTCTTTCAGTTCCGTGTTTTCAGCTCCTCGTGTGATGAAGTGGGAGTGAGATTCCCGCATCTTCCCTCCCAGCGCTGTTCAGATCCCTTCAATTCCTGGATTTCACCTCCCGGCCTGACTGACAGTCTAGCTCTCATCCAGGCGGGTTTTGTCTAAGGGCGATGGAGGGATGGAGAGGGAGCGAGGGGTGGAGGGAAGGAGGGAGAGGTGGAGAGAGGAGGGAGGGAGGGGTGGTACAGAGGGAGGAGAAGAAAACAGGGCAGACGACTGCAAAGCCTGTTGATCACCGACTTCACGCTGTGTCGATTTGACGTCGACTATGGATCGGTCTCCGAGAAACGGGCCACGCAAAAACTGTCAGACCTAACGATCTACAGACGGAGCCCAAGTCCTGCATCCTGCGCATGTCCAGTTTTTACTTCCTCCCGTCATTTCAAAAGGAGGCTGCTCGGGTATTGTGTCTTCAACGACTTAATTGGTCCATTGATGCCTTGATTAGCCAAATCAATCTCACCATTGTGTGTAGCTGGAGCGTTCAACAAAAGTATGGAAAGTGAAAGAGCAGGAAAGAGAGAGAGAGAGAGAGAGAGAGAGGAAGAAAGAGAGAGAGAGAGAGAGAAAGAGAGAGAGAGAGAGAGAGAGAGAGAGAAAGAAAGAAACGAGTCTTTAAACATTTTGTGGGCCCATCCTTATTCGACAGAAAAGCTCTTCAAGTTTGAACTCTTCTTGCTTTTGCTTGCAAGCTAATTGGCTCGCTTTAGCCGCGGTGGAGGAGGTTTTTGGGCTGCGTTCTAGCATCCGCAGTGCTCCCGCCGAAGGTTGCTTGCGAACCCCCGCGGTGCTCCGCGGGGCCGGGGGGCCGGCGTGTGTGTGGGGGAACAGCTGGAGACGGACGCAGCTGCCTGATTGGGAATCAGCTGCTATTGTTCCCCTTAGCGTGTTAGCGTCGGTTGGGGCGCTAGCGCGCCTCCTGTTAACGACAAACTGCCGAGCCTGCCTGGCCTACACAATGGCCTCGTTTCTTGGGAGAGATGCACCACGGAGATGATGGCTGCAGTGGTTTTGGTGGAGTCAGTACCCTGCCACGGCGATTTAAATGAAGCGTTTACACAATGTCCAAAGTCACTCCCAACCCAAGCAAAGGCATCCGGCTGGTGGGAACAGCACTGCAGCAGCACTCTGTACGCTATGTCACCACCAGCAGTCAAACACAGCCCACGCCGGCTAGACTATAATTCTTCTTTCGCAACGTTAGCGATCGCTAAACCCCCCCCCC
>BROE01000023.1:5541238-5568155 GCA_036571765.1 Plecoglossus altivelis | reverse complement strand
GGGGGGGGGGGGGGTGGAGACAAATCGTTGTGCGATTGCTTTATCTCAAAGATAATGGCCTGCCCTCTCTCTTTGGTAGATTGCACTGGAAATGGGCTTAAATACCAGCTGTCTCCGTGACAGGGCCGCGTAGATCGAGGTTTTGTTTTTTAAACATACGGGGCGAAGAGCGGGTGACTTGAATAAGGTGCAGCGAAGAGAGGGGTCATGTGCGTTGGATCTTTTTGAAATGCTAAAGTTGTCAACAGTCAATGCGCGTAGTCCTGTTTAGTGCTTGCTAATCTGCTTCTCAGATTCTTAAGGGAGGGAGGAACGTAAAGAGAGAGAGAGAGAGAGAGAGCGAGGGAGAGAGAGAGAGAGAGCGAGAGTGAGAGAGAGAGAGAGAGAGAGAGGGTGATTGGAGAAAAAAGGGAAATGGCAGAGCCAGCTTCCTCCTTTATGTTTGTAAAAGTCAATAGTTACATACTCCTCCCTGTTTGTTTAATAGAACTATATCTGTTCCTTCACATGCGCCACACACTGCTGGCAAATGAATCAATCACTTGCATATTCATGAGATGAAGGGAGTCAAAACTTTGAGTTGGGAACGCAGGGGGCTGGGTGTGTGCGCGCGCGCGCGTTTGTGTGCGCGCGCGGTGGAAACAAAAGGCAGATGGCCCTGTGACTTTGAATTCCAAAACGAGGTACATTTTCCTGAACTTCATGCTTGTTAAGTATGTAAATCCTAAAGTCAGACTCATGAAAGACAATTGTGTGCCTTCCAACTTTTCAAAGATCAACTTAGTCTCTGATGATTGATGCCTGCTGAGAGCTTAGTGTTGTTTACTCCTATTAAGGTGGATGAGTCAGTGTGTGCGTGTGTGCGTGTGTGCGTGTGTGCGTGTGTGCGCCTGTGTGTGTCGACGCTACATCCTGGAGAACGTGAGAGGGGAAAAAAAACCTGTGTGTGTGTGTGTGTGTTTCAGACCTGGTGCGACGCTGGTGCACCCTCGAAGGGGGCTTCCTCAGTTACTACGACAACGAGAGGACCCCCGTCGCTTTGGGCCGGGTGGACATCACAGGGGTGGTCAGCCTGACCGTCAACCACACGGAGACCATGACTGGAGCAGGGTGAGCGGCCACGCGCACGCACCATCAGGCTAATCCAATCAGATACGCACACGCATGCTCACGCGCACGCTCGCTCGCGTGCACGCGCGCGGGCCCTTTGTGGCAGAGTGTTCCTTGGACTTGAATCATTGCTTTCGCAGTTTTAGTACTGTGTTTGGCAAGGAATGGCGGGATGCAAACTACCCGTTCGTCTGCTTACATATCCATCTTATTAATAGCGCCATCTCTCTAGGTTTTTTCATTTCTTCATCGCTGCCAAAGTTTTCGAGCTCTGCTGAACATGATGTCGTCGCCATAGCCATACATTAGCTGGCATTACGATAAGTGAACTGTTGTTTCGGTGTCTTCCTCGTGCGTGCGCTTGGGAGTGCAGCGTGCGCACCGGTATGCGTGTTTATATGCATTTGGTATGTGAGTGCAAGAATGAAACGGAGGAGTCTGATGATGGGGTATGATCAGAGCGTCAGCCTGGCCTGTTAGTGCAGCAACAGATGCTGCTGAGAGAGAACAATGTGTTGATTTGCGAATGTTATTTATGTAGTCATTACCGCCACATCTGGCTGTCTGCTACGCTGGCTGCGGTAATGCCCTGAATTAATATACTATACACACTCGAGGCTAGCTAATATACTCATTTTATGAGCGCGCGCGCGTGCGTTAACGTGCACGCGTGCGTCCTTGCGTGTTTGCACGGGAACCACCCCCCCCCTCCCCTCCCTCCTCCCCGCTTTGGAACGCAGCCCGCACATGTGTGTCGCGGCGTGGACGCAGCGCAGCACGTGTAGCGGGAGCGCAGCGTCGGACGGAACGCACCTCCGCACCTGATGAATCCGCCCCCGCTCGCTCGCCCTCCGCCGCCACGGCCCACCGTGCAGCTGGTGGAAAACGAGGACCGTTTCACCTTCTCCACCGGCCCTCCCGGCTCATGAATATTAACGCCGATGCAAAGCGCACGCTCCCTCGCTGGCCCCGCAGGCGTCGAGAGGGTGATCGCCAACGCCGACGGACCCACGCCGTCACCGCTCGGCCTCCGTATACGCCTCAGAGGAGGCCTGCATAACTACAGCCTCCGCTGACCTCTCAGTAATATCCATGTGGGATGAACTAGATCAGCGAGGATGGTTTGAGTTGCGTTGAGTCGCGTTTTAGTATATCCAAGCGCGCCTGTATCGGTGCGACTTCCTGGAATTCACTCGCTCTCTGAATGTGTCTAGGCTCCTCTCCTTCTCCAGCCTGCTTTGGTTCTTTGGCTTTTACTCTCTCGTTCTCTCTCTTTCGGTCTCTCTCTTTCGGTCTCTCTCTTCCTGTCTCGCACACCTCTCCGTCTCCCCTGGGACTCTTTTTAACAAGCGCCAGCACACCTGTGAGGTGTCGAGAGGTCACGCAAACACTTGTGTCCCCCTCGACAAGCCTGAGAGAACACTGACCCGCTCCCTTAAGCACCCGCCGCTTTCCTCGCTTGCACGCTCCGGCCCCCATCCCGCGAAAAATCGAGCCGTCTCTCGCTCGCTACCCTGTCGGAACCATTAAGATAGTGATACCCTGACCCTCTCTGTGTTAGTGAGAGAAAGACAGCAAGAGGGAGCGAGAAGGACAAACAAAGATTAATAGCCACCTTTTTGCTTCCGACAGCGAGGTTGTTTAACTGCGCGTGTGTGGGAGGGAGTGAGTGTGTGTGGGGGGAGGGGGGGGGGGGGGGGGCGACAGTTTGTGTGTCTGTACTTCTGTGTGTGCGCGTGTGCCTCAGCGGAGAGAGGCGCATTCGCTGAACGTGCGCACGCGCGGGTCGCGTAATGAATCGCTCAAGCGAGACGGGACGGTGCTGCCCAACCCGTCTGTCACGCTGTTCTGGGTGGGGCCTCGTCTTGTCTTTGTTAATGCCCTGACGGAGCGTGTCTGGTGTCATTCACAGGCCTGTGTTCACCGTGGAGCTGTTCCTTCAGACGGAGAGGGTGCTGCTGTTTGGAGCCGAGACGGAGGAGACCCAGCAGGACTGGGTCCGAGCCATTACCAAGGTGACAAGAAAAAGCCTGTGTGTATTTGTCTGGGCAGACATGTAAGGCTTGTGTGTGTGTGTGCGGCGTTTCTACACATGCCCTGATGTGTTTTTTTCGGGGGGTGCTTTGTGTGTCCGTTTTTTTTTCCTTTTGCAGACATGTACGTGCGTGTGTGCATTTGTTCCCAGGTGTGTATGTACGTGTGTGTGTGTGACTGTGTGAATGTACACGCTGGTGTGTTTGTGTGCGCGCGCGTGTGTGTACACCCTGGTGTGTTTGTGAGTGTCTCCCTCTCCACTACCCCCCCCCCACACACACAGCCCTCCACCTCTTCCTTCAGGAAGACATAGTGGCCCAACTATCTCTTCCCCCGCATGGTGACAGCCTGTTGTAATGGCACACCACACAAAATGTGTCTGCAATCCCCCCCTTTTATATATCTTCCAAACTATCTATTAATCCCAGCCAACTCTGGAGATAGATGGTGGGAGTAGTGGGAGTATTAGCTCTGCCGTCTGTCTGTCTGTCTCTCTGTCTGTCCGCAAAAGCCTCACACCCCGGCGTTTCAATTTGAGCCAGTGAGAGTGGAAGGGGGGGGGATGAGAGAGAGGTAGGGGTGCGGGGTGGAACATGGCTGCTGGAGAGACCGAAGGAGCAAGCCTGAGGTGAGGGACAAAGGACATGGAGAGAACAGAGGAAGAAAGGTAGGAAGGAAAGAAGGAAGGAAGGGAGGGAGGGAGGGAGGGAGGGAGAAAGGAAGAAAGGAAGGAAGGAAGGAAGAGGGGAAAGGCGAGGAGCAAGGGGAGGGAGAAGGAGAGCGACGTGGAAAGAGAAAGGTGAGAAAGGAAAAAGAGAGGGTGAAGGAAAAATACAAGGTGTGCTAAAAACAAATCAGCCTGGAACAGAAGCACGGGAAAGTTTTGCACCAGCTGAAGTTTGGCTGCCTTTGGGACTTCACAGGTGTTGTGAAGGCATGTGGCGTTTGAGCCATTGTTTTGATGTTTATGTCCAAAAAACAATTTCATTTTTTTACGGAACTATAAGTTTCCTTCTGATGTTTGGAATAAAAGCATCTTCTGTTGTTTGCATTTCAGTGTTTCGTCCCGTCTAAAGTGGAGGCGATGTTGAGGCCAGACAGCGAGCTGATTGGCCGGCTCTTCTACAAGGAAGGTCACGACCTCTACCATTGGAGAGTTGGCTGGTTCTTTTTGGAAGGTTCCACCCTACACTTCAGCTCAGGGAAGAAGGAGGGCACAGAAGGGGCACTCCAACTCAAACAACTGCAGGAACTTAGTGAGTATGGAGGACACAGGCGCACACAAAGAGGGGAAAGAGCTACAGGAGGGAGAGAGACAGAGAGAGAGGGTGAGGGAGAGTGAAAGAGGGAGAGAGAGTGAGAGAGATAGAGAGAGAGATAGCAGAGGCACTCTGGCAACCCGTAACATTTCTATCGATTGCGGCAGAACAACGTACTGGCAGGGAAGAGATGATGGAGAGACGGGGAGAAAAATCAATCAATCTTTCTAATCCATTTAAGCATTCCGACCTGGATCAGGGAAAGCTCCTGCACCCCACCCCATCCCCCCTCCCCCTCAACCTGGGGCGGGATTAGACCCACCGTGGCAGCGGGGCGCCAGCGCCCCAGCATTCCCAAGCCACGTTTGTCACAGGCGGGAACTTGTGGTACCAGAGGGGATTAGTAACGGTTCTGATGGGCGTTGGGAACCAGCCAAATGTGGCAGCGCCCAGGGCAACCGCGAGCTCAGCTGTGACACGGGGTTAGCGACGGTTAGCAGCTAGCATGACGGCAAAACAATGAGGTGACGGGCGCGAGCCTCGTCTCGTGTTGCGGAAGCGTTTAGGGTCCTTGTACGTGACACAAGTCATTAGTCGCGGGCTCTTTTCGTCACGGCCGCGCGAGTTCTGCGGCGGTGTTGCGGAGCGCGAGGGAAAACTTTGGGGGATGTTACCTTAACCTGCACATCTGCTTAACCAACAGGCAGAACGGCAGAGTAGGGATGACAGAGAAACGTCGGAGGCCCCGTGCTGAACCTGTCCACCTCCTCAAAACATCCTGGGATAATTGCATCTTTCAAAACAAGATCTTTCAAGTTGTCTTCAACGTCAACGAAATGACTTTGTTTTGGCGTACTAGACCTTAACGAGTTCGAATATTCCGCGGACATGGCGTTTTGCTTCTGTGCGCCGTTTAGCACTGCCAGAGGAACCCGTGGAACACCAGCGAGGGGGGGGGGGGGGGGGGATCCTAGCTGGTGGGGTTATGCGAGGGCACCTCCGGCAAAGAAAGACCGTGCAGCAAATGAGAACCTCGGTACTCAATAACTTCCTGCAGTCTTCATTTTCAAACCTGCGCCATCAGGGCCCTTCGCAAACCCTCTCTGGCTACGTTGTTCAGCCGTCGATCGCTTGATTTGGGGGAAAGGCTGTGTGATCATTTCCCGTGCTAGGCAGATTCACCGCTGTCTGTGGCCTGCTGCTCCACCTCCTAGTTCCTTCTGCCGTGTGATCATTGTCTCTGTTACCATTTGTCTCCCACAATGAAACAGCGCCTTAAAAACTAACACTTGATGTGAATCCCTACACTCATTACGGTGGAACAAGGGCACGGTGTGTTCTTCTCATGTTGGAAACATAAAAGTGAGAACAATTTCCCTGCCGCACGCCCGCGAGGTGGATAAAGAGCACTTTCTATTTGTTTGTTCGAACAATGACAAAGAGTTGCGGCTTGCGTTTACCTGATAAGAGTGTTTTAATAAAATAAAGCTCTACAAAGTCAATAACAATCTCTGAAGTTTACCCCCCCAAAAATGGGAAGCTTGTTTACATCAGAGCAAAGAATGCCTGCTCTTGAAACTCTGCCAAACACCAGAAGACAATAATTTGCCACCAGAGAGCAAGAAATATCACATTTTACAGCTGTCCTCTATAACTCCGCACGGCGTGCATCATGACTAAATGAAGTATTTTGGTTTCTTGCCACAGCGTCTCCTGGTATCATCAGAACGTGCCAAGCGGTGCACGTCTGTAACGGTGTAGAATGAGATAGAGGAGGGGAGGTCGTCAGGTGACAGCGAGTTAAACGAGAGACATCGAAGAAAAGCAAACTTGGGACTCGGAGCGATTGGGACAGAGGTCAAACGGAGGTCATGCGGTGCGTGTCGGTGTGGCGTGTTGCCGTGTGCGTCTGCCACCATGGAAACGCAACCAAATTGCAGTGAAAGTCGATATGTTACCCGAGCCCTCCAACCCAAACCCTTCAAACCCTCATGTCATTTTTCCCTCTCCCATTTTTATATCAGCAGTATGAGCCGTCTAGACATACTGTTTACACTTGCTCTCTGATTCATAAATGATATATACTTGAATACGCATACTTGGATACACCTCAATAGATGATCAAGGAAAAGGAAATGTCAAATAGACTACCTTACCTTCGCTATCTATGAATAACAAATTCGGAAACCCGTCTGTATGTTTTTCCTTTAGCAATCTCCACCCACGTGGAGGGTGAGGAGAAGATCCAAGTGCTTCTCATGGTGGAGGGAGGAAGGTAGGTCCAGCCTGATAGAAAGCGTGTTCCCCTCCAAGCTTGTTCGTCTGACTTTGACTCCATGTACGGTTTCTGACTTTGACTCCTGTGTTTAGCCGACACATACCCATTCCGTTTCTCAAGCACATTTCATACCATAGGTTTGTCATGTTTTTTAATGCCAATTCCCTTCCCTGTCCTAGAATTATTTACATTCACAGCTACAACAAAGTGGACTTTGCCCTGTGGCACTCTGCCATCCGATTGGCTGCGGGAACAGATGGAAAGGCGCTAAGCAACCAGCAGCTCAGTAAAAATGGCGTCCCCATCATTGTTGAAAGCTGCATTGCCTTCGTCACCCAGTACGGTAAGTTTCCTCTGTCCAATTTGACCAAAGTCATTCAGATGTCCTCATAACCCTCAATACACGAACACACACTGACAACACACACGCTCCCCCTCCAGGTCTGGGTAAGGAGGGGCTGTACCAGAGGACTGGAGATCCGGTACGTGTCGCCCAGCTCCTGGAGGCTTTCAGGGGGGACGCACGCAACGTCAAGCTGAGAGTCCAAGAGCATCACCTGGAGGATGTCACCCAGACCCTGCGGAAGTTCTTGTCCCAGACAGAGGACGCCCTCCTGGCTAAGGAACTCTACCCCTACTGGGTGTCCGCTCTAGGTCAGCCAAGGACCGTGCTTATCTTTATCTTATAACATGTGTCACGGCTTGTTTTGTTGCAAATCGGTAACAATCGTTTTGTACCCGATAAACCCACCTTTACTGCATTGAAAGGTGACATGAAATTGTAACTCGATTTACTCATGACTTTAATAGTCTGGCGCGTGCAGCCGACAACGCGTATCCGCAACATGTTTACGTTGATTACAACGTGGAACAGTCGTTCCATTCAATTGTCCGTCTGCGTTGAAGTGGTCTTTCGCTGTAGCGCCCTCGCAGTGATTGGAAGTGGGGAAAAAACCAGGCTTTGCGCCTCATGCTGTTGTGTCTGCCTCTCCTCTCTGGCTGGGGCGTGCAGATGAGAAGAACGAGAGGGATCGAGCGACAAAGTACTCTGCCTTCATCCAGAGCCTGCCCACCATCAACAGGTCTACCCTAGCAGCGCTGCTGCAGCACCTGTTCAGGTGCGGCCCCGTGCGCCCGTGTGTGTGTGTGCGCGTCTGCCCTTCTCTAGCTGAAGGTCTTAAATCATGCATGTGTCCGTTTGGAGCTGTGCGTTTGCAACCGTGCGTGTTGGCTGGTCTAGATGAATGTTTGCAAACATGTCCGTGCGTGTGCGTGTGCGTGTCTGTGTGTATTGTTCTCCCTCTGGTACAGGGTCCAGCGGTGCTCTCATCTGAACCAGATGCAGACTCAGGACCTGGCCCGCGTCTTCTCTCCCTGCCTCTTCCAGACTGAGGGCCAGAACCTCCAGGAGGCTGGAGTGGTTCAGGACCTCATTAAAAACTACGTGCAACTATTTGATGTGAGTGACCCCCCCCGTCCCCCTCCCCCCCCCCCGTCCCCTTTCCCCCGTCCCGCCGTCGCTAACTCATTAGCGGGATCGCCGCTCATCATCAAGCTCCTCTTTGTTTAACTCTTGGACCGAAACGCGGCGATGACAGGCGCGGGACCTCTCTTTGTCGTCGCGGCGTATCCCCAGGGGAGCCTTATTAGCGTCGCACCTGAGGTACGGCTCCCCTAATGAAGAGAGGGAAAGAGACGGGGGGAGGAGGGTGCCGCCTCGGTTTCGCACTTGGAACGTTAGCCAGCATGCTAATGGGTTTGGGAGCGGCGCGGGCACGTTCGTTCCAGAACCGAAGAGGGAGGGTTCTCTCTGAATCAGTTTAGGACAGCACCGCTCTGGCAGGGGAAAAGACGGCCTTGAAGCCGAGCCAATGACAGGCAGCTCTGATGACAACACACGCTGGCAGCCGCAAAGGGGCAGACGCAAGCTCGTTCGAAGGAAGTTTTATGTGTCGCATGCCGGCGATTTGGTCCTTTATCAGAACCAAACACATAGACTGTGCGCGCGCGTGTCCGTGTGTGTGTGAAAGAGGAATCCTCCTCCCTCCCTTTCAATCTTCCTTGCCGTGCACAACCCTGACAAAGCTAATTGTTCTCTGAAAATGATAGCAAAATGCCTGAATGTATTCCCCCCCCCCAACCCAAAGCTGTGTAAAGTGATGTCTGCTGGTTTGTTTACTCTGTTGGAACTGAGCCTTGTCGTCGAAATCACCCACGCTTGCAACTTCCGAAAGAAATTTCACCGACTTGGAAAGTGTGGAAGAAGATGTTGGAGTGACGCTGTTCTGCAACGACACGCTGTCGGTTGTCCAGAGCTGTAGCTTGCAAGTTCCTCTACACGCAGAGGTTGGCACTGTTTGGCCCTGAAACAAGGCAAAAGAAGACTGGTCCAGTTCAGCTCAGGCCATTGGAGTGGGATGCTGTGAATTGTGTTGCGTAATGCCTCGTGTGTGTTTGTTATCCCGCAGGTCACTGAGGACCAAGTGAAGCAGATGGAAAAGGAGAACAGTTTCATTACGAGGTGGAATGACAAGAAGGATGCCACGGTAAGTCCACCCCATCACCTCTACTGACAAACACCATCAGGGCTCGGATGCACGTGCGTAAACAGCATGTGCGTGAGGGAGTGTGTACGCATTCGCGTTGGGGGAAAGTCGGTGAGATTTCATCATACCGAAATGCATTTGATCTGTCTGTTTGGTCGGGGATGGAAAAAAAGGAGGGAAGGAGGGAGGGAACAATGGAGGAGGGAGGAGGATGAAACAAGAGGGTGATGAGACGCTGCTGTTCCTGTTAACCTTTATAGCTGGAGCTTGATGCCTGAATGGCTGTGCTTGCGAGAAACAATTTGTTGAGATAACCTGGAGAGAAAAAAACAAACCCAAATGAATCATTCTCGCCCATCTCAAGTAGGAGTCTGAAAAGTTTCATTTTTTAACCTTTTCTTTTTTTTTACACTTTAAAGAGGCTGTTGAAAGAAAAAAAGACAGACCAACGCAATTACAAAGCTACCTGGAGGCACTATTGAACTAAACAAGAAAATACCTTACTGTCAGAGTCTTGGTATAGGTCCATCTAGGATGGACTGACCCAAAACCCAGAGTTGAAAATACAAATGAACGTGCCATATATTCAACGGAAGCACTATCGCTTCACATCCGAGAGAGGGAAAGTGGCTTGCCGTTCTTTCAGAACCGTAGCGTAATTCTACCCACGAGAAATCGCTCGCGCGCGCCAATTGCTAATTTAACTCTATTCTTACTCTTTATCAATGCAATTTTCATCTCTGCGTGGCATCATAGCCAAACCTACCCCCCCTCTGCTCTCAATGTCCACTCACGACAAGGGAAGTTTCAGACTTCTTGTTTACTACCTGGTTCTTTGGTGGAGGAGGTGTTAAACCGGCAGAGCGGACTGTTAATGGCGCCGTTGCCGTGCTTGCAATTACACCTCATGCCTCATTTGTTTCAAAGGCTGTAATTTCTTGAGCTTTTCGGAGCGTTTCATGTCAGATGTGAGTCCTCCTCCAAAGCAGGTTAAGTTATTCCTCTTAACAACACAATTGTCATTTTTCATGACGCACAGGCTCAGATGGCTTATGGATTTAGCACACGTGACCCTGTCTAAAAATCAGTATTTTTACCTTCAAAACTTAGGTAAAAAGAAATTTAGGTCGCCACGCTGAACGGTTAGTCCTCTCCCATCTTTTCCCATCCTCTTCATGTCAACAGCTTTTATCAGGCACTTTTGACTCATTTTCCTCTTCCTCTCTTCCTCTTCTCTGCTCTCTCTGTCCCCTTTTCTGTCATGTTCCAAAGACTGGCTGAATAGAGCTGTGATTGCCTGTTGTCTGTGGGTTGTAATCTCCTCTGTAAGCACACTATGATGAGCAATGTTGCTCTTAGCTACAGTGTATCATTCAGTTTTATGGACCTCACTGACACATGCAGGCACACACATACAATACTTTTCTTTGCTTGCTTGCAACCCCCCGCACCACACACACACACACACACACACAAACGCAGTTACAGTAGCAATGTAAACGCACTCAGTCAGTCTAACACACACACGCGCGCGCGCGCATACACGCACATGCACAGTAGCGGGAAGATGAATGTTGAAATGATGAAGATCAAGGTTCAACCTGTTATGTTCTGATGCTGGCAGCAGTTAGCACGGATTGCTTTTCTTTCTCTTTGAAAACATTTCAGATGAACTTTAGCCTTGGGCCTTACCTCTCATATCCCGCTCAAATACGGCGCATCGCTGCTTTGCGATTTTTCAAAACAAAGCCGTCATTTGGATGGTGGGTAAATTGCTTCAGATCCTTTTTTTTTTGAAGGACCGTTTCCGTGCTATTGATTCTTTTTCCCCGTCGAGTGATTTGGTCTGGAAGAGTTTGAACTTCATTTTTGTATCTTTCTGAGTGTACCTGGCGAAGCATCGGGAGGGAAAGAGAGCGAGAAACAGGAACTGATGAGGAACAGTTTCTCCTGTGCGATGACATTTCAATTCCGATATGCCTTTCCTGTTGTTTTACAATGCCAGAGCAAGGTTGAATTGAAATGGAGTCAAGTGTCACAGATGAGTGCTCTCCTCAGTACTCAAGGTCTTTGTCCTGGTCTCAGCCTAGTGTGTGTGCGTGCGAGTGTATACATGAGTGTGAGTATTTGTTAGTGCATGACACCTAAAAGTTGAAACCAAGTTTTTGCCGAGAACTAGGCTCGGAAAGATTTGTCGAGCTCTAAAAGTTCCACGTCGAGAGAACACTAAGTGAGAACACACTTTAAACTTTGACAGGACTGAAGAGGCTGCATACATTGTCCTTCCTCTCCACCTCTCCTAGCTTCACCTGCCCTGACCTGCTTTACGTTGATAACTATCCCATCAATTAGCAGCCGCAGGTTTAGCTTGCCTGCAACTCTGAACACCTCCTCTGCCTCCACAAATCCTCTAATGCCTATCTTAGGTCTCATTTCTCCCAGGCATTTAAGTGCAGACCACACCAGAGCAAGGAATTCAGAAGGAAAAGCCAATTAATCCAGACTCTCTTGTTGTCCGCATTATTTAACTTTGTTTGATTCTTTTGTCTCGCTCCCTTCCCCCTCTCTCTCCCCCTCTCTATCTCTCCCTCTCTCATCGACCTCTCTCCCTCTTCCTCTCTCTCTCTCTCTCCCCCTCTCTATCTCTCCCTCTCTCATCTACCTCTCTCCCTCTTCCCCTCTCTATCTCTCCCTCTCTCATCTACCTCTCTCCGTCTTCCTCTCTCTCTCTCTCTCTCTCTCTCTCTCTCTCTCTCTTTCTCTCTGTCTCTCTCCCTCTTGCCCTCTCTCTCTCTCCCTCTCCCTCTTTCATCTACCTCTCTTTCTCTCCCCCCTCTCTCTCTCTCTCTCTTTCTCTGTCTCTCTCTCTTTTCCCCTCTCTCTCTCTCTCTCTCTCTCTCTCCCCCTCTCTATCTCTCCCTCTCTCATCTACCTCTCTCCCTCTTCATCTCTCTCTCTCCCTTACCACCCCCCCTCTCTCTCTCCCTCTCCCCCCTCTCTCTCCAGTTCTCTCCAGCAGGAGACCTGATCTTTGAGGTGTACCTGGAAAAGAGAGAGCCCGAAAACTGCTGCTTAATCAAGGTGTGTGAGTGAATGTGCCTGTTGGTGTGTCGAAAGGCTTGGGGGGAATCAGGGGTAGAAGGAGTCAGGGTGGTGGGGTGGTGGTGGTGGGGGGGGGGGGGCGGCGAGGCAATGAAGGAGGGAGTAGAGGGAGAGGTGGAGGAGGTGATGGAATAAGGCTGAGACACTGGGAGTAGAGGGAGAGGTGGAGGAGGTGATGGAATAAGGCTGAGACACTGGTGGTTAAACCTGATGGGATTACTGCCACCAAAATAAATCAAAAGCGAGCTAATCAAAGAAACGTCTGATTTAATTGTGTGAGTAATTGCGTTTTATCAGCGGTGCTGGTGAGCTGCAGGTAATGGACTTATTTTGCAGGTGTGGAACAGCAGTAGGGCAGAGAGGGAGGGTGACAGGGGTCTCCTCAGAGTTAGCTTGACATTAACACTTCTCTTCCCCTTGCGCTCTCTCCTTCTTACTCTCTGGAGTGAAGCAGGGCCTTTTCGAAAACCTTTCCGCCGAACAATTATTTCGCGAAAGGTCTTAGTCTTGCTTCGCCCAGGCTTTTAAACCAGTGCTGTTTCATTGTCCTTTCCCATTAAAAACGATGTAAAAAATCTCCGAAAACTATCACCACTGTATATTTTACAAACCACACTTGAAGGAACTGTTCATTATTATTTTGAGTGTTGGGGTCATTACAAGGGAGCTATTCTAATCCAAAATCCTGAGGTTTACGACACCGAACAAGACGTTGTGTTCCATGTTTCGGTAGCTGTTTCCAACCATGCGTTCCGAGGAATTGACGGAGACCACGCTTGGAATGAGGAACGTCGTCACAGACGCCGCTGACGTCTGGGCCACGTACGAAGTCATCGAGAACGGAGAGCTGGGTAGGTGACTTGGACAGAACGACCAGACAGTTCCGTTGCAAATCTATTTTCAGGTGGGGTTTTTTTTTTTGTTGGACTAAATCTGCACCAGAGTCGATCAAAGCCCCTTTAACCAGAAGCCCGTTTATCAAGGCTTTCCAATCAGAGCCTGCAACCCTAACTTTTCACTCCCATCTACACTCCTCCAATTAGTGATTGGATTTCACAAGGCAGTGCTTGATGGGCAATTTACATGCAGGACACATGCAAGGGACCCTCTCCCCTCATCTCCAGGCTCCATGATTAGAAGATTAGGCTACCTCTGTAATGAACCTGTGTCGACGGAGGCAGCGCGCGCTCGGGAATTAGTCCTCCGTCGGACGTTTGATGGCTGCATGAATTAATCATCGCCTTCGCGGTGCGTTGTGAGGTTTCACCAATCCTGCACGGGAGACTCAACCCCTGGAGAGTAACTAAGCCTGGGCGGGTCGGTTTGCTCTGCGCCTCGCGGCATACACCCTTCCTAGAGGGAGGTTGCAGGGGGGGGGGGGAGGAGTGTCACAGTGCGGATCAGCGCAGAAGGTGCTTCTCTGGCGGGGCACCTACACCTCTTGCCTAGTTCACAGAGTTTGCATCCCGTTTAAGTTGTTTGCTCCCTTGAACAAAGTTCCAAAGGACAGGCTGTCCTCATCTCCAAAAAAAGGGAGGTCTGGGAAAGGCCGGGTGTATTTACTGATGGTTCAGCTTATTTCTTTGCGGAGAGACAACATGTTTTGCCGTAGAATAAACATCCAGGCAATTCTGAAGCTGCTGTTTTGACATTTTTTTTTTTTTTTTGCCTGTGACCAACAAGAGGGGAGAGAGAAGGTTAGTTCATTAGGATTTTGAAGGCCTTCTATAGATAAACACCTTTATCAGCGGTAATGGGTGGAAAGGGGAGCTAATATTTAGAGGGAAATGGGTAACTAATTTCATGGCCCAGGTCAACGAGGATCCTGGGAAGAGATAAATCCAGTTCTGTAAATAAGTTATCCCCACTGCAAGTTTTTTTTTGTGTTTTTCTCGCATGTGAAAACGAGGCAGTTGTTTGGCTCGGAGGATGTTTTGGTAGGAGAATGAAGCGGGATGGTGGGTGCTGTACAAGCGATGTTTTGAACTGATAGTGTGTACCGTATTACTCTGTTAGCAAATTAGGGCAAGATAATAGGTCTATTTTGCACATGAGTGTGTTTTCTAATCATGTTCAGATTTGCTGAGGATAATTGCAAATTTGAACTACACAATAATGAAAGTGGGAAGGGGAAGAAAAAAAACATCCAACTAATGGTCTCGTGTTTTTCCTGATAAGATTTTTCTGGTGGCATTTTAGATAATTATCATTCAGTGACTTGACAGTGAGACGTCATTTCTTGTTATAGAGGGAAGTCAATCCTTGTTCACCCACAACAGCCCAGATCACAGGTGCACAATTTTCATACGGTACATCTTGACAAAATATTTGTACAAACATTTTGTTCTGTCTCCTTTGGCCAGAACGACCATTGCACTACAAAGAGAAGGTTCTAGAACAGGTATTGGAATGGAGCACAATGGATGACCCCAGCTCCGCCTTCCTTGTCATCAAAAGGTTCAAAGGAGCTAAAACAGTATCTGAATGTTTAGGTGAGTCAGAGCTGCTCAGAGCCTCAAAGTCTGTCTTGCCCACGCACACGCACGCACGTGCGCACACACACACACACACGTGTTATTGAAAATCCTTCAAACAAAACAAGTAATTTCAGCAGATATATGACTGTAAAAGTATAAAAACAGTTTGACGTTGTCAATGATTATAAATGCAAGGCAAGAAGTAAGCGTTTGTGGGGGGTCAAAGCATTAGATACACACTGTTATGTTCCTGATTTAAACCATCTCTAAGTCAGGAAAAGACATTGATGCATACAGGTTTGCTTGCGTCTCTCCTACGGTTAACCTATGTCCCTCTTGTCAATCACAGCAGGCGAGAGGTGTTTGAAAGGCGAGTACTTGAAGTACCGAGATGGATCCTCGAAGCTGCTCACTGGCAGTAAATTTCAGGAACGATATGTTGTTCTTAAGGATGAGAAGCTGCTGTTGTATAAAGACATGAAAGTAAGTTAACTTTGAGAATTGTATGTATTAGTGTGTTGAGGTCAACGGTTGGGGGAGAGAGGGGGGGGGGAATGATTTCATGAAAGGCCAACATAGACAGGGCCTTCGATAGAGCAGCGTTATTGTTCAGGATTCAAGATGTTTGAGTTAGGAGGTGTTTCAGTCTACCGTTCTGCGTTTGGTTCAATGTTCGTTTGATCGACATCGCCTTTTTAAAAATGGGTTTACGCGGGCCAACGTTCTGCCCCTCTTTTTGACCGGCCGTCTCTAGAGGAGGGGCTCCCTCACGGAATTGCTCCTCCGAAGGTTTCCTCCATGTTGCTCGGCTTCTTTTGGAGTTTTCCCAGGAGTTGTCCTAGTCTCTCTTGAGGGTTTACGTCGGTTGAGGGTCGGTTCTGCGGGCGCACGTGAAGCTCTCTGTGACATTGCTTGTAAAAAAAAAGAAGGGCTATGCAAATAAACGTGGATTGGATTAGGAGTTGGATTTCTCGCTACATATCGTTACCATTCCTCTACTAGAAGAAATGAACTCTCATTATGTTTGGATTCCCAGATTCAAATCACTCTCCAGGCTCCCCCAATGGGACAAGCGTTCCATTGCGTAAGCCGATCCGAGTTCTCTCTCTGGATCTGGAACCCGTGGAAAATGTGCGCATGGCACACACGGAACCGGCGTCCCCGGAGGAGCCGCGTTCAGAGCTCAGTGTTCCAGTTGAGACACAGTTTTGTAAACGAGTGTGAAGACGTGTTAATAATTGATGGAGGTGGAAGGATTGTGTGGAGGGGGGGAGAAAGGAGGGTGGGTGGGGGGAGGGAGGGGTGGAAGAGGAGGCGAGGAGGCTTTGAATGAAGGCTGTTCTTTGCCTTAATTAGTGTAGTATCGGGCGCACTCGGCAATGTGGCTAATTATCGCATGAAGAAGGTGGAAATTATCATTGTAGCGGAAATTTAATTGATATTCTGAGGCGTTTCTTTTTCAAAGCCTCTCTGACAATGAGCGTTAAGGTTTGTTAGGGGGGGGGGGGGGGGTTGGGATTACAGTTGGGTGGAGCCCAAGGAAGACACAAACGGATGACATTTTCCCCACGTGTCATTTCACTAAAGCGGTTGACATTTTAGCCTTACGGTAGCCCCTTGCTTGTACCGTTACTTTGCAACGTAATGAACGATTGCTGTCTCTTCCAGAGCGCCAAACCAGAGAGAGAGATCCCGATCAAGCGTGGCAAGTGTTACCTGGGTCTGAAGAGAAGATTTAAACCTCCAACCAGGTTAGACGCCAAGAAAACTCGTGTCTTGTTTTGGACCAGGGGGGAGGAAAACGTAGCTCCTTGGCTTCGTCGCGACCGTGGATTGATTATTTTGTTGTTGTTTCGTCATTTCTTTCTTGTTGTTTTGTGTCTTCTCCCCTCCGATAAGTAAATCCCTCTTGCTTAACTCTAAGTGCTCTAACACCCAGACCATGCAATCAACCCAGCCAACCTCAGTTTGCTTTTAATATGCACAATAATGAAAGAGATTAAACATAATTTCGCGTGAACAAAAACAAATGATCAGCGCAGCTTCCCACAATGAGAAACAGTGCCACCACTTTATTGAAAATATATAATAATGTATTATTCTAATTGATTACTCTTGTCAAGACAGTAGCAGTTTGGGGGGGGGGGGGATAAGTGGAGGATGCCAGGCCACTGTTTCACATTGCCCAATTATCATTCCTCTTAATTTTTGCTGTGTCAGAATTAGAGTCAAGGAGAAGCATGACAAATGAGTCTAGCCAGTGATTTGAGCAGTTTCTCAATCCGTCCAAACAACCCACTCAAACAGCGGATTTGGAAACAGATAATTGGACGGAAAACAGTGTTGTAATAGAGAAACGTGGAGTTGAAAGAGTGAATTCATTTTGAAGCCTTGTAAAAATCACGTGGCAACGATTTGAGTAAGAGTAGACAGAGAGAGAAGACAGCGAGAGAGAGAGGGGCCGACAAAGGGAGAGTGGGAGGGAGAGCGAGCGAGCGCAAGAGAGATCGAGAGAGACAGACAGCGAGGAAGAAAACCAGAGACAAACAGAAAGAGAGAGAGAGAGAGAGAGACTTTGCTGAGGGGGATGGAAAGAGTCAAAGACACAGAGATAGAAGGGCTCCAGCTCTCCGACACATCATTAACAGCAGGTCTACCTGAGATGAGTGTGAAGGGGAGCGAGGGGGAGTTTGGCTAGGAGAGCAGGGGAGAGCTTGCGTTAGTCAAAGTGTGCTGCAGGCCTCCTCCTCTCATCTCCTCTCCTCCTCTGTTATCTCCTCACCCCTTTGTTCTCCCACCTGTCCTCTCCTCTCTTTTGTAGTCCCAGTCTAGGGAGGGTACTACGGAGCATGTTGTTCCACTGAGGGTGGTCCTAAACAAAAGGTGCAGGTGTTTTCCCCTCTGAGGAGTGAGATGTACCTTACACCCATCTTCAAGGAGACGTTTCTTCGGATCCCCACTTCAAATAGCGAGAGACGTCCATTTTGGCAGAGCTAGGCCACCGGAACCCTCAGTTGAAATACAGTTACTGTATTTCCCAGTGATTCATGGAGCGCGGATTGATTTTTGACTGCGGAGAGCAATGAACTCTGCGTTGTCCTATCGGGATCGTTTCGTAAGAGCACTCTTTTGTTACTGTTTTTTTTTTTTAAATAGCGAGAAACGTAAATCTAATTAGAACTAGCGATGAGTCCTCGTTGAAATAATGGTATTTCCCAGTGATTCAACGTGCGTTAAATTGATTTTTGACCGCGCGGAGCCATGAACTTCATGTCGTTCTATCATAAGTAGTATCACGAGTGCACTCTTTGGTCGCTGTTTTTAAACCAGACATAGCTCTGGATTATTTATGCGTCTGGTAGTCATAAGTACCGTATGTGCATATGGGCGTCCCACACACGCACACGTTCGGTTCAGGGTTTGGATCTCTTAAAGTCAGACCCACCTCCTGTGCATAGACACTAAAGCACTGTCTTGCACAATAATATCACACACACACACACTCAAACACAACAACAAAAGTATGCAGTACCGCTTGAAAGTGCTGAGGATTGAGTGGGCAAGATCCCATCCTACATAGGTTACCTGGACTTTATGCATAAACATGAGCTCTAAAAATACTAATGAACCTCCAATATACTGATGTCGGGAACTACTTTTTCCCCCCCCTGCATTTTAATGACAATGTGATTATAACCTTGTACAAAAGAAAAGACCTTGGCGGTAAAACATCGTCTACCCATCTGAACGTTTTCCTTCAATGTTACAAAACTGTGATTGTTTGAGGAACCCCCGCCCTTGTGGCCCAGACAGAAAGGTTTGGGAGGATTATAACCTCCAGAAATATCCTCGTCAAAACAACATTGGTTGGAATTGTGCCCGAACCGGTGGATAACCACTTAATCTCTCTCTCTCTCGCTCTCTCTTTTCCCCTCTCTTTTCTTAGTTGGGGCTTCACCATCTATACAGACAAGCAACAATGGTGGGTAAACTGGAGTGCTTCTCCAAGTCAGCTATCGACCGTAGAACACAACAAGCACACCCTGATCTATTGGCCTAAAAAGTATTTACATCAGTTGAAAAGTAATTACCCGAGGCGGTGTGAGATAAGATGACTAAGATGTTAAACACCCATGTCTCAAAGGCATGTATTCAAAGTGACATACAAAAGGTGCATGTAGACTGACTGTGCTACAACACCACGCTGTTGCTGCTCAGTCAAGGAGGACAATAACATCCAGATATGCAGGTTCGTGCCCCGGTGTTAACCCTTTCAACCCACAGGCATTTCTGCTGCGAGGGGGCGGAGTCACAGCTCACCTGGGTGATCGGCATCATTCAGAAAATGGTGAGTGTACTTCGACGAAGAAGCCCTGTGACCCTTCATGCTATCTGCAGGTGTATATAGATCCATGCAACTGGATCCCCTCAGCCTCTCCTCAGCCAGTTGTTGCAGCTGTGACAATCCCATAGATGGTACTTAGAGGCAGACACGACTGTGTCGTAACAGTCTGTGACTGTGACCGCACAGAGCACATCAATAATGCAAACGAAGGCATTCGTACGTGCAGGAGGAAGATACTTTGTCTTTCATCCTGTCTTTCTCTCTCTCTCTCCCTCCCTCTCTCTCTCTCCCTCTCTCTCTCACACTCTATCCCTCTCTCTCTCCCTCTCTCTATCTCTCTCTCTCTCCCCCTGTCAGTCTCCCGCTCTATCTCTCCCTCACTCACTCTCTCCCTCTCTCTCTCTCTCTCTCTCCCTCTCTCTCTCCCTCTCTCTCTCTTGCTGTCCTCCACAGTTCTTTTTTCTTTTCTTTTCTAAACTCGGACTCTCCCGAGGTAGGCCACTCCCTCGCTTGAAAGAAGAAGAACAGAGACGTGAACATAAGACAAAGAGAATGCATCGCGACAAATTACTGTACGATTCGTTTGAATAATCAACACCTACAATAGCTAGGAGCAATTAGCCATGGTCTGCCATCTTCCAGACTAAACAGAGAGGAGGGTTTCATTTGAGAACTTCGGACGATAACCATTTGCTCTGCCACACGCCACCATCGCCAGTGTTCTAGTTGTTTACAGCGCGCACTTCCTGTAAAAGCTCTCAGTGTACCAGAGGATGTGAGCAGGAAAAAGCAATACTTTGAAGGGGGAGATTGATCTAAATGGTAGGGCAATGGTTGGCCAACGTGCTTGCTGAATATGCTTACTTACCTAAAGATTTTAAGGGGTTTATTGAAGAGGGAGCTGGAACTCCTTCATGCCTGGCTGGAAGCTTCCGGGCTCTCTAATTCAACTCCCAACCATTAAATCTGTAGCGAGCTGCAAAATACTAGACTTTCTCCTAGTGCCGCTTAGCATCAGAAAACAAGTTTGAGCGCAGGGCTCGTAGGGAAGGCTGAGGAAAGAGGGAAATGAAGGAGCGGAGAGAAAGAGGGCTGGTTAATAAGGGAAAGACTGAAAGGTCTTAGGTAGAGAGAAAGATAATGCGTGCGAAAGACAGAGATAGAAACTGTAAAAGCCTAAGCAGAGAGAGACTGAGAGAAACAGAGAGATAATAAGGACATGGAAAGAGAACACTTCAATATTCCTCCTCTTACCTGTTAGCAGGCATTTGCTAGGACAGGGTTTCCATGGCAACTGACTTAGTACAGTGTAGAGGGAGGGCACGGGGGGGTGGGGGGGTGTGGGGGGGGGTTACGAAAGGTGAAAGTACATGTTCTACCGCTGATGAAATAAGGGTGCGTTAGCGAGGAGCAGCGTGTTCGCAGGGTGAAGGGTGAGCGGGGAAAAGACGAACAGGTAAAGGCAAGGGTAGGGCTTGGGGCTGGTTCACACGGCAGGGTTGAGACCTTGAGATCCGTACACACACTCCCAACCACACACTCTGCTGTCCTCGGCCTGGCTGCATCCAGGGACACAAGGTGACACCTGATTCAGCCAGGCTAACCTGAACACAAACGACAATAGATGGAATGGCTAATGGCTGATTTGAAAACTCCCTAATGGCTGAGGTATTATGTTCAGGTCGTTCCCGTCTGACGTGTAATGGATTGATTTTCAGCATGGAGCGGACCTCTGGTCAAAGAGCACCAACCACAAAGCACCAGTGGGTTGCAAGGCCACCGGTGGTAGAGCTGTAACTGGTGGTAGAGCTGTAACTGGTGGCCAGCAAAGCAAGAACAACAACACCAAGCAAGTACGTACTTTAGTGTATAGAGTGTGTCGCTTCACAGTGAGCAGATGAATACTAAAATGCTGCTGTATGGCAGAGAACCCTATAGGATTAAGGAGATTTAAGAGGAAGTGTATGTTGTTTGAATGGCTTTCTGAAGGTTTGGAATAAACACTTCCCGCTCTGCTTTCCAGCCCCCAGAAAGAGTGAACCTCAGCCCCACTAACAGTGGGCCCAGCCCTAGGGTGGGGGGCAATGCCCTGTTCAAGACCGCCGTCCAGTCTGACTATGTGAAACCAAAGGACCAGCTCAGCGTCCCTGAGGCTGGGCAGAGCAGAGCTTCTCTGCCAGCCCTGCCCCGCTGCCCTTCTCCCCACCCTGTGGCCGGGTCCCCGCCCAACCCCATGTCTCTGTCCCCGAAGCCCGGGGCCAGGAGCCCCAACAGGAGGCCCATGCTGGGTGGCGAGGGGACCGTGCCGCCCAATTTTCTAAGCGAGCTCAACGCGGTTCTGAACAAGACCGGACGCAGCGCCAAGGAGGAGAGCTGAGGGAGAGAGCGCGAGGGAGAGAGCGCGAGGGAGAGAGCGGGAGGGAGAGACTCGGAGGAGTTCAGTGGGATGCATCAGGAGAAGACTCCCGACGACAGAGAAAGTACATATGTTCGGAGAGGACGCCACACTTTGACAAATTCCCAACAGAGCGAGGGGGCGGAGAGAGCGCCAAAACAATAATAAAAACCCAATCACGACTGTTGACGAAAGATACAACAAATGACTCCCTGTCGGATTAAGAAACGGATCCAAATGAGACGAGGGGAAAAAAAAAAGATTTGGAAAGAGGACAGAGGACTATAAATGGAGCCAGTGAGACTGAGGGAAAAAAAGAAGAAATTGTGGAGAACTTGGATAGTGAGGAGAACAGGTGCAGGATGAGATGAGGGTCAGGTAGGCTATATAGCTCTGGGGGACAGGAAGCTGACCAAAGCACTACAACCATGATTTATTCCCACCTCTTTCTCTCTATCTCTCCCTCTCCCTCTCTCTCTCTCTCTCTGCCTCCCTCTCTCTCGTTCCCTTGCTCTCACTCTCATGCGCTCGCTCAAATCACACAATATTCCAGAGCGTTTCCCCAAACTGTCCGCCACGGAACAACATCCAACAATGGTGTCGAGGTAGTGAACACTGATAATGAATGGGACTTGTCCAGAATGTGCATCACTAGTACATTCTAGTTAATGGTTTCCTGGGTGTTTGTTTTTTTGTTGAATTGCACGAAATATGCTGTTCTTTGTTGTGTATTAGGACCGCTGTAACGTTCTGGAATGATATAGCAATGTGTCAAATGCATAGATAGAACATCATTCTGTATATTTATTATGTACACAGTGCATTTAATTATATTACATTTGTTAGATATGTTCCTCCACATTTACATAGTAGGATGTCTTTTGTCAAATGCGATCATGCCTCCGTGAATATTCTCAAAGCAACGCCCAGGCCGTCACTAGTAAGACTTTTATTTCCTAAAGTCATTCAGAAAGGGCTACCCCTTTGAATGTGCCTCAAACTTATTTCATCATTGTTTTATTCATAGACTTCATCAAAGGTTCCTGTTTCTATTGTAGTACAATGTAAAAATGAACTCCGGTCTCAAGTCATATGCTCTTATTGAATAATGGATTTCTGTCTGAAAATGCACACGCAGGCGATTGTTGCACAGGTCCACACATGAAATATTCATTTTAAAATTAGATTTTTCATTATGGTGTGTTTACCTCCTGCTTGTTCTTTGGCTCATGTCTTAATATCGTAATCACAGGTTTTACTGTGTTAGTAGGCACGTACCGCATGCTTTCAAAGATGGTTTTATGTGGGAATGTAAATAAACGAGTGTAAATTGCACTTGTGTGCAATATAAATTGAAATACAATATATGAAATGAACCTTCAAACGAAGCAACCTACACTTATTTCGGAAACGATTGGGCTCATTTAGAACCTATATGAGAACCCTATTATAGCAGATTAGTCTCCTTATAGAACACTTTTGAGTTCCTTCAGGGGTTCATGCTAGCATAATCTCGATGACCTTAAATGATTTCTTTAAATCTTCGATGAAACCAATCGAGATATTTAAAGACACCTGGTAGTTTAGCCGTTTCTTGCTCATTCTGACCTCCTGACCTTTCACTGTCTGCATCCTTGATGAATATCAAGCCTATCACGACCGCTTGTACCTGACCCTGGCGCTCACGAGAACCCACCCCTGCGGCGGGAGAGAATGACTAGCTCTCTCTCGGTGTCTCGAAGTGTTGAAACGATCGTATTTTTCCTTTTCACAGGCAGCACATCAGCCTTGTCACTCAAAGAGAGGTTCCGACCATCGACCGGGTTGTGTGACTTTACCGGTGACCCTGGTCACGGTATCCGTATTTACGGATTGTGTTGAAAGAAGGAGAGGTGGAGAGAGACCGGGGAGAGAAAGAGAGAGAGCGGGGGGAGATGACAGGTATTTCAGGGTGATGGACGTGACGCACTCGAGTCCGACGTGCGTCGACTTCCAGAGACGACGGCCAGCCGTGGCGTCAGACCAAAGATCACGACACCCCCGGAGAGGAGACATTGGTGGGCTAAACGCTTCAACAGGAACAGGGGTTGATGGGATGCGGGCGATCGTGCTTGGGACTAACGCACGCGATTATCCAAAGGATGGCGATCGCTCCAGGTAGAGCTTCGATGCCCTTTGGTCAAGTTATCATCTTATATTGCTACCCAAATACGGAAAAGTGTGAACATTGTAAAGACCTGACGCACACACCCGAGTGAATCGCAGAGGTCAAAATTGTTACATGTTCTTTTCAGGAATTTAGCAGCCTGAATGCAATTTTCCTCACCTAGAGCACTTTCTAATTCCGCGAGTTAATCATAAGCTAAGACAAACCAAGTTGACCCAAGTACTTGACTGCATTTGCAAACGATAATTGGCCGAGGACCGTCGCACGCAAACCCGAATGCACGCTGAGGCACACAAACAAATAACTTGAGGACAAAGCAAGAAACATTTAACGACTTTCGTTTAGGTCTCAGATGTGCACATAATGTGTTCAATTTCCTCCTATCAGCGTAATTACACATGACCAAGTATTAATTAGTGCCGTAATGAATCTGAAAGAGGCTTAAGTACTAAAACAGAATGATCTATTTTCCTGCGTGTCAGACGACAGTAAATCCACGTTAGAGGCGTAGACGTTGACCCTGCGTAGACCTTACCCCCTCATCCTCAACACTCTACTAACATGTGTGTCAGGACTGGTGCACGCCTTGGCGATTTACACTCCCAGGAAAAGCTACAGCCCTGAGTTCATTCGGCAGTCTATCTTAGCTCCCCCCCGAAATACGGTCCCTCCTCTTTAATCTCGCTTTCTATTCATGTCGATGGACAAATATTTACGACACAGCGGCCCGTTCTTGGACGTGGTCGTAAAATGTATGTTTAAACCAGTCAAGCTTCGTCTAATTAAAAGCCCTTTGCGATTGCGATCCAATGAGGGAGGGGCAAGGAGGGGTTTTATACGCTCCGTCTGTTTCGCTCTCGTGTCAGTGAAAATCCCCAGCTTGGAAGAGCAGGTAAAATGATCGATAGCTTTGTTAGCGAGAACATGTGTGTGTGTGTGTGTGTGTGTGTGTGTGTGTGTAAATAGGCGCGTTTGTACGTGGCATTTGGAACTGTGCGATGAGTTGTGTGGAGAGTTGATGGAGTTGTGTCCACCACGTTTTTTTTTAAAGGGGGGGGTTATAGAAGTTTACCACTTTAACTGTGTATGATTATGTATAACTGAGGTTTCCAAAAGTGACTGGTATTGGATTAGGAGTGTGTCATCCCTACTCACACACTCCTACAGACAGACACGGACATGCACACACACACACACACACACACACACACACACACATACTAGTATATCCCCCCCTCCCCTCTCTCTCTCTCCAGCGCATGTGATTGAATGGAGAAAATGAGAATCATTCCTCTTCAAGCTGATTCTGGGCCTCTTAGAGCAGAGCTGTACCAGCTCACATGAGCAGGAATGAAATCACCAAGGAGATTACATTTACATGTTTGCAAGGGTGAGCTCTCAGCAAAAGGCAGGAGTGAAAATTGCATGGCAATTCGCTCCACATTTCTCCACAGAGGCCCACGGGGAGACGATAATGATCCTGTCAGTCCTGCAGTGTGTCGGCCAGAGCGGACGGGACAGAGGTGCAGAGTTGGACTGAGCGAGGCGAAGCTGCGGCGAAGGGGGGGTCCGAGTCGGGGTGAAGGTGGGGGGGGGGAGGGCTAGAGCGCGAGAGGATGTCTGGCTGTTCCCCCGTGGCGCGTCGGAGAGAGTCTCCGGGTCTTTGGAGGTCTTGAAAAGGGAAGGAGAGCTGATCGTTGTGACACTGCTGGACCCTGTGGTTATTTCCATTTAGTAATCTACTCCAGAGGTGGAATGAGAAACGGGACCGGAGAGACCCCTGGCCAGCGCTCGCTTGGGCCACCTCGCCAGGGGGAGGGGGGAGTGGGCGGGCAGGTCGGGAGAGCGAGGACTGGAGAACAGGAAGAGAAGGAAAAAGAGAGGGGAACGAGTTTCAGAAGTGAAGGAGAGAGTGGGAGACTGTGGGAGTGTGTGCTCACATGTGGGTGTGTATTAGAGGAAAGAGAGCGAGAGTTGGTCGTTATGATCTCACGACCTCTGGCCAAGTTGGCCATATTGCATCTTGGAGACCTTGACCGTTTTATGTAATAACCCCTACCACTCTCTTCCTTCCTTTTCCCCAGAGTTACGGACACACGCGCGTCACCACACACAAACACGCTCGCTCGCACGCACATAGAAATGATGACCAATCAAGAGCCCTCGCAGAGGGCTTCCCATATGTCCATAGAAATGCGCCTAAACAAGCCTCCTTTGAAGAAGACAAGGAAAAACACCTAAAGAACACATTTCAGAAACTTCAGAGATAGATCCCTTCGATAGAGACGCACAGAGATGCAGACCATAGGCTGAACAGAAGTATGCAACGAAAATACAGGAAAAAATAAAGTACAAATGGATGGTTAAACCCAGATCTGAATCAGTAGATCATTCTCAGCACTCCACATTTGAAGACTATGGTTGGTGCTCCAAACTTTAAAGCCTTGGTCTATCTTAGACATCCAGTGGTTTGAATGGGAAGATAATTGTTACATAATTTAATTACAAAAACCTTGATTTATTCATGAATCGAATTCCGTATTAATGAAACGGAAATAGTTCCCGGCCCAAGCCAGCCACCATTCCAACAATATTTGGTCTTAACGATGTTATCAACTTATGTGTTGAGTCGAGATTTCATTTAGAAAAGTGGCGAATTAGAAAAGGACTCAAACATTTGCTCATTAAAAATGCATAACGTTTCCATTGGCTCGTTTCCCCCTGAGGGGGCGGGGTTTGTCCTTCACTGTGTTTGAACAGACTGATAGCTGACATACCGTCATCATGGAGCGCACACCAGTGCAATCCCTGAGCTGGTAAAATCTCATTAATAATACACAGGTGTGATTGGATGGTATTAACCAGTCAATATTGAAGGCCTTCCATAATATTTGGCTAAAACAAATAGCTGTAGATGAAGTCGCTTTTTTCCGATGTGACGCAGGCAAGGCTCTGCAACAGTCATCTGGGGGGTTGTGTCTCCGAGCTACAGTGCCAAGCTCCCCTCCTGACTGGAAGGATGTTGTTGATCAAGCAGCGAGTGGCACCAATGCTACTGTGCCACCACTGGCACAGTCACTGGCAGAGTTCCCCAGACAGACGGACCTGTCAGACCCCTCCCATAGCGTCTGATCGGGATGATTTTGGCGTCGACGACGTCGTTAGAAGCAAATCAAAGACGGTCGCAGCCAGTCGGGGGGGTGG